>CM060964.1:324959705-325502205 GCA_030765045.1 Tenodera sinensis
GTGGTCTTAAGTTGGAGCTAATCCATCAAGAGACCAAACAGTGCACTAAAATGGTTCCTAAGAAGGGTTCCAGAGTAGAACTTAAACGTGGATTTTTCACTATCTTATTTGACAGAGAGAGAGAGAGAGAGAGAGAGAGAGAGAGAGAGAGAGAGAGAGAGGTAGTATACAGAACAGCAGAAAGGAAAGATACAGATAGACGATCGAAAGGGTTACAGATCGGAGCAAAGGAATGGAAAACCCTAAAGCGTATAATGAAAGAAACACTTGCAATAAATGTAATCAACGTTAGTTATTTTATATTAAAAAGGGAAGCAATGTAATATATACACATCATATAATAATTAAAAACATGAAATTCACAATGGCACACTCGCAGGCCCGGAAATATAATAAAAATGTTGAAATTTATTCAGGTTTTAGAAGTATGTGTGCCCATGGGCGTCGGCAGACTTTTTCAGGGAGGCCGCATGTTGGAAGTTTGCAATCAAACAGTATTAATTCATTATTCTGTTGTCAAAAGTTACACTATTTGTTACGGATAATAGTATTAGTTTGTGCTAAATACAAATTGTTCTTTACGTCAAAATTAAAACAATAGTCTAATAGTCAGCAATTGACTGCACATTAAATTCATTAATTTCCAAAGGGGTGGGTACGGCACCCCCTTACCCCTCCCCCTTCGCGACATCTCAGTGCCATTTGACATTTTCTCCTGAAAAGGTACAATATCCAAGCAATACTTCTTCGAGTTCAATTTCGTTATTATACAAATCAGTGAACATAATCGAGTATGTTTTCTTAATATGTCACAAAATGACACCCCAATTGAGCTAATTAATTTTAGCATAAAAGATGCGATAGTTTTCCATTAACGCACCTTTCCAAGTAAGGTGTATGACTGGACAAGAATTACTTAGTCATACGCAAACAATATAATGCAGGGAAACAATATGATGTGCTATACATAACTTCGTATAGGTACACACGTCTCGTACAGTGTGCTTTTAGGTATCTAATGCCATAACCTGAATGAAATAAGTGGACTCGAGCTAAATATGCATAAAAACGCAGAGCTTAAAAATAAAAATGTAATAAAAACCTTTATATAGAATGTTCCTTTTTAATCCGTAAAAAAACGCAAATAAACAATGCAAAAATATATATACATGACGGTGGCTTTGACCCATCCCTCCCTCCTCATCATTTGGACAGACCCCCCCTCCCCCCACAGCACGTGTGACGTAACATATGAACGCTCACTAGTCTACGCCATAAACGAAGGCGGTTGCGCAGTAGCAAAAAAAATCTACGCCATAGTCGCGTTTCTAGACAATCAGCAGCAGCTTGATTCAGCATATTTGTGAGCTATCTTGTAATATAACAATGCAACTTGGTGATTTCGAACTAAAATTCACTCCATTGTGCGGCAACTTTCAGAATTCGGACTCTGAAGACAACGACATGGATGCATGGATTCCTGGTCACGTAGGTTAGCCGGGTAATGAAATGGCGGATTTGGCAGCAAAGGCGGCAACCACAGAACCCAGCATCACCATCTCTCGTGTTACTTCGGAAGACTTTAGGCTTTAAGTGCGGAGATCGGTGCTGTCGTGTTGGCACGAAGAGTGGTCAGTTCTCCGCGGTAATAAGCTTAGAGAAGTGAAAGAACTTCCGATAAACTGGATAACTTCCTGTCGCATATCTCATCGCGAGGAGGTTAACTTGGCTCGGCTGCATATTGGCCACTGCAATTTTTCGCATGGTTGCCTATTTAAACGGGACCATGCTCCTCTATGTCCGCTGTGCGACCTTTTATCAGTCCGTCACGTGCTGATAGTGTTCCTCTTTAGCTCACCTTCGAGGATCTCTGCAGCTGTCTGCCAGACTTGCAGAGGTCTTAGCGGACGACAAAACAGCGGTTGATAGAGGTTTTAAGTTTTTAGCGGAATGTAACATGAGTTTGAGAATTTCAAGCTTTAGATACATATTTTTCTTTTATGCTTTTTGACATATTTATCACCTTGTTTTGATTCTGCCTATTGCGTTTTTATATTTATGTATATATTTTCTTTTTACTAGTAATTTTATTTTTGATTGAAGCTCATATCTGGCTTTTGCCATGAATTGTTTTTAAGGGCGTTGATGACCATGTAGTTGAGCATCCTTAAACCTATATCTCTTCCTCCAACAACAACGAATAATGTACGTGTTTGCAACGTTTAACAGCAATTTAATGCGTCGTCTTGTGTTGCCAAACTGCCACGTGTTTGCACACGCCCACTATCCCCTCTTGTAATGTTTTCGCGGCCACTGTCATTTAGCGCCTTCGTTCGTAAAGGAGACTGTTCTACTCCAGATATCTTGACTACCGCCGCCCGCATACCAGATGCATAAAGTTGTGCAACAGTCATGAAATCGTATCTGCAGTACGATGCATGGATAGCAGCACATTTTAACCAACGCACGCAGGACTATCTTGACGGCGACGTCGGCTGTAGATATATTCTACAAGATTCAGCATGTTGCATTATGCGTGTCAAGTCTCACTGCAGTTTGCTGAAACGTTGGCTTTCTGCGAGTGTCGCTTCATTGTTGATCGGTGACAACTGAAGGCATGTATGAATGACGATTTATTCATTACCAGAACACCCAAACAAGGAGTCTCGATGTCTACACGGTTTCAGGCCAGAGTCTAAGCTTAAATTCAAAGAATGTTTGTCGCACTCGTGCTTGATAAAATTCAAGTACACCAGTTTCCCCTCTTTGAATATTTAGAAACGCATTAAAACACTTCAAAGTAACAGCATTATTATACTTTGATGTATTTTAAATTTTGGCTCGCAGCGGTTGTTAAGCTAGAACCTACCCTCAGGCTCGGATTCGGTTGAAATAGGGCCAAGCCTAGAATCTCGTGCGTGTGTGAATAGATCTATCACAAAGAAGATGAAAACGACACAACTGATTGAAATGCCAAAGGAGTTAAATTTCAAACATGCGCAGGTTACTTTCATTAATGAACAACGTATTTCGCTTGTACAATCTGACTTCGCAACAACAGAGTAAAAGGTATTCAGTAGTGTTCTTGTTTTTCACGTTTGGTTTCAGAAAGTGAGATTTATGTTTTCTCTGATCAGTGGCTTCAAATGCAGGGGTTCAACTTTTGTAATACAACTGAACAGACCCCAACATGATGACCCTGTTCTAGTAAGCTAATGCAATATAAACTAAAATTATGAATTCACTTCGTTTTCTTCTTGATGTACAATTTCAACATGCATACATTAACATTTCGTTTCCACCCGAACAGGTCATACCGTCGATTGCGCAGACGAACGTAATGATGCAAGGATGCATCATATCTTGACGTGGACAAAACGCAAGTTGGTGTCCGGCCTCCTATACGATGTATACCTTTAAATTAATATGGGCAAGAGGTACTTGCTATCATGTCTTTGGTATGACACGCATAAAAAGAGCTGCAGAGAACGAAACTATCACAAATCTAAACGTAAAATGTGCAACGCCCGAAATATCTTTTAAGCGAATCTCAAATACTCACTATACTGAAGCACATATGCAACTCATTGCGTTCAGAATCGATAGAAAACGCCGATTGCTATTATGCTCCACGCACACGAAAACAAAATTTATTACAATATTTCAGTGTAAAAGGAATTCCTTTAGCCAACATTGACACATTTTACAATGGCGGAGTAATATAAGAGTCGACAACTGAAGTCACGAATAAAAGTGGAAAGTTGAACGTCCAAATTCAATACTCTGTTGACACGTTTAATTTTTTTTCGGAGCACTAGACTTTGCAGTCCTACCAGATACACTAACAACTTAAACAAATGATCCGTTGAATTCCAAGTGTCACACTTAGCACTTGCACTTAGCACCACATAAGGATGACTGGTATGCAAGCTTCTGACTCGCCCATCTGTTCCTGATAGCCACGTTATCTATTGATACACAGATACCAACTGTGTTCTGTTAGCGGGTGTAGCCTCTTCAAAAACACGCGTTACAACACTAGACAAACTTTCAAATCAGAACATTAAGTGCATTGTTGCACAGTATCTCCTTATCAACGGAAACTAAATCAAAACAAAGCAACCTTCCGATATGGGAACATGTCCCAAAAGTAACAGTCTTAACTTCGTTATCAAAAAAGAAAATCTGACTGGCCTACATTGCTGTTTCAATTAATGGAAACAGTTCGCTACTAATCAGAAACAAAAATCTGGAAATTCATCCTTTAGCGTCTTCTTAAACGCATGTCTCTTAATTACGTATACTTTTAAGACTTAAGTTGAAAACACTCATAACAAAACAGGAAGACAAAAATCAGAATCACTTTCTGAAAACAATTAGTAAATATGCAGATTAAAAATACCACCCTAACACAACAGCGGGCCAAGAATCACCGCCCTGTCGCTGCGTCCCCTACCTCTGCCCACTGCAGGCGTCATGAGTGGGGTGTAAAACTGGAGGTGGGATGTGGTCAGCAGCCGGTTATGTGGCCTTCGCGACCCGGGGTTGCTACTTCTTTTTATCAAGTAGCTCCTCAATTGCCCCCTCAGGGGCCTGACGAGGCTGAGTGCACCCCGTGTTATAGAGGAAACAGCTTATCGGCAGTTCCTAAGAATTCAATGTGGCCGACATTATGCTAAACTGCAGCTGCTCTAAAACAATTCAAAACAAAACCATGCACACACGAGCAATGCAATGGCGTCCACAATTAATACGCCTAAACAGAATCTTGTTTTAAAATCTAAGACATGTTCAACAACAAGAGCTTCTGTAGCAACAACGGATGCAATAACACTGCGGCCGTAGCTTTATCATGGTTATATTTACGAACAGCTGGCGGTACTAATGCAACCTAACATATGGAATATCACCAAATATAACCAGACCGCGCCATAATGGGGGGGGGGGGGGGGGGGGGAATATCACAGTTGTTTTTTGGGGTATCCCAATAAGCTGTGTCCTCTATAGAACTCGCAGTGGGGGGAGGGGGATTCCCCACGCCGGTGCCGGGATCGAACCCGGAACCACTGAGCTACAGAGGCGGTCAGATTAAAATATACAAATTTTAATGTCTTTTAAGGACAAAAAAAAAACCAAGAACATATTTTTAACTGTAATGTTATCGTGAACTTGTACCTCTACAACTTATTCTCTATTACGATGGGCAGTCCCAGTATAGGATAACTTTTTATTAGTAACATTCATTGGTATTAATAACATCATTAGGTTGATTTTTCTGGTTGCTGTTATCTACAGCAATTTTGTATAGGTAATGTTTTCACACTGCTTAATAATTGTGTAGACTTCATTAACAATAATGATAGATACTCGCCAAAAATTGCTTCCAACAAAATCAATACAATTTAAATGTTGCACCTCAGATAATGTGATCATATGCATCAATATGAACAAAGTGTCACGTAATGCAGATCCATGGTCTCCATTGTCCATATATTTTATTTTACCTATATATTTAATTTTTAACGTTTTCATTCTCTGGACCGTTCCAAAATAAGGTAAACTTTTTCCCCTAGCGTTGGACATTGCTGGTATAACCCGTGGTTACCTACGTAATAAGAGTACACTTCTTAAGATAAATGGACGAGGGAATATTTACATAGAAGTAAATGCATTATTACTACTTTTCCTACCACGTACATTTTATCCAAAAATTCGATACCGAAAGCTCGTTGGAAACACACCTTTCTAGGACTCCTGAATACAAATAAAAGAATTTTAAAACAAGGTAGGTAGGTGCGTGTGGGAACGTGGGTGAGTGTGTGTGAAAATGACACTGCTCAAGAATGAATAGTAAGTTGATCACCAAACTTGGTAATTTGGAGTTTGGTATCTCACAAGAATGGGACACAAAGACGTTCAGGGAAATCCCCATCCCCAAATTACCCTTCACATAGAAATGATTTTGAAAATGTTGGTTTCCCCAATAATGGCTCTAACGAATTTGATTAAAATACTATAATCTTAAGACATTTTCATGACAAAGTAAATGTGTATCTTTAATTTTCTGGGAACAGCCTCTGAAGTTCTCTTCATTCCGGATGACTTATAACTGTAAAACGTATGAGATAGACAAACTCTTATTACACAAAACATGTACATAGATCTCGTTAAAGCACATCGTTTATGTCAAATACATTCTTTTATATGCAGTTAACCATTTTGGAGATACTCTTTGTTATTGGTTTCAATTTTAAAATACACTTTTCTCAAATGGGAAGTCGTTATTCGTTCTTTTCTCCACCTGGTCATGGAATTTCAAAGCCATCGTTTTGACTATCGCTCGAGCCTATTGTATTCCGCTATTCCTATTGTATCTACATAAAATATAGGTATAGGTACTAAAAGGTGTTTCTACAAATGTTTATGTTGATTAACATAAATTAGGCAGAAGAATAAGCTTTATAAGAATAATGTGTTGAAGAATGGGTAGAGAAAAGCATGTGAACGTAACATAAGGCTATTATTATTATTATTATTATTATTATTATTATTATTATTATTATTATTATTATTATTATTATTATTATTATTATTATTATTATTATTATTATTATTATTATTATTATTATTATTATTATTATTATTATTATTATTATTATTATTATTATTATTATTATTATTATTATTATTATTATTATTATTATTATTATTATTATTATTATTATTATTATTATTATTATTATTATTATTATTATTATTATTATTATTATTATTATTATTATTATTATTATTATTATTATTATTATTATTATTATTATTATTATTATTATTATTATTATTATTATTATTATTATTATTATTATTATTATTATTATTATTATTATTATTATTATTATTATTATTATTATTATTATTATTATTATTATTATTATTATTATTATTATTATTATTATTATTATTATTATTATTATTATTATTATTATTATTATTATTATTATTATTATTATTATCATTATTATTATTATTATTATTATTAAATGGTGTGAAAATATGTATCAAATAACCTCAATGGAAGCGCTTCGTTAACAACTTTTATTGCAATGGCAAGTCTTGCGGCAGAAAGAAATTGTAACAAAATATTGAAAGTTTAAAGTGTGATGATTAACGCAACAGATGTTTGGTGAAAATGGCCATGAAACTATTAACAGCAGCTCATTAGTCAATAATCACTAGATAAGAAATACACAGGAATGTGGACTTTCAATGTTGCCCTTAAGCTCTAAGGATTCAGTTTATCGCAAGCTCATGCTTGCATAAAGAACCCGATAAGCGTACTTCGCTATACGTATTGCAGGTTAACCACTAACTGCTACCAACTTAAAATATGTACCAAACTCCATCCGTTGTGGTGTTTTGTAAAATTTTAGCTGTGCATTCAACTGCCGAGCACTTGGCAGAATCGCTGTGCCTGAAGTAACTTGTCAATTTCTACCACCACAGTACTGATATTTCATGCGATCGTTAATAAATTTGAAGCATCCAGTTTGGTGCTGGACAAGAAACATTCTACATCAGTTTAAACAGAAATTAAACTAAATGAAATCGGTGCCAGTTAACAGAGATCGCCTCGAAAATCGCTAAACAAACCAGGTGAGCAAATTTATGTTAAGTAAGTCCAGATTGGGCTTCAGAAAAACACTGTGCTATTGCGTGAAACGCCTCACTAGGACTTGAAAATGTGTGTGTGTGTGTCTGTGTCTGCGTGCGTGCATGCGTGTGTGTGTGTGTGTGTGTGTGTGTGTGTGTGTGTGTGTGTGTGTGTGTGTGTGTGTGTGTGTGTGTGTGTGTGTGTGTCTGTTGAAGTAAGGATTTTAGTACACCTCTGCATAATTTCCCCGGAAACTCTTGGTTCTCTCGCGCGCTGGCGAGTCTACATATGGGTTACCATCTATTTTAATGACTATATACAGAGTGGGAGGGAAGTCATTACATTCCTTCTAATATGTGCTTCATAGAAGCATTACAAACAAAAAAGTCGAATGGCATTTTGTTCTTTGACCAGCCGATTTCTAAAAAATAAATAGTTTTTTATCCAAGTTGGATGAGTAATTCCACAAGAATGTGCAAAGATAACAGTTTGTTACTCGTAAGGTGCGTAGAGTAACTTATTTCTGACATAACTTCGGTAGTAATTATTGGACATCACATAGGGTTTCGAAATACTTAATCACTTAAAAGACGCGAAGGAATACTCCGAGCTGCTATTTCAGAGATGACGTAAGTCGACAACGTTGGGTTGAGGTTGGTCAGGGAATTGACCTGGTTTGTGGATGTAAACAACGTTCGCTTTCGGTAATGTTTTGGGAGCTAGCGCTTCTGATTGGCCTACACTGTCACAGAAACACGGAAGGACAAGGCAGGGTATGAGTTTGTTTTCAAAACGCACCCTTACGCTGTTTGTTTATGTACGAAACTAGGGAAAGTGACCACCCACACAATCTGCAGTGTTGCCAGGTTGTTTTCGATAAAACTAAAATATCTCCATGGGAAATGGTCGGAGACAAAAACGTAAGATACAAAATGGGTTCCAAATTCCGAGATCTACCACTGATTTAAATTAATGTAATGACTTCCCTTCCACCCGGTATATATACACCACAGCTTTGATATACCCCCAAAAGAAATGATCAATTTGCGTTAAGTTCGGGGAACGGAGTGGCCATGCAAGTGGTTCGCCTCTTCCGATCCAACGTTCAGAACGTTCGGAAACGGAAAAACGTAGCTTTCTGTATCAAAGTCCGAGGGTTTGCGTACAAACATATAAGCGAAATTCAATGTGGATTTTGACAGTTCATCACAACTTGTCATGAGAAATGCAATGCTCCCATTAAGAAATGGATGCTAGTAAACACATAGTGGACCGATCAACACTTGGAGTGGCAAAGTGTATCTTGTTACTTTCTCTACTACGTAGAGGAAGTATGGGAGTATTGTATTCGACCCAAAATTTCGATCTCGAAATTTCACAGGAAACTTTTTGATGCCCTCTCTATATTTAAAAAAAAAAAAAAAAAAAAAAAAAAAAAAAATGGAAAAAGCCCCGCGCGCGCGTCTGTCTGTGAACAGCATAACTCAAAAATCTGATGTGTTGCAGTCACATGACTTTCTCTACTCTTGTAGAAACTATTTGTACAAATTCTTATTCCTATATCTTCTTCGTGTTAGTTAACATAAACATTTGTACAACTTATCTTATTGCTTATTTCCTTGTAGGTGCAAGAGGGAACACAGCAGGCTTTGTACGAGTCAAATGTTTTAAAGCTTTGAGATTCTGTTGTCTTTGCACACTTAACATATAAAAAATGAACAACGATGATCCATTTCACGAAAGTTTAGTTTTCCGAAACTCACACACATAACTAGGAATATCTCCGAAATGGTTCACCCTACAAGGAAATTTATTCAGACATAAATTGTGTGTTTTAGCAACATCCACATTTTTGTATAGTACGATTTGATCTATCTCTAACGGTTTACCAGTTATGCAAAAGTCCTTCAGAGTAAATACGACTACAGGGGCTATAGCCAGAAAATTCAAGATATACATTTAATTTGCCATAAATATATCTCAAACATATGACATTTTAATCAAAATCGTTAGAGCCATTTTCAAGAAAATCAAAATTTTGGAAAAATTTTCCATGTAAAGGGTAGTTTAGGGTGGGGCTATTTTCTTCAAAATCTTCGTGTCGCATCCTTGAAAGACATTAAACTTAAGTACCCACTTTAGTTTTTAACCGACTTTTCGCTTTTGAGTTATGCTGTCCACAGACTGCCAGTCTGACACACAGACACAGACACACACACACACACACACACACACACACACACACACACACACACACACACGACCTTTTTCTAAAAATGCTTTTTTTGGATTCAGGGGGCCTCGAAACTATATTTCCGGTGAAATCTCGACATCGAATTTTTGGGTGGAATACAATACTTCCCCTACTTACCAGTAGAGAAAGTAAAAAAGTTGGTTAAAAACCAAATTGGTATTTAGATTTAACATCTTTCAAGGATGCGACACGAAGATTTTTAAGAAAATTCCGTCACCTACTATCCTACTATGGAAATTTTTTTTCGAAAATTTTGATTTTTTAACAAATGGCTAACGATTGTAATTACAATGGCACATGTTTAAGATATTTTTATGGCAAATAAAATGTTTATTTCGAATTGTCTGGCCATAGCCCATGTAGTCCTGTTTACTCTTGATGATTTTTGCATAACTGGTAAATCGTAAGAGATAGATCAAATTACCCCACAAAAATGTATATCTCATAAAACACACAAGTTATGTCCCATGCATTTTTTGTGGATTGAACCATTTCAGAGATATTCCTTGTTATTTGTGCGAATTTTGCAATACTTAAATCTTTCTCAAATGGAAGGTCCTTATTCGGCGTAGGGAAGTGGCGACCCCATCGCCCAGTGGGAAACCACTGCGAACAGCCTCCCGAGTATTGGCGGGAAAACCAAAACCTTTCGGGGTTGGGAGGAAATGCCTAATCCCTACCTCAAGAACTGAGGATATACCCCAGTAAAAAAAATGGTCTTCAAAATAAAGAGAATTGCTGTGTTTAACACCCAATAACTGACGAGCATGTAATTTGGGTCATCCACGTACAATTTTTCTACAAGTGTTACAGTGACGACAGCAAATTCATTTCCCAAAGTGATGTCTCTTAAAATAATATATACACCCCTTCAGTGATTTAATTCATTTTTATTATATTTTTATTAGGCCTCTTAAAATACCTTGCTGAAGTACATCATCCCCGTCGTCTTGGTTATCTCGTTCCTACTACAGAAAGATACGTTATTATAATTTTTATAATTATTTAGATTTCTATGTAGCGGAATTTTGTTCGACCTGTAGCGAGATTCAACGTTTTTAGTTGGCAACGCTGTCTCTTACGGTTTTCGGATGAAGAGGACTTGTAAGGACACTCCCAGAAAATTCAAGATATACATTTCATTTGTCATAAAAATATCTTAAACATAATGTATTGTAATCAAAATCTTTAGTCAGTTTTGAGAAAATCAAAGTTTTCGAAAATTTTTCCATGAAAAGGGTAGTCTGGGGGAGATTTTTCTTGAAAATCTAGGTGTCTTCTTGGAATATGCAGTGTGGTATTTAACTGTAACCAACATTTTGTTTTTTTAATTATGTTGTATAAACAACATCCATTTACACAGACCCACCCACCCCACCCCTACACGCAGACCTTATTCAGGGAGTCTCAAAGCTTGCATTTTCGGTGAAATCTCGCTATCGAATTTTTGGGAAGAATACAGTACTTCCCTATCTTACTACGTGTAATAGAGAAAGAAAAAAATGAGTAAACTAAAAAAATGTGCACACTAACATAAGTGTGAAACAACATTCAAAAATACTTATTAAATGTATTAGTGATCTTACGACAGAAAATTCAGAGTACTTTCTGTATGTCAGGTAACGAATACTGCTTCAAAACAAATATCCGCGGCTTTTGTCCTACTTTTAAACGCACGTAACAATTTTCTACTTTCTACTTCAAAGAAAAGTCTACGCCATCTTCACAAGCATGTTCTTTCACGATACCAACGAGTTCACATTCTAACATCTAGACCCTTTTAGTCTTTTAAATTGCGTAAAGTAGCTTTCTTGCAGCTTCTTCCTCCGTACCACCCCCACCTCCCATAGGGATGAACAGTGCTTTTTAATGACGAAAGAATCATCAAAATCGTTTAGTAGTTCAGAGATTTAACCCTGCCCCAAAAATATATTTTTATCCTTTTTTGCTACTAGTAGAGATAAGGAAAAGCGTTGGAATGACCGATTGAAATATAAAAGGGTAAAGGGTACATACACGGAGGGGATACCTGGCACATCTCGACATGCGCAGAGCCATTGTGTGCTAACACCCTCAAGAGGCAGTGATGAAGTGAGGGAACCGAACCCTGACGGAGACAGCACACCGCGGTTCCGGAAACACTCAAATGCCCCCCCCCCGACGGAGACAGTGCATCGCGGGCCCGGAAACGCTAAAACGTCCCCCCCCCCCCCTCGACGAAGCCAGCGCACCGCGGGTCCGGAAACGCTCAAACGCTCAAATGACAGGTGTTTAAGATATTTTTATGGCAAATTAAATGTATATTTTGAATTTCCTGGCTATAGCCCATGTAGCCCTATTTACTCTGGATGACTTCTGCATAACTGGTAAACCGTAAGAGATAGACAAATTATTACTCTACAAAAAATTTAGATCTCGCTAAAACACACAATTTATGTCTGAATAAATTGTTTTGTAGAGTGAACCATTTCGGAGATATTCCTTGTTATTTGTCAGTTTCGGAGAACTTCAAACTTTCGTGAAATGGAACACCGTTGTTTATTTTTTATATGTTAAACGTGCAAAGAGAACAGAATCTCTAAGCTGTAAAAGATTTGACTATCGCTCAAAGCCTACTGTATTCCCATATTCCCCTTGCACCTACAAGGAAATAAGCATTAAGATAATTTGTACAAATGTTTATCTCAACTAACACAAAGAAGATATATGGATAAGAGTTTGTAAGAGTGGTTAGTACAAGAAAAGAGAAAGTCATGTGAGCGCAACACATCAGATTTTTTGAGTTAAGTTGCTGCCGTGTGCTCTAAGTTTCTTGCTGAAAAACAACTGTTATTTCTAAGCTTAGTGTTTCCCTCAAATACTTCGGAGTGCGATTATCTACACGGGTCATTTCACTTTCACTTTAAGAGTTTATACAACACCGAGTTCTGAACAGAAGATTTGCCTGTGATCTTCTCAAGAGCTGAAACCTGCAAATAATCTGAAGGCCAAATTTCCAGATGGAAATTGTTGCAGTTGAACATTTTGAGTACAGTCGAGTGCTTGGAATATTGCCGATACAATGCCCAGTGGTTTATGTTGGTAAAGAAGTATCAAACCGCCTCTGCCTCGATACCTGGTTCTTGCACTCTACTAATTTTTGTCTTACACCCCCCTTTTCCTTCGCTACTGAGTCTGAAACCGACATGTGTTCATAGGCTGCTTGAGTACCAGGCTTTTGACTTCAATATGAGACGGACTTATCCGGGGGCTTGAGTGGATCGTCGTTGCGAAGCATACCTTCCAGCCACTCAGGTGAAATGTTTCCGCACTTCTCCCCTTTCGTTGCTCACATAAGTCAGATCTCTATTCGTAGGCTAATGTGGACGTGTCGGAGTTGAATTCCAACCAACAAGAGATTGGCACAGCCAGGACTGGTGTGGAACACGGATATGGAGATTCTACCAACGTTAAAAAGAAACACTATGGGAAATCACAAGCTACAGCACATTTCTGTGCACTCTAGTCTACACACGTTTAGCAGTTCTTGGAACGTCCTTTATGTTTCAAGTTCCTGTTTTTCTTTTTACGAAGAGCGCTTCATTCTGTCAACTACAAATTCAACACCCCGAAGACCTTCACTGTATCCCACATTACGGATGATGCATTCTATGCAAGGCCGGAAGTGCAATCTCCCATTGTTTCCTTTGTATCCGTGAGTGACGTAATTAAACAATGCTCTCTATTAGCGTGTGACCTCCCTCTGACAACTAGAAACAAGCAAACAATAAGGAAGCTAAATTACATGTTTACATCTATCTTCCTAAGAATAGAAAGTGCCTAACAAGGAAGAAACGGCTATGAAGAGGAAAAATATAAAATTACGTAACAACAAAAGATTTTGAGACTGCTTTTGTTTATCCCACATGTAATCTCAAGCCAAAACATCGCTCTATTACAGGTTCTTTATGGTAGGAGTTTTGTTTCATTCTAAAGCATTTCCTTAATCATTCTGTAAACAATGAACTTCAGAAATACCGGGAGAACAAAAAACTTGCGAACCGGCTGCGCGGTGTTTTGCCTCGGAGTACATTGGTGGCGCTCGCGATCAGTTTATACCTGCTTCAAATCCATCAGTTGCGCTCAGCGGTTAGATTACCCCAGATAGGGTATTCGTCAGTTGCGCTCGGCGGTTAAATTACCCCAGATAGGGTATTCATCAGTTGCGCTCGCGGTTAAATTACCCCAGATAGGGTATTCATCAGTTGCGCTCGGCGGTTAGATTACCCCAGATAGGGTATTCGTCAGTTGCGCTCGGCGGTTAAATTACCCCAGATAGGGTATTCATCAGTTGCGCTCGCGGTTAAATTACCCCAGATAGGGTATTCATCAGTTGCGCTCGGCGGTTAAATTACCCCAGATAGGGTATTCATCAGTTGCGCTCGCGGTTAAATTACCCCAGATAGGGTATTCGTCAGTTGCGCTCGGCGGTTAAATTACCCCAGATAGGGTATTCATCAGTTGCGCTCGCGGTTAGATTACCCCAGATAGGGTATTCGTCAGTTGCGCTCGGCGGTTAAATTACCCCAGATAGGGTATTCGTCAGTTGCGCTCGCGGTCAGTTTTTGCACTTTAGCATTTCCTTCCCATATTGTAGAGACTTAGGAATCTCTATCATTTCAACGGGTATGGTTAAAAATGCTGTTTATCGTACCAACAAATTGACACTAATCAGAGTAAAAACTTATATTGCACCGATAGGTATTCGTCAGAAAGTAAAAACTTGTATTACATCATAACTCACTTAACAGATTCAACCTTGGTTCTTATTGTAATAAGTTATGCTTTTCAGAAAATGTAGGCCGCTTGTATTTTCTTGTCTGTATTTTAAAATTAGGTCTTCTATGTACTGTTTCTATGTGACAGAGGTTGACACACATTTTCAATAACGAGAACAAGCGAGAAGCGTCAAGAGTACCATGTACAGAAGTTGGCAACTGTTTAGTGACTCAAGCTCCGAATACTGACCTGCTTCTGCATACAGTTCAAGCAAGAAACGAGTACTATGTGGTGTATGCCTTATTTCAAAATTATACCGACAAACTTTTAAACCAGAGAATGACTGGAGTCTTTGCGAGAGTACGACTGAATAGGGCACGTCGATGCACTCTTTGTGTTAACTGCAACGGGCGTGCGTTCCAACATTTGCATTGAATAGTAAAGCTGTAATTAACTGTAAACAATGAGATGTTTGTTTTGTTTTTGTGTTCTGTGTTTGTTTCTTGGATTAAGATTGTGTGCCTTACTAAGCTAAATGCAATACTAATTTTTATTGTTGATTTTTCAGTAAATACTTAAACTAGGTGGGAGGCAGCAATCTATGACATTCTACTCGTCTAGCGCTTAAACGAAGCACCGCAGCGTAAAACTTTCCTTAATAAAAAGAGTTTAAAATAATGTTATCCATAAGCTCCCAAAGTTTGTCGGTCTAATACCAGTTGTCGGTATATTACCAGATCAGGACCAGCTCTCCACACATGCTGAAGATTGAGGAAAATATGAGGAACAAGAAGGAAGCTGAACGAAGAAAGTCATGAATTCCCAAAAAGAAAGCAGAGAGAAAAATAAGTTGGTAAAGAAACAACTTCCCATGGAAAATGTCCCAAGTAGTCGTTACAGGGTGCCAGGCAAAAAGGCAGTTTCTATATTTTGTAACCGATACTTCCAATTCCAAGGACGACACTGTTCAGCTTGAAGATTCGGATGAACATCTCAGAATATGAGGAAAATCTCTTGTTCTGTGCTGGACGATGAAAGCGAAGACTGGATTCATTTCTGCAAATGCTTCAAATGAAGCCACACACTTCATGCAGGCTCGGATACAAGTTGTTTATTTTCGATTGGTGTACATAAATGATTTGATTACATAAAACCTTCGTTTTTAATAATACAGTTTTTTAAGTTTCTATTTTTATATCGATTATTGAAATATGATATTGACGGTCTATGACGGTGCTATTTGAAGGATTAATTATATACCTATTACTTATATTAAAATGACCTTTCTAACCTAGATAACAAACCACTTTCACAAACTTATATTATTTGTTTATTCTTAACATCTCCCCATAATAGGTACACAGTATCCTAATACGGGGAGAATGCTATTATTTTCAAAAACCTTCTACAATTACCCTGATAAGCATTGCACCAAAAGTCATTACCGCAAATAAGGTTCTTATAAGATGTATGAAGTTATTACTCATGTTAAAACCATTGTTCGAGACTTTGCAGCTCTATAATTACACTAAGAAGAAATCACTCCCTAATCAGGCTGTTTCCCTTTATGTTTCACGTTGATTTTGAAGTAGTCTTGCTGTGAAACACATTCACATCCACTCCCACCTAGGCGGCCCGGGTTCGATCCCAGGGACCCGCATGTGGTATTCGTGGTGGACGAAGCGGCGTCAGGGCGGGTTTTCTCCGGGTACTCCGGTTTCCCCCGCCATCTCATTCCACCGGTGCTCCATCTTCATTCCATGTATCATCAGTGTCACCGCCTGCGGTGCCGTAGTAGTAAAAGCGGGCGTTAAACACTACAACAACAACAATCCACTCCCACATTCAAATATCCAGACTTTGAGGAGAGGAATGATTATAAGTAAATTAAAATTCCCCCATTCCAGCCAGGAACTGAAACCTGAACCTCTGGGTCGAGAAGTCAGAATTTCAGCGCTCGACTACAAGATTCAAGATACGCATTTTATTTACCATGCCAAATATCTCACACCAAAATCGTGAAATCGGAGGCGAGGGGAGGCAACTTCTGTTGGAAGACTTCCGTATAAAAATGTTGCCTAACATTCTTAAACGCTGCTGAATTTGAATACGAAGGTTAGCGCTTATCCGAATCTTTGCTTTTAATACAATTTTATTCACAGAAAAACAGGCATAGGTACGCGCATACCCCCCCCCCCCCCCCTTTGGCTTCAGTAGAGCTTAGAAATCTGTATTAGGACTAAAATCTCGGTATCATAAGTTTGGGTTCTACTTTCGGCAACGTTGTAAATTGAGCCCAATTTATTCCATTTATATATTGGTAATAGCTTTTTAGACACAATTTTATTTGCAGAAGGCCAAGTTCTAATTTTTAGCTCAGAACATAATTTACAAAAAGCTATATATAATAAATAATCTAAGTAAAAAGTATGCATCAAAAATCTCTAAAGCCACAACAAAAGTTCTTGCACCCCAAGGGTCCAATACAATCAAAGCTAAAATTATTTTACAAGGCAAAATGATAGAACAAGTAAATAATTTTATATTATTTAGGCTGTAATGTTTCATATATTAAACATGACAATGTAATAAATAAGATTAATAAATTTAATTACATATGTGGAACAATAAAAAGAAAGCTCAAACAAACTAGGAAAGAAACTAAATTAAAATTCGATAAAGCAATGGCACTACCCATGTTGCTATATGGCTAGGAATTTTGGACATTAAGAAAAAGTGAAGAGAGAAAAACAGAGGCCGTAGAAATGAGATTCTTAAGGAATATAGCAGGCTGCACAAAAGGAGGAGTGATGTCATTAGAAAGGAATTAGGCATCTTTAAACTAACACGGAAGATACATAAATATAGAACCAAGTGGAAAGAACATGTGGAAAGAATGGAAGAATACCGCATTCCAATACTGCTGCTAGATTACAAACCAACAGGCAAAAGAAACATTGGCAGACCAAAGAAAATATGAACTCGAATGTTTGATGCATGTGACCGGAAGAAGCCTTTAGAAGCTTAAACCTTGATGATGACGAGGAGGAGGAGGAGGAGGAGGAGGAGGAGGAGGAGGAGGAGGAGGAGGAGATATATTGGCGAATGAGTGGGCTTTAAGAGCCGGTTTACAATGAGGACATTTTGTCCCATATATTGGCGATATTCTGGAAGACATAAGTAGGCAAAATGTATACTCGTTTACACTTATAACAAAGAAATCCTGCGATTACGATATGCGGATGACTTGGTGGTGAGTTCAATATCGGCAGGGAGATTGGAAATGTCATTTAAGAAAATAGGACACTTCTGTAAAAAATAGGGGTTGAAGATTAATTACAAAAAATCTGAGATCACTGTCTTTAAAAAGGGTTGCAAACTGAAAAGGTGTGATAAATGGAGTACGGAGGGTTAGATTTAAGAGATAACCAACATTTGAGTATTTGGAGGTCCAGCTAAGTAGTAATAAACGGTAGAGCGACCAGCAGAAAAGTATGACAGCAAATAGTAAATTGACAATGAAGGCAACAAGGGCGTGTCTGCATAGAATGTCAGGAATGCAAATCAAGTGATTGGAAAAGGTTTATAAGGTGATACTGGAGGCCAAGATGATGCATGGGGTCGAGATTCTGAGGCTATGATGAAGGATGGCTAATGGTCTGAACTAGAAAGTTCTGCAAATTGATCATGGGTTTACCTATTGTGGCAGCGAATGGGATAGCATTGCTAGAGTTAGGCAGAGCCTGGAATATGATTGAAAATATTACTAAACTATTGGTTTGGAATTAAATTTATAAATGAGTGTAATATTGTGAAAGTGTTTAAGAATGCACAAGAAATTTATTGAAGAATGCAAGCAAACTCCTGGAACATATTGTGTAACTACTGTGGAATTAACCCGTAACCTGGAATATGATTTTTAACCCTTTCTTGGATGTGGGGTATTTTTTATCCGGTTAAAGGAAAGAGGTGCCATTTCTAATTTAGGCACAATATGATCAGATCAATTAGGAATATTTTTCAACATTATAAAGAGAAAGAAAATTGTGACGTGGAGAGAAGTTTTTCACGTTACAAAAGTGTTTTGCAAGAGAACAGACGAGTTTTTACAGTTGAAAATTTGTGCAACGTGTTGGTTGTGAACTGCAACTTAGCAGTTAATACTAGCAGCAGGACCACTTCTGCTTCAACTTCTAAGGAATAAGGTAACTTGATTTATTATGTATACTAACTCGTCTTGTCTACTGCAAAGAAACATTAATTGTTTTAATTAAATAGTGCATATCTCTTGGCATATTTTCAAGTTTTTAAGAGCATATTGGCATGCATATTTCAGTGTTTTTTTAGGGCATGAACTTCCGAGCCCTACTGATAATGTTTGGCTCATCTTGTCTGTGCAGGTCGCTGAGGTCTGATAATGTTAAGCTCGTCCTGTCTGTGCAGGTTGCTGATGTCTGATAATGTTAGGCTCGTCCTGTCTGTGCAGGTCGCTGAGGTTGTCTGATAATGTTAGGCTCGTCCTGTTTGTGCAGGTTGCTGAGGTGTGTCTGATATTTGGCTCGTCCTGTCTGTGCAGGTTGCTGAGGTGTGTCTGATAATGTTTGGCTCGTCCTGTCTGTGCAAGTCGCTGAGGTGTGTCTGATATTTGGCTCGTCCTGTCTGTGCAGGTTGCTGAGGTGTGTCTGATATTTGGCTCGTCCTGTCTGTGCAGGTTGCTGAGGTGTGTCTGATAATGTTTGGCTCGTCCTGTCTGTGCAAGTCGCTGAGGTGTGTCCGATAATGTTTGGCTCGTCCTGTCTGTGCAAGTCGCTGAGGTGTGTCTGATAATGTTTGGCTCGTCCTGTCTGTGCAGGTTGCTGAGGTGTGTCTGATAATGTTTGGCTCGTCCTGTCTGTGCAGGTTGCTGAGGTGTGTCTGATAATGTTTGGCTCGTCCTGTCTGTCCAAGTCGCTGAGGTGTGTCTGATATTTGGCTCGTCCTGTCTGTGCAGGTTGCTGAGGTGTGTCTGATATTTGGCTCGTTCTGTCTGTCCAGGTTGCTGAGGTGTGTCTGATATTTGGCTCGTCCTGTCTGTGCAGGTTGCTGAGGTGTGTCTGATAATGTTTGGCTCGTCCTGTCTGTGCAAGTCGCTGAGGTGTGTCTGATATTTGGCTCGTCCTGTCTGTGCAGGTTGCTGAGGTGTGTCTGATATTTGGCTCGTCTTGTCTGTGCAAATCGCTGAGGTGTGTCTGATATTTGGCTCGTCCTGTCTGTGCAGGTTGCTGAGGTGTGTCTGATAATGTTTGGCTCGTCCTGTCTGTGCAAGTCGCTGAGGTGTGTCTGATATTTGGCTCGTCCTGTCTGTGCAAGTCGCTGAGGTGTGTCTGATATTTGGCTCGTTCTGTCTGTGCAAGTCGCTGAGGTGTGTCTGATAATGTTTGGCTCGTCTTGTCTGTGCAGGTTGCTGAGGTGTGTCTGATAATGTTTGGCTCGTCCTGTCTGTGCAGGTTGCTGAGGTGTGTCTGATAATGTTTGGCTCGTCCTGTCTGTGCAGGTTGCTGAGGTGTGTCTGATATTGTTTGGCTCGTCCTGTCTGTGCAAGTCGCTGAGGTGTGTCTGATATTTGGCTCGTCCTGTCTGTGCAAGTCGCTGAGGTGTGTCTGATATTTGGCTCGTCCTGTCTGTGCAGGTCGCTAAGGTGTCTTGGCTCGTCTAGTCTGTGCTGGCGGTTTTCTACGTTTTCCACATATTTCATCATTTTCTTTATTACCCCTTCTATAGACCCGATCGTGGATATTTCGTAAACCTTGTAGTTTTTGACTAGGACGGCGGTCTTGCACAGCAACAGGAACGCGCTGAGCACAGTGTCTACTGCTTTGAGTGAGGGAAATTGGAATCAGAACATTAGAAAGACTATCCTTGGTTACAGGTTAAGTCTGAGAATGATAGCAGTTCAAGTCGTGCACTGAAAGGATATTTCCACAAAAGGTAAAGCTGAGTGATCATCTGATATGCACCATTTGCCCAGCATCGGCGTTAGCATTGGTTTCCCAGCATCATTTGGAACGTTTCACTTGGATAGTGACAGTAGAAAGGCGCTGTGGGAACGTATCGCATGTAAACACAAGATGGTGTTCATCCACTGATACTCTTGACACAGTAAACAAGATAACGTCACCCAACAGTGTGGGACTGGCTACTATAACAGGGGTGGAATGTACTACTTGCGACATTATATAAAGCGCGTCTCACCCTTAAAAGACAGTACACGTTAAATGGAGCGCAGTGTTGCAACATGTACTAGTTGCGAATCTTTCTCCGCGAGCGACTCGAGGTGGCCTGAGTCCTGTACTTAGTCCTTCAATTGCTGCTTAACGAGACGGACACTTTTAACTTTGTTATCCCTCCATGCCTTTGTTACTGTATGACCTAAATTTACAAATGACTCATCTGTATAAACAATTGATTTCCCCTGGTCCCTAAACCTTTTACGTCTTTTAGATATTTATGTCGCCATCTAATGATATCGATATCGTCTCTTTCTATTAATATGCACTTGTTACCCTTTCTTTCATATTCGAACCCCAAATCAGAAGGGCCCTTGAGAAATTTGGTAGGGTCTCATCACTGTTGAACTGTGACAAAATTATATTCAGCGTGGGTGGAATATTTGAAAACTGTAAAGAATGAACAATTCGCCGCACTCCACCTTGCACTATTCAATCATATTGCGTTAACCTAGCTTTTTGTGTAGTCCCGCCCTTTTTGCTTTCTTTTTCGATGGCGTTCTTAGAGGTCCTTTCATTAGTTCCTTTTTAATCATACACACTACTGCTTCTGAACACCCGATAGCCTTAGCTGTTTCTTTTACTGCCTTACACGCATTTTGCTTCAAAAATAATCTAACACATTCATAATTATTTGGCGTCCCTTACTTCTTAATTTACCAATATATCGTCTCTACCTAGCTTCCCCCCTCCATAACTATAAATATTTACAAAAATATTAAACAAATAACGCAATAACAGCTCACAGTTACACACATGGTTTCTCTCGAACTAATGTTAGTGCTGCTCCTTATACTATCTTCTGTGTCAGGCCTGACGCTGAATAGATGAATACCTTTTGTTTGCCCTACTGGATAAAAGAAAGAGGTTACTGCCTTTTGGTTTATTTTAAAAACTTTCTCCAACCTTCCTCAGCATTTGTTCTCGCTGGTTCCCTGATGTAAACTCAATAACAAAAAAGTTTCACACTGCGTAACTTTTGCAGTGCACAGATATAAAATTTTCCGAAAAGATTTAATTTAAAAAATTATAACACTTAACTGGGTAAACATAGAGAATTCAAAGTAGGCAGGTAGTAGCACTATAGTTTACTCTACCTAAGAAAAAATATAGATGCATTCTAGCAGTTCGTTTGTTAGTTAGTGCGTGATGAGTGTAGAAACAGCAAATATCGGACTTCTATTGAAAAAAACGTTTTCTGAAGAAATTTGGACCTATAGAAATGTATAATGACTCTGAAAAGGATATAACCTGATAGAGAAAAAAATTCTGCATAGGATAATGTGTTCAAACCTGAAATTTATAACAAATGAATATTTATACCATGCGATTAGGAATCTGGCAACTCCGCGAGGGTAGAAAAGGACGCGGCTAATGGCAACTTGTATGCGCTAGATAGAGACAGAGATATCCCATTTAACTCCATACTGTCTTCTAAGAGTGAAACGCTATATAGCAATGCGCATTGACTGGCAGCGCTGCTATCGTGTTTACATACACACTGTATACACCGGTTATGCAAAGTACGCGTAGTTCTTCCATTGGCCGCAAATGAACAAACACAATGCTATCTGTCCTGAGTAATAAGGGTTTATGTAAACACAAAAGTAAATAAACACAAGGATTAACATCAAGAAAACAGAATATTTGAGAAAAGGTGTTTCGGTCACCTTTTGATTCCGTTGTCAGGTATCTCATACAGCTCTGGTAGCTGCGGATAACTTTCCGCAATAAGAATATATCCTTAGCCAATCCATGATTACCAGGGACAGGAATTATATTAAAATGCATATTTTTTCATTGTCGCCAGAAAGTATGCTCAATTGGTATGTGAGTGAATTACTAAATTTCTAACAATTTAAATAAGACTTTAATGTGCATATAATGGCATATTTTGCGCGTTTTGTTAAAATGCATAATATTTCTGTATTTTTCAAATGATGCTGCATATTTGCTTGTTTTACATAGAAAATATAAAATTTTTACTTATTTCTTGTGACTTTGCTGCACATGCCAATGCGAATTGGTCTTGAAACTTGGCAACACTGACAGAAACTTGCAACTCAAGGCTGCAACGCATTTAGCTACGTCATTTCGGCAAATCCCCGCCTTATCTGGTTTGTTTCATCATGTTAGCAGTACAAATGAAGGTGGGTGTTAAGGGGTTCTCGAATTATGTTCAACTGTTGTTTCTAAATATAATATTAATTTAATTTTAACTTAATTGTTTAATTCCACTTGATTTGTAATAAATTGTATCGTATTAAAGGAGTGAATTGCAAAACATTCAAGTGTTACTTTATAGTTTGTTTTAGTAATTCGCTTCACTTCACAAATCACAATAATTCTCCCTTTCATCATTTGTGAGCTGAGACTTGAGGTCAGTGGAGTGTAGCTTGTATAAAGTTTTTGTTTTCATAGAATTATGACGAAAGTAAAAGTGAGTGACAAAGATAGGTTACAGGGATATCAACGCGAGTTTGAAACAGATTTGATAACTACAGATGGTAGAATTTTGTATTGTGGAGCGTGTGAAAAAAAAAAAAAAAAACAGTTAGTTCTGAAAAGCGTTTTCTAGTACTTCAACATTTGAATACCAATAAACACAAAGATGATATCAAACTTAAAACCACAAAAAGTGTCCCTGTTCAAAAACTCTTAAATGAATTTTCAGACAGCAATTTTTCACATTTTTTCTCTTTTGATTTGTGTGAAGCATTTTTAGTGGCAGACATTCCAATGTGGAAACTCACTAATCCCACACTCAGAAATTTCATTCAGCATGTGAAGAGGTCTTACAATCTCACAATTTAAAAAAAAATCTGATGTATTGCACTCACATGACTTTCTCTACTCTTGTACTAACCATTCTTACAAACTCTTATTCCTATATCTTCTTCGTGTTAGTTGAGATAAACATTTGCAGAAATTATCTTATTGCATTTCCTTGTAGGTGCCAGGGGAATATTAGAATACAGTAGGCTTTGAGCGATAGTCAAATCTTTTAAAGCTTTGAGATCCTGTTCTCTTTGCACGCTTAACATATACAAAATGAAAGATGCTCCATTTCACGAAAGGTTTTTAAGTTTTCCGAAACTCACACAAATAACAAGGAATATCTCCGAAATGGTTCACTACAAAAAAATGTATTCAGACATAAACTGTGTGTTTTAGCGAAATCTACATTTTTTTGTGGAGTAAGATTTTGTCCATCTCTTACGGTTTACTAGTTATTCAAAAGTCATCCAGAGTAAACAGGACTACATAGGCTATAGCCAGAAAATTCAAAATATGCATTTCATTTGTCATACAAATATCTGAAACATATGGCATTTCAATCAAAATCGTTTGAGCCATTTTAAAGAAAATCAAAATTTTCGAAAAATTTTCCATGCAAAGAGTAGTTTAGGGTGGGGTTAATTTCTTCAAAATCTTCGTGTCGCATCCTTGAAAGACATTAAATTTAAATACCAACTTCGGTTTTTAACCGACTTTTTGTTTTTTAGTTATGCTGTCCAAAGTCTGACAGACAGACACACAGGCGCAGACCTTTTTTTCTAAAAATGCTTTTTTCCTTTCTTTTTTTTTTTTTTTTTTTTTTTTTTTTTTGTTCAGGGTGTCTCAAAACATATATTTCCGATGAATTCTCAACATCGAATTTTTGGGTGCAATAGAATACTTCCTCTACTTAATAGTAGAGAAAGTAATATTAGAGAACAGATTGGAGATAATTTTGAGTGGGTGCCAGTCGACGAAACACAAGACAATGAAGGTTGGTTTATTGCAAATTTTATTATTGGGTCTCTACATATGAACAAACCAACCACCCTAGTAGGGTATATAAGGGCAAGCTGGCACACTTTTTTATGGGCAAGATGGCCGCCATGCGTAATCTAAGGATTACTAGGTAAGGTGGTAGGGGAAGCAGCACGTTGTAGGTGTTTGAAGAAACCTCTAGGGATGACTCTTAAGGCCTATAGCAGTGTATGTATGCTTATGAGCGTTCATGGTGCCTGAGTATGTCGTTCACTATATCGGTGTATGCCGCCTAACACAAGAGCTTTCTAATTTCATTAAATATATCACCCCAACATGATACCTCACCCCACATCGCCTCACTAGCCTAGCCTAACCTAACCTAAGCCCCATACTTCTACTCGTCTTACCTATCCTAACCTAAGCTAGCTCCCACTCCTTTTACTCTAGTCCTTCATAATTTAACATAACCTAAGCCCCATACTTCTACTCGTCTAACCTAACCTAACCTAGCTCCCACTCTATTTACTCCGGTATTTTATAATTTAACCTAAGTCCATACTTCTACTCGTTTAACCTAACATTACTTAACCTAACTAACCTAAGTCATTACTTCTACATGGCTAACCTAACCTAGCTCCCACTATTTACTCTGGTCTTTGATAATTTAACCTAAGCCCATACTTCTACATGTCTAGCCTAACCTAGCTTAGCCTAACCTAAGCCAACCTATCCTAACCTATCTGATTCCCATTTTCCTCAAGCATTCTATTCTTCTATAACCTTTTCTAACCTTTGCACCATACCGTTTCAGGCTTACACATCCCGCTTTCTTTTGCAGATGTTTTTTTTTTCTTTTTTTTTTTTTCAGTAACTTTAGATAGGTACTCCGAAGGTATTAGACCCTCGGACATGCGAACCCTAAGTATTTTCCATACTTTTTACGAAACGCTAATGCTCTTTCGGAGTTTAGTAGCTATTTTAGTCGTTTTTGCGGTATTCTGAAGGTCTTTTTGCGAATTTTTAAAGGTTTGTAATGGATTTTCTATGTTTTCACGTCGTTAGTATGTTTTAATGTTTTTAAGGGGCATATGGAGCCTTTTTAGCGATTTGTTATGCTTTCATGATCAAATTCCATCCTTTTGTAAATGTATGATGTTCTCGTCTAGAGAATTGCTTAGTGTTCCTAAGACTAACCTAACTTAACCACAAACCTCTTTAGAGACATTTCTTCAACGTTATTTAACATTATACATGCTTCTTTTTCTCCTCCCTCCATCTCTTTTTGTAAACTAACATTAAAAAACGTTGTAACCTTGTTATTCAAATAGCTATTGTATTCGTCTTTGTACACTGCTCCAGTATGCTATACAGGTCAACCTCATTTAACGGTTCTCTTAATTAGTTCTGTAACACGCGAAACGCTGCTTACATTCCTTCTAAGACTATCCTAACCTAACCTAACCTAACCTAACGCAACCAACATCGTCACCAAAACCACCTATCCTGCACGACCACAACAATCGCAGCACCCCACACCTCGGTCATCACCACCGCCGCCATAAACTATACGAACACCACCATCCTCACCATCACCACCATTCTCACCATCCTCACCATCACCACCTCCGTCATCACCATCGTTACCATCTCTACCATAACCATCACCATTACCACCATCCTCACCATCGTTACCATCATCACCATCACAGTCATAATCATCACCAACACAACCATCACCAACCCCACCTATTATAATCTAAACTGTTTCTTTTGAAGTATTCTTTTACAGCTTTATTCATCATTATTGTTTTTCTAACCCTTTATAGAGCCTTAAACTGGCACTAAAATATGTTCTAACCAATGATGTTGAAGTATTTATAGTTCAGTATTTCTAAGACATGTACAATATCTTTAATAGTATTTTAACACAATCTTCTGATTATATACAGTTAATCAGGGTATACTTACTTTAAGGTAGTAGGGTAGACGCCTCTCCTCTTTTATCTGGGCTGGAGACCAGCACTAGAGTTAAAGTCTAGTGGCAGAGTTAACGCCTCCCTTTATAATTTCTATTTTTATTCTTTCTTCGACAAGCATCATGGGGGTGTGGAGAGACCAGATGAGTAAGCTGTTTTATTTTTCTTCTTTCTTCGTGAAGGCGTGGAGGAGTCAGTTGAGCAAATTTTCATTTTCTACAGGAGACGTAACGGAGAAAATAATTATCTTACGATCTAAGCTGCATTCTCTTATGCATGGGCTGCAACGCTGTAATGCCCGTACGCATACGTTGATATTCCATCCTCTGCAATTACTCTCTTGTCATCATTCGGCGACAGAGCTATTTTATTAGATTCAACTGTAGAAACATTATGATGCTGGGATAGGATTAAGTTCATAGGGGTTCTTACGATTTTCAAAGTTTTAAGGCACTCCATATAGCTATTAAAGCTGATGTATTGCTTAATGGCGCTATGTTTTATACCTTTGATCTTTTTTATCACAGAGCCATCAATATCGAGAGCATACATTTTAGGTCTAAGACCGACGAAGCGACGAATGATTTTACCACTCGCTTCATCTTTAAACTTTCCCAACACTTTCTTGTTTTGTGTAGAATAGCATTTATGGTTAACAGGGTAATCAGCTGTGTCCAGATGTCCAATCATGTGTAATTTATCCTGGTATATATCAGCTGTAGTCACTCGATGGATAAAGGAATCTGTATCTGTATACAACAGTTTAAGGTTTTCAGCTCCATAATATGGAAGTAACACATCGTATTGATACGAATACATTAGCGTCTTGGAAATGTCTAGTACACTCATACCAATGTATATAGGCTTGTTGAACACTATTTTACGAGAAGCCATATGGACAGATGCAAGATCAGGCCCGTATATTGTTCGATCGATAAATGTAGGCTTGGCTATAAGTTTTTCCAGAGTCTTGTCGTTGGTAACAAGGCGTATATCCATTCGATTCCGTATATTCTCCATTGTTTTGCCAAACATAGCGTTGTTAAAAAGTTTGTACAAATCCTTTTCAAAATCGTTTCTTGCTTGCTGCCGTAGACGATTATTAAATTCCACGTAAGGCTTTAACCAACAAGATTGACGGAATTTTAGTGCTCGATGAATCTTTACTAGTCGTAGACCATGACTAAGAGCCTGTTTCAAGGCCATGTAATGTACCACATACTTCTTACGGGATCCGAGATGGGCAATTAGTTTCTTTGAAGACGATTCCCCAGGTTTCATACTCTCAGGCAAAAAGGGTAAATCATTATGAAGTTCATGTAGCTCTGTAGGGTATTCCACGTCAACCTCCAAGATATATCCAAAGCAATCATTCCCCTTCAACGAGCCGAGATGTATATCTTCAGGAGAAACCCACGTAAATCCACCATAAGGAAGGGCGTGACACATAGCCCAGCCGTATTGGTTATTGGCGTCTTCGTATGTAATAAAATGAGAGGGTTTACGAGGATCATACTGCTCCATATAGATGTTGTTAGCCTCCGCATGCCGGTGAGAAACCTGGCATAACCCTCCTCTTATACCAGATTCAACCATGAGTAGCTGATCGTAATCAAGAAGCAATTCTAACTCGATTCCAGTATACAGCAGCATAGCATCCCATGTAAGTCCTGGAGAAGTAAAATAATGTGCAGGATCCACTTTATGAGTTTTAAGAGTTTGGTCTCTGAATGTTTCAAAGACATCCGTAAGGAGAAGAACATCAGAGGTTAAGTAAATATCACTGTATTCACCTAAGTTTCTCACATTAAACTGACTCCATACATTTCTAGCATGCTCATAGTCATCGGCGGTAATTTCTTCTTTATTTAATTTATTGTAGAATGCTTCCCTTGGAGGCAGATGAGTGTCGTTCAAAACATCCCATGATGTGAGGTAATCGTAGGGAAACACTCCCTTACGAGTCATCAAGCCAATCTTCTCTTCTCTAAAGTACTTCTCTGTTTCGGGATACGTAGTTAGGTTTTTCACTAACTTATCCAAGCTTGTACTCAGGAAACGGTAGGTATCCACAAACCTGAGTTTAATATCCCCAACATACTTGGAGAATGATATATAACTTTCCTCTGAATTTGGTATAACCTCTACTCTTTCGCTTGTGCAACCTAACTCCTTAATAATGAAATGGGAGTCATACCCGCTCAAGTTATGCATAAACACAGGTATATAATTAGGTGTTTTACAAGCTAGGTTACATTTATTGTGTAAAGATCCTCTGTACACCCCTGTCACGTGATCGTGATCGCGAACCTTCCAATTATCTTCTGTAAACTCATTCCCGCACAGGTAGCATATTGTAGAAGCATCGAATGATTCTTGTTCTTTAGTTGTAAGATTAAGAGGTTTAGCAGATCTGTATAACACACTAATTTTATTTGCCAGATCCATCAGGCATCCCATAAACTTCTGTGCAGCGTCAGGTCCTCGGTAAACATACGGTTCAGCAGGAAGAGTTGTTTCTAGTTGTTCAACACTAGACGACGGTTTCACATAAACACAAAAGCTCATGGGAGAATGACTTTGATAGGGTGTTGTGTAGGAGGTTTCAGGATTAGAGGCGCAGGTATAGTAAGGAGCGAGAATGCTCTCAAAATCGGCGTAGATAACATATGGCAGTTTCAACATTCGTTCTACGTTTTTGAATCTTACAATAGAGTTTTCCTTTGTAGGCATAACGCATCTAGCAATGCCATGTTCTCTACATATTTCTCTGTGCTCTTCTAACTTTTTCATTCCTCTTCGTCCATATTGGTCATCAAAATGGCTGAAACATCTTTTACATGTATATATTTTTCCATGATGTTTAGTTTTCTGACGACGAATAAGCTTCTCAAAATCCTTTATATACACATAGTGATGTCTGTCAGTAGCATCACTCAACAGAAGAAGGTCGCGGTGATCAGTTAATTCTTCATCAACAACCTTTATGGGAAACACTTCATGTTTATCATCCACTCCAAACACATTTATGGATATATTATTGGGTTTTTCAAATTTAGCGATTTCGCCCAAGCTCGTAGGAAATGAAACGCACGAGAAATCGTATTTTTCTTGGAGATCCTTGTACCTGCTAACACGCTGAGGATTCTTTTGAATGAACTTAGCAAGCACAGCATACATAAAGCATTTCTCGTCGCTATAGTTCTGAGGGTTTATACAGGCTTTTTTCACATCCAAAGATGACGGTAGAGTAATATAGCTGCTCCCTCGAAGAAGATTATACTTGTTAATACGCAGTCGAACGCCATCAACACTCAGAAGAGCCCAATTACTACCTTTCAGCTTACTTTCTTCCATTTCAGCACGAAGTTTCTCAAATTTCTTTTCTAAAATGGCATCCAAGTCGCTATCTAAAAACACAGCCTGATTACGCGTTTTAAAGGCTTTGTTAGTAGTGTCTCCAACGGCATTCACAAACTTACATTCAGCCATAATGTTAATTTTCAAACTTTTATGAGCCCGCAGTTCCTTCTGAACAGCATGAATTATACGCTGCTTAGCCTGCTGCAGGTATGCATTTAAATCCTCACTTGCTGGGCATTGGATGAAATATGATTTCAGCCGATCCTGAAAAGCCGTTTCATATTCTACAACATCATCTTCATCAGGAGACATTAACAATAATTTATGCTTAGTAGGTTCAAATTTGACTTTCTTAGCATCTATAGCCCTGTCGCAGCGTCCTTCATGTACATCCCTTCGATTTTCAGTACCGTAAACATCACCACAATGCCTACACTCGAAAAACTCACCACATATCAGCTCATGCCTCTTCTTATGGTAGTCGCGTAGAAAACTCTTTTCACATTTGCTGCACCTATAATCTGGTATGGCAGTCAGAACCGATTCCATTACTCCACCATTCCACATCTTTACAATATGTAGTGCAACACTTGTAAATTATATAAGTCAATAAATGCTTACAGCACTTTCCACTGACTCGCCTTGATAACTTGTCAAAGCTATTGAACGGTAATTTCACTAAGAGAGCTGATGTGCTCGACTCTAAGGATAATTCCTGAATACCTATCTAAGAACGAGCAATCTGTATTTATTCTGAAAGCATGCACCTCTCAGGAAACTATATAACTCAAAATCGCGCTTGTGGCGCCTTATACCGGCTTCAATCAGTATTAAAACGTATATTTTGCTTATATCGGAGTAAATTATATATTAGTCATCAACTATCCGCATTTTTATTATTTTTCCCCGTTTTTACGTACTTTGATACGAATCAGGCGTAGAATTAAGACGCGAAACGGTGGGTACGTATCTTTAAGTAACAAACACACTACTTTTAACAACATCAAATGACAGCGATAGAAGCACTTGAACATTATTTAAGCGCTTAAAAAACCAATTTTTCGCTATATTTCATCACTTTCAGCATTAGGCGTTAATTCAGTCCTATGACGTCACACTCATGCATCGACGTAATGTCTGCTCCCTCCAAACATGTTCCTACAAGTCTAATGACGTCACGCAAGGACCATACAGAAGACATAATACAATGACAAAGACATTAACTTTAACTATATATTCCCGCAACAAAATAAACGTATTTGAAAGCGTCTTAACATGTTAACTTCAATGCATGTATAAATAAAACCTCTAATATAACAATAAAAAGAAAGAAAAAAGGAATAAATAAGGAATAAAATAACGCAAAAGAAAACTATCAGCAGAATACACCCTTACAAACGGGGTTATTCCTTATCTTTCATCATTCAGTTAACTAAAATAGGTAAATGACGTCACACAGTAGTAGCGACCTTGTGTCTACACTCCTTCAAAACAAGTTTAGACGGGAAAGTCTCCCCACCCTTGGATCCACGCAGCAACATTATGAGAAGTCCAGCAGTAACCGCCAAGCCATCAGAACGAGTATATGGGACGTAAACGTCCGACAGCGCTTTTCACCGTTTAAGCTTATTTGCATCATATTTTTCCAGGTACTCATCAATCATTGTACTACACACATCATATAGATCACAATATTTAGCGTTGTATGCTATAATTTGTAATGTTTGCGATTTTATACTCCTTTAATGATTTAAATTCAATATTTCTAGCATTCATCCTCTTCTTCTTCTTCTTCTTGTTCTTCGCCCATATTTCCACCTTAGTTCTTCTGTTCTTGTTCACCCTCGTGATAGCAGGGAATATATACGTAATTGGACATTATTAGCTTAAATATTAAACAAAATAACAGCATTCTCCGTCAATTATATCTAAACGGCTTTTTTCCAAGTTATACGTATTTTAAGGTTCTAGAATCAAGGTAAGCAACGCTTCCCTCAATAAGAACGTTTGATACTTGATTTTTAAATAATATCACTAATTTAAGGTTTATTTCGAGGCTGTAAGACACCTAGTTTGCAAGCTATTTAAATGAACCCTTAGAGATTCGAGCTAGACCCGCAGCATAAAAATTACCATTTTATCCATAAATCAGGACCAGAGCATTTAACTGAAGCGTTTAAGTTTTTATTTCATAGCGCTATCTTTATTGATTCGCGAATAAATCAACTTTGAAGTAATTGCCCCGTCCCGGTAATCGAACTATGAGTCGTAGGGATAACATTTTCTAATATATCGCTTTATGCATCAAGTTACCCTAATTTGTCTTTACATCACCATTCCAAGTGCAACAAATCGCGATATAGGCCAAAATTCAGTAATTCTCCGCAAGGTAGGAATCGAACCCACGATACCTCAACTCTAGCATGTTACAAAATAATTGTACTAAACGAGTTTTACCATATAAAGTTTATTTCAGTCTTCTAGTGCAAGCGATTCTCCAGATAATTAAATTTACCAAATCAGGATTGGAACCCTAGACTCCAGGATCTCTAGCATACCACAGGTTAAAGCCCATTACAATACCAATTTAATAAAATTCATTCGAATATTTTATCACTAATGGTTTAGGAATTATCACAATAATAACAGTATTGATTGCACCGGAATCGATCCCTAGACCTCCGGCAATCTTCAAAATTAGATCAAAAGATGCGCCATTTTATTACAAGATAATTACCGTTTACCGCATTTCCATATCTCATTTAGTTTAAGAGAAATCAGCGATCACAGAGTAGGGTATAAAAGGGGGGTTAAAGGAGGTGGATGACGCAGCGGCTGGGAGGAAAGGAGGTGGGCAGCGCAGCAGCTTGGAGGAAAGAAGGCGGGGGACGCAGCGGCTGTAAGGCAGCACTAATCCCTTCCCACCTTCCAGTACTCCACCCGTCCAATAACGCCCGTAGGGAAAGGAGGCGGGGCTGCAGCGGCTGGGAGTAAACCCTAATCCCTTCCCACCCTCCAGGACTGAACCCCTTTGATAACGCCTGTAGTGGAAGGAGCGGGGGGCGCAAGTCTTCACCCCCTCCTCCTTTGGCATTCAGAAACCCGTAATGGACACCTGGGTGGGCGCGGCTTCTTGTGGCGGCAAAGCCGACAAAGACAAAGGGGTGTCAAAACACATGTTTACATATGTAAACACATGTTAACATCATGTAAACACATTTTTTTGGCCTAGAACTCCCTTTTATATCTTGTGGCGGCAAAGCCGACAAAGACAAAGAAGTGTCAAAACATATGTTTACATATGTAAACATATGTTAACACATGTTAACACATGTTAACACATGTTTTTGGCCTAGAACCCCCTTTTATACCCTACTCTGTGATCGCTGATTTCTCTTAAACTAAATGAGATATGGAAATGCGGTAAACGGTAATTATCTTGTAATAAAATGGCGCATCTTTTGATCTAATTTTGAAGATTGCCGGAGGTCTAGGGATCGATTCCGGTGCAATCAATACTGTTATTATTGTGATAATTCCTAAACCATTAGTGATAAAATATTCGAATGAATTTTATTAAATTGGTATTGTAATGGGCTTTAACCTGTGGTATGCTAGAGATCCTGGAGTCTAGGGTTCCAATCCTGATTTGGTAAATTTAATTATCTGGAGAATCGCTTGCACTAGAAGACTGAAATAAACTTTATATGGTAAAACTCGTTTAGTACAATTATTTTGTAACATGCTAGAGTTGAGGTATCGTGGGTTCGATTCCTACCTTGCGGAGAATTACTGAATTTTGGCCTATATCGCGATTTGTTGCACTTGGAATGGTGATGTAAAGACAAATTAGGGTAACTTGATGCATAAAGCGATATATTAGAAAATGTTATCCCTACGACTCATAGTTCGATTACCGGGACGGGGCAATTACTTCAAAGTTGATTTATTCGCGAATCAATAAAGATAGCGCTATGAAATAAAAACTTAAACGCTTCAGTTAAATGCTCTGGTCCTGATTTATGGATAAAATGGTAATTTTTATGCTGCGGGTCTAGCTCGAATCTCTAAGGGTTCATTTAAATAGCTTGCAAACTAGGTGTCTTACAGCCTCGAAATAAACCTTAAATTAGTGATATTATTTAAAAATCAAGTATCAAACGTTCTTATTGAGGGAAGCGTTGCTTACCTTGATTCTAGAACCTTAAAATACGTATAACTTGGAAAAAAGCCGTTTAGATATAATTGACGGAGAATGCTGTTATTTTGTTTAATATTTAAGCTAATAATGTCCAATTACGTATATATTCCCTGCTATCACGAGGGTGAACAAGAACAGAAGAACTAAGGTGGAAATATGGGCGAAGAACAAGAAGAAGAAGAAGAAGAGGATGAATGCTAGAAATATTGAATTTAAATCATTAAAGGAGCATAAAATCGCAAACATTACAAATTATAGCATACAACGCTAAATATTGTGATCTATATGATGTGTGTAGTACAATGATTGATGAGTACCTGGAAAAATATGATGCAAATAAGCTTAAACGGTGAAAAGCGCTGTCGGACGTTTACGTCCCATATACTCGTTCTGATGGCTTGGCGGTTACTGCTGGACTTCTCATAATGTTGCTGCGTGGATCCAAGGGTGGGGAGACTTTCCCGTCTAAACTTGTTTTGAAGGAGTGTAGACACAAGGTCGCTACTACTGTGTGACGTCATTTACCTATTTTAGTTAACTGAATGATGAAAGATAAGGAATAACCCCGTTTGTAAGGGTGTATTCTGCTGATAGTTTTCTTTTGCGTTATTTTATTCCTTATTTATTCCTTTTTTCTTTCTTTTTATTGTTATATTAGAGGTTTTATTTATACATGCATTGAAGTTAACATGTTAAGACGCTTTCAAATACGTTTATTTTGTTGCGGGAATATATAGTTAAAGTTAATGTCTTTGTCATTGTATTATGTCTTCTGTATGGTCCTTGCGTGACGTCATTAGACTTGTAGGAACATGTTTGGAGGGAGCAGACATTACGTCGATGCATGAGTGTGACGTCATAGGACTGAATTAACGCCTAATGCTGAAAGTGATGAAATATAGCGAAAAATTGGTTTTTTAAGCGCTTAAATAATGTTCAAGTGCTTCTATCGCTGTCATTTGATGTTGTTAAAAGTAGTGTGTTTGTTACTTAAAGATACGTACCCACCGTTTCGCGTCTTAATTCTACGCCTGATTCGTATCAAAGTACGTAAAAACGGGGAAAAATAATAAAAATGCGGATAGTTGATGACTAATATATAATTTACTCCGATATAAGCAAAATATACGTTTTAATACTGATTGAAGCCGGTATAAGGCGCCACAAGCGCGATTTTGAGTTATATAGTTTCCTGAGAGGTGCATGCTTTCAGAATAAATACAGATTGCTCGTTCTTAGATAGGTATTCAGGAATTATCCTTAGAGTCGAGCACATCAGCTCTCTTAGTGAAATTACCGTTCAATAGCTTTGACAAGTTATCAAGGCGAGTCAGTGGAAAGTGCTGTAAGCATTTATTGACTTATATAATTTACAAGTGTTGCACTACATATTGTAAAGATGTGGAATGGTGGAGTAATGGAATCGGTTCTGACTGCCATACCAGATTATAGGTGCAGCAAATGTGAAAAGAGTTTTCTACGCGACTACCATAAGAAGAGGCATGAGCTGATATGTGGTGAGTTTTTCGAGTGTAGGCATTGTGGTGATGTTTACGGTACTGAAAATCGAAGGGATGTACATGAAGGACGCTGCGACAGGGCTATAGATGCTAAGAAAGTCAAATTTGAACCTACTAAGCATAAATTATTGTTAATGTCTCCTGATGAAGATGATGTTGTAGAATATGAAACGGCTTTTCAGGATCGGCTGAAATCATATTTCATCCAATGCCCAGCAAGTGAGGATTTAAATGCATACCTGCAGCAGGCTAAGCAGCGTATAATTCATGCTGTTCAGAAGGAACTGCGGGCTCATAAAAGTTTGAAAATTAACATTATGGCTGAATGTAAGTTTGTGAATGCCGTTGGAGACACTACTAACAAAGCCTTTAAAACGCGTAATCAGGCTGTGTTTTTAGATAGCGACTTGGATGCCATTTTAGAAAAGAAATTTGAGAAACTTCGTGCTGAAATGGAAGAAAGTAAGCTGAAAGGTAGTAATTGGGCTCTTCTGAGTGTTGATGGCGTTCGACTGCGTATTAACAAGTATAATCTTCTTCGAGGGAGCAGCTATATTACTCTACCGTCATCTTTGGATGTGAAAAAAGCCTGTATAAACCCTCAGAACTATAGCGACGAGAAATGCTTTATGTATGCTGTGCTTGCTAAGTTCATTCAAAAGAATCCTCAGCGTGTTAGCAGGTACAAGGATCTCCAAGAAAAATACGATTTCTCATGCGTTTCATTTCCTACGAGCTTGGGCGAAATCGCTAAATTTGAAAAACCCAATAATATATCCATAAATGTGTTTGGAGTGGATGATAAACATGAAGTGTTTCCCATAAAGGTTGTTGATGAAGAATTAACTGATCACCGCGACCTTCTTCTGTTGAGTGATGCTACTGACAGACATCACTATGTGTATATAAAGGATTTTGAGAAGCTTATTCGTCGTCAGAAAACTAAACATCATGGAAAAATATATACATGTAAAAGATGTTTCAGCCATTTTGATGACCAATATGGACGAAGAGGAATGAAAAAGTTAGAAGAGCACAGAGAAATATGTAGAGAACATGGCATTGCTAGATGCGTTATGCCTACAAAGGAAAACTCTATTGTAAGATTCAAAAACGTAGAACGAATGTTGAAACTGCCATATGTTATCTACGCCGATTTTGAGAGCATTCTCGCTCCTTACTATACCTGCGCCTCTAATCCTGAAACCTCCTACACAACACCCTATCAAAGTCATTCTCCCATGAGCTTTTGTGTTTATGTGAAACCGTCGTCTAGTGTTGAACAACTAGAAACAACTCTTCCTGCTGAACCGTATGTTTACCGAGGACCTGACGCTGCACAGAAGTTTATGGGATGCCTGATGGATCTGGCAAATAAAATTAGTGTGTTATACAGATCTGCTAAACCTCTTAATCTTACAACTAAAGAACAAGAATCATTCGATGCTTCTACAATATGCTACCTGTGCGGGAATGAATTTACAGAAGATAATTGGAAGGTTCGCGATCACGATCACGTGACAGGGGTGTACAGAGGATCTTTACACAATAAATGTAACCTAGCTTGTAAAACACCTAATTATATACCTGTGTTTATGCATAACTTGAGCGGGTATGACTCCCATTTCATTATTAAGGAGTTAGGTTGCACAAGCGAAAGAGTAGAGGTTATACCAAATTCAGAGGAAAGTTATATATCATTCTCCAAGTATGTTGGGGATATTAAACTCAGGTTTGTGGATACCTACCGTTTCCTGAGTACAAGCTTGGATAAGTTAGTGAAAAACCTAACTACGTATCCCGAAACAGAGAAGTACTTTAGAGAAGAGAAGATTGGCTTGATGACTCGTAAGGGAGTGTTTCCCTACGATTACCTCACATCATGGGATGTTTTGAACGACACTCATCTGCCTCCAAGGGAAGCATTCTACAATAAATTAAATAAAGAAGAAATTACCGCCGATGACTATGAGCATGCTAGAAATGTATGGAGTCAGTTTAATGTGAGAAACTTAGGTGAATACAGTGATATTTACTTAACCTCTGATGTTCTTCTCCTTACGGATGTCTTTGAAACATTCAGAGACCAAACTCTTAAAACTCATAAAGTGGATCCTGCACATTATTTTACTTCTGCAGGACTTACATGGGATGCTATGCTGCTGTATACTGGAATCGAGTTAGAATTGCTTCTTGATTACGATCAGCTACTCATGGTTGAATCTGGTATAAGAGGAGGGTTATGCCAGGTTTCTCACCGGCATGCGGAGGCTAACAACATCTATATGGAGCAGTATGATCCTCGTAAACCCTCTCATTTTATTACATACGAAGACGCCAATAACCAATACGGCTGGGCTATGTGTCACGCCCTTCCTTATGGTGGATTTACGTGGGTTTCTCCTGAAGATATACATCTCGGCTCGTTGAAGGGGAATGATTGCTTTGGATATATCTTGGAGGTTGACGTGGAATACCCTACAGAGCTACATGAACTTCATAATGATTTACCCTTTTTGCCTGAGAGTATGAAACCTGGGGAATCGTCTTCAAAGAAACTAATTGCCCATCTCGGATCCCGTAAGAAGTATGTGGTACATTACATGGCCTTGAAACAGGCTCTTAGTCATGGTCTACGACTAGTAAAGATTCATCGAGCACTAAAATTCCGTCAATCTTGTTGGTTAAAGCCTTACGTGGAATTTAATAATCGTCTACGGCAGCAAGCAAGAAACGATTTTGAAAAGGATTTGTACAAACTTTTTAACAACGCTATGTTTGGCAAAACAATGGAGAATATACGGAATCGAATGGATATACGCCTTGTTACCAACGACAAGACTCTGGAAAAACTTATAGCCAAGCCTACATTTATCGATCGAACAATATACGGGCCTGATCTTGCATCTGTCCATATGGCTTCTCGTAAAATAGTGTTCAACAAGCCTATATACATTGGTATGAGTGTACTAGACATTTCCAAGACGCTAATGTATTCGTATCAATACGATGTGTTACTTCCATATTATGGAGCTGAAAACCTTAAACTGTTGTATACAGATACAGATTCCTTTATCCATCGAGTGACTACAGCTGATATATACCAGGATAAATTACACATGATTGGACATCTGGACACAGCTGATTACCCTGTTAACCATAAATGCTATTCTACACAAAACAAGAAAGTGTTGGGAAAGTTTAAAGATGAAGCGAGTGGTAAAATCATTCGTCGCTTCGTCGGTCTTAGACCTAAAATGTATGCTCTCGATATTGATGGCTCTGTGATAAAAAAGATCAAAGGTATAAAACATAGCGCCATTAAGCAATACATCAGCTTTAATAGCTATATGGAGTGCCTTAAAACTTTGAAAATCGTAAGAACCCCTATGAACTTAATCCTATCCCAGCATCATAATGTTTCTACAGTTGAATCTAATAAAATAGCTCTGTCGCCGAATGATGACAAGAGAGTAATTGCAGAGGATGGAATATCAACGTATGCGTACGGGCATTACAGCGTTGCAGCCCATGCATAAGAGAATGCAGCTTAGATCGTAAGATAATTATTTTCTCCGTTACGTCTCCTGTAGAAAATGAAAATTTGCTCAACTGACTCCTCCACGCCTTCACGAAGAAAGAAGAAAAATAAAACAGCTTACTCATCTGGTCTCTCCACACCCCCATGATGCTTGTCGAAGAAAGAATAAAAATAGAAATTATAAAGGGAGGCGTTAACTCTGCCACTAGACTTTAACTCTAGTGCTGGTCTCCAGCCCAGATAAAAGAGAGGCGTCTACCCTACTACCTTAAAGTAAGTATACCCTGATTAACTGTATATAATCAGAAGATTGTGTTAAAATACTATTAAAGATATTGTACATGTCTTAGAAATACTGAACTATAAATACTTCAACATCATTGGTTAGAACATATTTTAGTGCCAGTTTAAGGCTCTATAAAGGGTTAGAAAAACAATAATGATGAATAAAGCTGTAAAAGAATACTTCAAAAGAAACAGTTTAGATTATAATAGGTGGGGTTGGTGATGGTTGTGTTGGTGATGATTATGACTGTGATGGTGATGATGGTAACGATGGTGAGGATGGTGGTAATGGTGATGGTTATGGTAGAGATGGTAACGATGGTGATGACGGAGGTGGTGATGGTGAGGATGGTGAGAATGGTGGTGATGGTGAGGATGGTGGTGTTCGTATAGTTTATGGCGGCGGTGGTGATGACCGAGGTGTGGGGTGCTGCGATTGTTGTGGTCGTGCAGGATAGGTGGTTTTGGTGACGATGTTGGTTGCGTTAGGTTAGGTTAGGTTAGGTTAGGTTAGGATAGTCTTAGAAGGAATGTAAGCAGCGTTTCGCGTGTTACAGAACTAATTAAGAGAACCGTTAAATGAGGTTGACCTGTATAGCATACTGGAGCAGTGTACAAAGACGAATACAATAGCTATTTGAATAACAAGGTTACAACGTTTTTTAATGTTAGTTTACAAAAAGAGATGGAGGGAGGAGAAAAAGAAGCATGTATAATGTTAAATAACGTTGAAGAAATGTCTCTAAAGAGGTTTGTGGTTAAGTTAGGTTAGTCTTAGGAACACTAAGCAATTCTCTAGACGAGAACATCATACATTTACAAAAGGATGGAATTTGATCATGAAAGCATAACAAATCGCTAAAAAGGCTCCATATGCCCCTTAAAAACATTAAAACATACTAACGACGTGAAAACATAGAAAATCCATTACAAACCTTTAAAAATTCGCAAAAAGACCTTCAGAATACCGCAAAAACGACTAAAATAGCTACTAAACTCCGAAAGAGCATTAGCGTTTCGTAAAAAGTATGGAAAATACTTAGGGTTCGCATGTCCGAGGGTCTAATACCTTCGGAGTACCTATCTAAAGTTACTGAAAAAAAAAAAAAAGAAAAAAAAAACATCTGCAAAAGAAAGCGGGATGTGTAAGCCTGAAACGGTATGGTGCAAAGGTTAGAAAAGGTTATAGAAGAATAGAATGCTTGAGGAAAATGGGAATCAGATAGGTTAGGATAGGTTGGCTTAGGTTAGGCTAAGCTAGGTTAGGCTAGACATGTAGAAGTATGGGCTTAGGTTAAATTATCAAAGACCAGAGTAAATAGTGGGAGCTAGGTTAGGTTAGCCATGTAGAAGTAATGACTTAGGTTAGTTAGGTTAAGTAATGTTAGGTTAAACGAGTAGAAGTATGGACTTAGGTTAAATTATAAAATACCGGAGTAAATAGAGTGGGAGCTAGGTTAGGTTAGGTTAGACGAGTAGAAGTATGGGGCTTAGGTTATGTTAAATTATGAAGGACTAGAGTAAAAGGAGTGGGAGCTAGCTTAGGTTAGGATAGGTAAGACGAGTAGAAGTATGGGGCTTAGGTTAGTTTAGGCTAGGCTAGTGAGGCGATGTGGGGTGAGGTATCATGTTGGGGTGATATATTTAATGAAATTAGAAAGCTCTTGTGTTAGGCGGCATACACCGATATAGTGAACGACATACTCAGGCACCATGAACGCTCATAAGCATACATACACTGCTATAGGCCTTAAGAGTCATCCCTAGAGGTTTCTTCAAACACCTACAACGTGCTGCTTCCCCTACCACCTTACCTAGTAATCCTTAGATTACGCATGGCGGCCATCTTGCCCATAAAAAAGTGTGCCAGCTTGCCCTTATATACCCTACTCACCCTATTTCTCCTTGCGACAGAACAACTTGATGCTATGAATAGCTCTTCCATATCCAAATTTTTTATTGGTTCATTGAACTTTCCATGGCCTGAAGGTATTCAGTACTAGCATGTATTATTCTTTGTAACTGATGCTGCGAGTTACATGACACTGCTCTCAAAGTTATAACTTCAAATTTGAAACATTTGACTTGTCTTGCACATGGTTTACATCGGGTTGCAGAAACAATTCGTGCAAATTTCCCAGTTGAAGAAAAGCTGGTATCTTCTGTACAGAAAGTATTTGTTAAAGCACCAGATAGAAAACAAGCTTTCAAAGCAACCACTTCGAATCTCCCACTTCCACCAGAACCTATAATAACACGTTGGGGAATATGATTATTTGCAGTTCTCTATTACACCGAACATAGGAAACCGTCAGGAATGTAGTGAATACATTTGATTCAAAAAATTCTAAATCAATTAAAACTTCCAAGATATATTAAAGAACTCAGAAGTAGAAAGTAACATTTCCTGTATATCTGCACACTTCTCTCATATTGCATCTGCTATAACGTGTTTGGAAACCAACAACACTAAGTTGTCTCAGTCGTTAAGTGCATTCAAAACCACAATCTCCAAATTGAATTCAGTACCTGGAACCATTGGCAATGTAGTGAAGGGAAAAGCATGTAGTATTGTTTGAAAAAGCCCAGGATGGGAACAAAATGTGTGAGATTGATGAAATATTAACAGGGAAAAGTTCCCAACAGTCCAGTGAAAAGCCACTCAAGAGTGAATCAAACAGCAGGTTTTGTGTATGCACCTCTATCATCCTGTGAGGAGGAGAGTTTTTCCCACTATAAGATATCTTAAGGAGCAACAGGAAGTGGCTAGCAATGGAAAATGTAAATCATGTGGTGATCGTAAACTGCAACAAAAAAAGAAATTGAGACACAGGAGAACTAAATGTGAGTAATCATACTGTTTTTATTTGTTCTTATATAAGGAAAATATTCTGACCCTTTAATATAAATAATAAATTTTGCCAACTTAAATCATTCGTTTGGTTTTTGCAATTTTTTAATTTCAGATTTCTTAAAAATTGACTTAAATCTTGATTTCTTTTTGTTTTAATAATTACGTTTGAATATTTTATATGGGCATATTTATGTGCATATTTTGGAAGTTTTCACTGCATAAATGCATGCATATTAAAAGGATTATAAGAGCATATAATTCCTATCCCTGATGATTACACATGACTGTAGTTCAGCATATAAGCAAGTGAAGAGTAGTTCAAAGATTTCACAGAAAGTTCAAGGTATTTGCGTATTCAATTCAACGTGCTATTATCTCAAACAAAATTGTTATAATCATTTTAGAATATGAAAACAACCTTAAATATTTTTCACTTTAAGCGTTGTTTGGACATTCATTATTTGGAAAAAAAAAAAAAAAAAAAAAAAAAAAGGAGGCATTGTCAATACTGGCCTATTACGGAATGACATTTGGCAGACACACCACCTTTTCAATTTTCTTTTTTCTCTTCTTTTCGTTCAATATAAAGTGAAATCTTGACTTGGAATGTTTGGATGGAATTCTACATTTCCTCCACAAAATGTATAAAGTTAACATAGATAAAATAAATTAATCTAGTATATGCATGCAAAACTGAGAGGACATTACATTCACTTATAGAATTTTTTTTTCTTCTCCTATACTAACTTAGTTACATATAGTGATATAGTACTAGAACAGGCAAGTTTAAAGGTAGTCACCATATTCCTATCAGATAGTTTAGCCCTTAATCTTGGCTTTGTTAGCTTCATGAAAGAAAAAAAACTGTTCACAAATATAAGTGCTGGCGAACAGTGCCATAATTCACGCTGCAAATTTGCAAATATTCGGATATTGCAACCTGCTTAAAGATTTGTAAAAAGCAATTACATACAAGTCATTGTACGCGTGCTTTAATAGTGTTGTAATTCTTTGCTGCGTTCATGGTTACTGTCAGTTGTCTTTTGTACACGCCTTCCTAAAACCTAGACCCACTGCTAGCCTATAGCTACGTGCTCCCGTGCTGTAGTGGCGCATGCGTGGTATGTGGCGCATATGCGCTTCGGCTGACTTCCCTGCCTTACAGTTTACACATACAGTTTGTTGACCACCTCATGGTCCCTGGGAGGAATGCAGCAAGCGAGTACGCCAGTAAACAATTCCAGGTAAACATTGATATCTGGAGCTGCAGTTGTCCTTTTGGTCGCGCTTGCGATAGTAGTACCAACCTTGAAATTGCATTCACGCTAGATTAAAGCAAAGAAGTCGCTGAAAATAGCGGAACTTAAAGGCCATCTTCAGTTCATGCAGTATAATTTGCTTATAAAGCATAAACGATGTTTTCAAGTACTCCGTCTTTCTCCCACTGATCATTTTCTACCTTTTCTATGTGTTTTCAAAAATCCTGCCAGCCTGTTTCGGTCACAAGTGATATACCCTCGAGCGTTATATCGTGCCATTCCCGTAAGAAAAAGTCACCTGTTACATTTCTCTAACTATTCGTTTTACCTTGGCCCAAGCCAGTTCTATGGGATTGAGATCGCACGTGTACGGGGACAAGCAAACGACAGTGTATTCCAATGAAACCCAAAATGTGTCCGCTTTAGAAACCTCTTTAGATTTGTTTGTTTCAATCACCCTATAAATATCTGTTTTTACACATGGAACATTCACTCTGAAACCCTTCGTTCTGTAACCACGATGTAATAGCAGATTTCACAGCACTCCTAGGCGAGTATTTATCTACTTCTACACTCCTTTTTTCTTTACTTCCGAGATAATACTAGTGACTCGTCCAATTTTTAACTGAAATTAAAAGACATTAGCATATTAGTGAGCAAACATAGCGGGAATAACACTTGAGGTAAGTTGGCAACCTAACCAGCAGCAACGTTATCTACCAAATTTACAAAACTCGGGTTACACTACCGTGGTATACCTCTCCTCTCCCCTTCAGTCCCTTAAGACCATGAGCTGGTGAACAGACATTAATACAGAAACTCTCGGCATCAACATAGAAACAGGGGTGAGCCGGAGTGAAACTGCTTAATGTGAAGATTCTCGACTTCCAGGCAATTAATTTAATCGTTTCCGAAATGTCTGTAACAATCCAGAAAAGTTGTGGCATGTAAGTAAATAACCGGCCAAACGCGAAAAAATCAAAAGTGAAATACTGCCATGGGCAGTAACTCATATTCTGATTCTGAGCAGCGGGAAACAGTGTTTATAGCTCTCAGAAGATGGCGCACATGTCAAACGCCAATCCCGATGTTCAAATAATGAGTCATGCGCCAAGACAGTTGACACACGTTAGTGTGAATAGTTGACAATTGAATATAATTTACTTGCAATAATACAGCTTTGCTTACGTAATAGTATAGATGAATAAAACACAATACTGCAAAATGGAAAGGAAAATTGTATTAAAACATGAAGAAAGGTGAAGGTAGTTCCCAAAGTGAAAGGAAGAAACTACGTAGCGAAGGAAAGGAAGACAAAGACATTGTGGTTCCAGTTAAAGAGGTTCCCAAGCACCAAGTAGGCATTGTCTGTCTTTAATAATAACTTATAGAATCAATATAAGTTACTCTTAGGTTTATTAACGCTTTTAATTGCTGAAAAGAATATCGTATTGACAAAGATTTTATGATGTGATTGTGAAGTTTGGGTAACTACTGGCATGGAATTATTTACTTTCCTCTAAAGTCTAGGTATATTGAAATAGCAACATTAATATTAATATATACTTTTTCCTTCATTTCAAAAGCACGGTGGATCAAACTGACAGCTGAATGGCCAGAGTTACTGTAGCTTCAGTCAACTCTGAATTTTGAAGACCAATGTGAAAACCTCATCTTCATCAGGTGCAGCCGGAACCACTACACCGTGAAACTAGACTGCCTGAAGAAAAGAGAAGGGATTTATTTATCTAAACTGATAACACATTTGGAAGTAGTAAGGAAATAGTGAGGCTCAACAGTATGGGGGATTAGGGTGAACAGAAGAAAACTGTGTTCTCAAAGGGGAAACAATCAACAGAGGTAATTGGAGCATGTGTCAAAAAATACCAGAAATGAAAATTACGGAACTAGAATGAATATATAGCGCAGTGCTAGAAGCCAGGATGCTACATGCAGCAGATATATGGGGGCTGGAAAAATGTAGACAAAATACACAGGAAGTTTTGTAAAATAATATTGGACTTACCAAGGAGCTCACAAATGGAGTAGCACAGACAGAACTAGGGAGAGTAGGAGCAAAAGGTAAAATGATTGAAAGAGCAGTTAAATATTGGTTTACAATAAATTTGTCCTGTCCTGCAGCTCTACGGCCCTGTTTGAGTGTAGCCTTGGCCTGCCGCCCGGCCGCACTGCCCACTGTAGGCGTCATGAGCGGGGTCCAGTGGTGGAGAGTGGGACGTGGTCAGCGCCCCGAGCGCTCCCGGCCAGTATATGCGGTCATCGTAACCGAAGCTGATCATACAGAGGAAGCAGGAGGAGTGATCAGCCCGAAGGCGGGCGGCAGTGAGGACTAGAATCTATGTGAAGTTAATCATATTTTCTAAAAGATAACTATTGCATGTTTACAAGGTTTCATGGAAATTAAATTTACATTTTATAATTTATATTATTTTGTTAATCATCGTACTATTTTAGTTTATCAAAGTTTATTGATTTCACAAATCTGTAGAATGCCTTGGTGCACTTCGTTATTAGTGTGTTGTCGGTAGTTGGCCATCTCTCTCTCTCTCCAACTCGGATTGCTTCTTGTTTGAGGATTTTGCATTCTCCTTCTAGTAGTTTGCAGTCATATATCAGGTGATCTATTGTCTGTTCTCCTAGCTTGCAGATACATGTTGAGTCGTCGATTATTTTGAACTTGTGGAGGTAGGTAAGCTTTTGTTATGCCGTGGCCAGTTACTGTTGCTGTAATTCCTGATACTTTAGGAATATTGAGTTTTAATCTCTGTTCTATACTTGGGAAGAATGATCTGGTTTTAGCCCCTTTTTTGAGCTCTCCCACTGTTCTTGCCATTTTTCTTGACTTGTTCTCTTCAGTTCGGAGGCTATTGATGTTGTATACCATGGGTACATCTCCCCTTTACCACTTATAATAATTGCAATTTCGTACAGACCCGGCTATTCCCAATGACGGATGAAAAAATCCCTGATATTCACACAAAGGATGTGAAACAGCGCCGGAACGTATGACAGTCTTCCAGGTTCTGGAAACGCTGCATAGCGTAATGGGATTGTGGGACAATCATCCATCAGAATGCTCGAGTAACGTGGAACTGTTGGGTTACAGGAGCTGAAAGTTAAACCTTTGTACCTTCTCCCTGGTCCCGTACTTATTTAGTAACGTAAACGGTACGCGGTCTTCACATAATACAAACATCATTAACATATACAACGAAATAAAGGTGAAGCTGGTGAATATGTAGATTCCGCACTTCCGGGCCACCAATTTAACCCCTTTAGAAAAAACGTAGGCTGCAACCATTCAAAAAACGTAAATAATCTTCTCAGTCATTCATAAAAAAAAATGGGTTCACTGATTTCTAATGTTTGCAATTATTTAGTATAATTATTTAGCATGCCCTGCTAAGGCAACTGATTGCAAAGGAAACAAAGCAAAACTTTCTTATACGAGGTTTAGTAAAATAGTATTTTGGCATTACTGTCACATGCAAATCGTAGCGTTACAAACACATTAGATTCTCTTCTCTTTTTATGGTCTTTAATTGCTAAACTATGTATTTCTACATTTGCTTGGAATGAGATGTCCCCGGCATTTGTCCTGTTGTACATTCATGGTCTGTAAAGTAACAAATATTTTCAACTCCATGCCATTGTCAACTAAAAGTCGAAGTTTTCTTTGCAAGCATGTTCTTTTATACTTCCAATGTGCTTGTAATCAAGTACATGGGCTTTGGAAATTCTTTTTAATGTTTTCGTAATTTATGAAATGACATTAGAACATGCTTTATAGCACAATTCCGTCGGAATGAATTGGGGTTTCAATGGTGAAAATATTACCAAAATCGGCTGAGTGGTTTTTGAGATTATCTTGCTCACACACACGCGCGCGCACACATGGACTTTACAGTTATCGCTCGCGTAGCTGCACCGTAGCCGAGTGGTTAGACCATTCGCTTCTCACCAAAGCGGCCTGGGTTCGATCCCAGGCAACTGCATGTAGGATTCTTGGTGGATGAAGCGGCGCTGGGGCGGTTTCCCCCGCCATCTCATTCCACCGGTGATCCCATCTTCATTCAATGCATCATCAGTGTCACCGCCTGCGGTGCCGTATGTAGTAAAAGCGGGCGTTAAACACTACAAAAAAAATCGCTCGCGCACGTAAACAACTGCAGGTAAGTAAGTACAGCCTGACCATGAAAACCGTCTCACTGCAGCACAACCTACAAGCATCATATGAACACTAAAGAACACTATCACTCCACGTCTGCAGCTCACTGCGAGAAGAAACAAAACAGTCGCGTTATACTACACCTTGACCTTGCGTCTGCATACACTTGCAAGGCAATGCTTCACTAGTTCGCAGAGTAGGTACTACCATACGTTGTTTTCGACTCTTGCTTCTAGAGGCTGTTGTGTGCACATTTGATGGTCGTGCTGTACTTCTGACGCCATTCATACTCTGCGTCCAGCTAACCTGTATCACATGCGAGCGCACATCCCTCCGGCCTGTAATAATGATATAGGTTAAGCGGAAACTGGTAATCTTGATTACAACATAGAGGAAATAAAGCAAACCTATCTGGCGTGAGAGTTTGTATAAGATTTTACCGGTCATAAAATACATTTGTAGAATTAGAATAAAGGTCTCAAGGAGGGTTTCAAATTATATTCTGCTCATAGAGGAAGTACCTGCTACTCGCATAGTTTATCTTGAACTCTCAGAAGCCGCTTTTGTCGAAGACGATAACAGGACTTTCAATGTTCTTTGCGCAGTCATACCTTAAATTATAAAAGGCAGTGAATGATCGTTTCCGCAATTGTTTTATCCAGATCAATCAGTTGAAGTACAAGGCTAAACACGTGCATCCTATTTACTACTTACAGGAGTTTGTAATGTAGATGCTGGATCTGCTTCATGCATTTAGCACTTAAAATTACTGTTTGAGTTGATTAAACACAAAAGTAAACCGGTATGATAATGTAAGAGAAAAGCAACAAAGGTAACGCGATACAGTGAAATGCACAAGCGGTAACACTGGAGTGTGGACGATGCTCAGTTGTTACTTTAGTAAAGCACAGGCCTTCTTGTCTCAGACCGTTCGTAACAACAGATTACAAGGCTCAAGATGAAGTGTGCGAGTAGTGTTCAAATAAAGTGACAATTGCATTACCAATCAATAAGTAGATCCGATTTTCTTTCCTTTGTAGTCTGTTTTTTAAGTTGTTAAACCGTGGCCATTTATGTATACTGCTTGGAATGAAATATCTAACAGTCTGTCTTATCTTTACCGGCATTTTCTGAGTAGAAGGAGCAACAAAGCCTTCTTTGTAAGTATCCTCTATCTATTATGACTCCAAAATGTCCGTTTACCTAGAACTTGTAAATCCCTTTTTGTCAATAGGAGCTGAAATTAACAAAGCGGATTAATGCTTTTTCGAGAATATCCTGTTCACACACTTCTACATTCTTAGAAATGTTCTCTCTTTACAACCATTAAAATAAATAAGCAAAGTTGCATATTTTTTTGTTCATTGCGTATAACTTATAGTTTTACTTTCTGGAAGTCTTAACCAATCGAGCTATGCTTTTAGTAGTGAGCTTTAGGATGCCCAACAGCATTATTAGCATTCATGATTTTAAATTCCCTCTTTTTTGTATTTGATAGTTCCTACAACTTCATTAGCTATAAGTTTTCCCTCATCTCTACAATCTTCTTCCATTCCGTGCGGTCTATGATCGATTCACTCCAATTTTTATTTGCTTGATTTTAACATCTCTGCTTATTTTACCTTCCCATTAATCGCTTGGTCTAATTTTTGAACTAGGTTCGATAGACTTGCATCAATATTTGCTTTTATCTGTTCCTTCGTCTGAAATTCCGTATATATTATAATTATCCAAACCATTATGATTTTATAAAATAAAATTTACATTATTCGTTCCTTTGTTTGTTTGTTGTTGTTGTTTTTTTTTTTCCTTTTCTACCTATAGTAAGTAGGGGAAAAGGTTTCGATGTCGAGATTTCACCGAAATATGTTTTGAGGTCCCCTGAATAAAAAAAAAGCAGTTTTAGGCAAAGGTCCGCGCGCGCGTCTGTGAACAGCATAACTCAAAAACGAAAAGTTGGTTAAACACCAAAGTTCATATTTAAGTTTAATATCTTTCAAGAATGCGACAAAAAGATTTCGAAGAAAATTCCTCCACCCTAAACTACCCTTAAAATGGAAATTTTTCGAACATTTTTATTTTCTCAAAAATGGCTCTAACGATTTTGATTAAAATGCATAAGTTTACGATATTCTTATGGCTAACAAAATGTATGTTTTGAATTTTCTGACTATAACCCATGTAGTGCTGTTTACTCCTGATGACTTTCGTATAAATGGTAAACCGTAAGAGATAGACCAAATCTTACTGTACAAAAAATGCAGTTCTCGTTAGAACACACCATTTATGTCCAGACGCCTTTTTTTTTTTTTTTTTTTTTTTTTTTTTTTTTTTTGAGTGGTCCATTTCGGAGATATTCCTTATTATTTAAATTTTGCAATATTTATACTTTTCTCAAATGGAAGGTCGTTACTCAATTTTTCATGTCTTGGCCGTGCAAAGAGAACGGAATTTCAAAGCCTTCATATAGCGGCCCGCTTTAAAAGATTTGACTATCGCTCAAAGCCTAATATATTCCAATATTGCACCTACAATAAATTAAGCAATGAGCTTTCTGCAAATGTTTATCTAGATTTTAGACTAACATGAAGATAGAGGAATAAGAGTTTGTAAGGACAGTTAGTACAAGGGTACAATACAGCACATCCAATTTTTTTATTTTGTTGTATAACGTAGTTTCTCCCAATCCTCCATTGGTATTGTTTGTGTTTAATTGGTCCATATATTGTTCTCAAACCTTTCTTTCAAATTTTAAAAGATTTTGCGAATCTTTAAGTGTAATCAGATAATTTTAAAGTCGATCATGGCATTCATTACTTTTGATAACGTTTATTAATATAGCCAATGACAGAAGTGATTTCCAAGGAAACCATAACATGAAGTTAATAATAACACACGCTAGACATAACAAATTCTCGACCACTCTACCTTTAAATGTTTATTTAACCGACAGACTCATGTTAAAAACCGTGGAGGTGTTGATTCTCAGAAACACCGTCGGGAGGCCTATTTTGAGCTAAGTAAGCTTGTATATACAAGTTCAGTTTTCCTAAAACAAAAAAATCTCTGCACGCAAGTGCACGTGTACCATGCACGTGTCTTGAATAGAGATCTTTAGGAACCCAACTTAGATCTCCACAAATGTTTTAACAAACACAAGTTTTCTACCAAGCAGGCGAGTGAAACTGGTCAACCATATTCAAAATGGGAGGAATGTGCGTATGAGCAACTTATATTGCTAAATGATACAAGATTACGTGATATAAGAGGAGTGAACGAAGATCTATTTAAACAGATGTTTGCCTGAGGCAAGTATGTTTACGTGGAAAGGGGGGGGGGGGGGAGGGATCACAAAGCTCTTGAATGAAATCCTTTAAGCTCCTTGCACACGATCAAATGTTTGTCAACTTCAATGCTTTGCAAGACTTTCCAAGATTTATCACAACTTCAGAGCTTCCTCCAGTATTTTAAAGTAGTTGAAAGTCTTAAAAGCAAACAAGGACATCTCTAAACAGTGCTCTCCAACTTTCTTATGCGCTAGGGCACATTAAAGTCATGCCTAAAGGAGGCGCGGGCGCCATCACAACCACCGTTAGGGCAAGTACCCTGCTTTTGAGAGGAAAAAGACAAAGCACTGATTAGGGAAGTAATGAATACAGCTTTAGGATACAAAAACGCACTTCATGGATGTGTACTGGGAAGATGTTCGCAAGGAAACAGTTTTGTCTTGAAATTTGAATATTAGAAGTCGTTGGAGCAAACATTTGCTTTTGAAGGGCGCCAGAGAAATACATCAGCGTTGGACAGCGCTGCTCTAAATTAGTGGTATTCAAAGTTTTTTCTCCGCGTACCCTCAAAGAAAATCCTTCATTTCAGCCTGCACCCCTAGGTCTAGCCCTAGAGTAATCCTTAATCCAAATTATACTCAACCTTGTCTAAAATAATTATATTTATAACTTATTTAATACTACACAAAGAAGTATTACCCACATTAAATTTTACGTACCTCCTAAGAAGTCACTGCTCTAAACCGTCGAAGATTTGACGATTAGATAGCTTTGGCCAATGAAATGGGAGTATTTAAAGTGCGTCACGAAATTTGCGAAAAGTAAATAAAATGGCTACCCAGACAAGGGATGTCTGCCATGTCTGTACGTTATGGGTTCCGTGGATTACTAGTACAGAATGAAGACCAGACCATAGTAAGAAATTACCAGACGGTTTCCGAAGTACACAATAACCCATTAATGCAATGTTATAAAGCGTATAAGAGGTGGAATCAGGACTGAAAAATTCAATGCCATAGCCGGGATTTGAACTAGCAATCTTCCGCATCGAGCGGCTGTGGCATTGAATTTTTCAGTCCTGATTCCACCTCTTAAAAATTGCCCACACACGGCTCGTGTGTTTAAAAACACCAGCAGTAAGCTTGTTAGCATAAATAAATAATTATATAGCGTATTTAACCTATCACTTCGTGTTATTTCCATTGTATTCCGTACCGTAATCTGATTCCATGGGTTATAACACGTAAAATATTATGTAACACTATGTGAAGGTCAATATTTGATTGTTGTTACACCGTGAAGTTAAAAGTATATTACTTTGCACATGATACATTATAATATCAATGTACGCTTAAGAGGTTCAGTCTGGCAAAGAGGCGTGTAAATACACATTTATAACATTGTCAAGTCTTGCCAGGTCTTGCCCAATCTCAAATATTTTTCAATATTTCACTGGTTTTCTTGTGAACACCTGAACTGAAAAAGAAAAGCTTTGATCATGCACATGGAGCTTTAACGCATCAAAGTTGTCTTTCAGCCGCATGCCAAATTGCCACAGCTTTGCAGTTCCACACACAACTTCCAGCAACACGCCGTTGCACAGAGCACTTCTCTAGTGCTGCAAGTGTGATGCCAGATGTTACTTTACATGGAAAATTGACAAACACTTCCTATCTCGTTGAACAGAATTTTCTTCTACAAAAATACAACAGGATGGTGTTTTGGAACGGCGATTTTCCAATAGAATGAACCTCCTTCTGATTTCGCAAGGATTGCTTTATCACGTTACTATTTAGTGGGAGTGGTAGGAAATCACAACCCATTTGTGCCCCATCTCTGAATTGCACACGCCTCGATTTTTTAGCAAAGAGTTACATAACATGGCAAACATATTATCAATATCAACATCCAAAGGACCTATCCAGCAAGTGGTGCTCAATATCCTATTAGTGATGTTCAATATCCTACTACTGGTGTTCAATATCCTATTTTCAAAACTTTTAATGCAATGTTGTTCGGAATTGTGTGTGAAACTGCACAGTGGTCAGTGGAACGTGGCTGATAGAGATGACAGGTTGTGTTAAGCGTTTCATTAAATTCTAATTTACCTTATATCTCTCCTGGGGGGGGGGGGGTGGGGAGGTTCCAACAAAACTTAATGCAAATATAACCACTGTGATGAAGCGCAATGGTTACGCGGTAACGTGTGAGGCTTCCATTCCCGTCGATCGTACACTCTGACCTTAGGGTTTTAAGGTTTTCCCTCGTCGGTAGGCCAATGCTGGCGTAGTTTCTCAACTAACACGATTTTGTTTTAGTAATATCCCTTTCATGGTTAAAGTGTGCTACGTTTCGTGGCGTAATCCGGTGCGGGATGAGTAGCGTGGATGCCTGCTCCAAGGAGAGAGTACTCCCCGGTACACCAGAGGTCTGCTTGGTTGAACAGGTCGCTCATTGCCCTCTCTGGACTCCAATAGTGGGACTAGCTTTCGAGCCAAGAAATGTTAGGGTCTTCCGCGCATCTCTCTGACTTGTCCACCTGCGACGTATGGTCTCATGTGGTTCCTTCACTCCATATCTTGTTCCTGGAGAACAGATTTCCCGCAGGTCGGAGTGCGTGAGGTGTCCCTCTCCGTGGAATATCCTATAACCCTATAATCATTCTATACTCGAGCTGAGAGCAGCTTAGAAATAGAAATTAAATAGGTGAAATAGTTTTTAACTCTCGTATAAAAAGGATTACCTACGCATTCAAGAAATACGAATAAAAGCAAAACTTCTACATTGTGTCATTTCTAGATTTCAATAAATCAAAATAAATAAATCTAGGTATTTCAACACTACCTGTCTGCAGTTTCGCGGATGAGGGCGACGATTTAATTAATTCCGTTTAACCCTCACTTCAGTCACGTATTCTGTCCAATTATTGTACAATTATGTAGAATACATTTTTATTACTTTTATCCCTTAGAACTGTAGCTTCGTAATCCAAACTAAAAGTTGGCGATATTCATGGAAGATAGATTTCACAAATGTTTTAACCTCCCCGACGATATTCCAAACTCTAGAGATTTACAGCCTGTATCTTGCAGCGCTGAAAGAATTGTGAATACTTCAAATTCATTACCAATCGAAATATCTCTACGCCATCTCCATCTGCACCCCATAGCTCTTCTAAACATAGTCTGCTGATGCGCAGGACTCCTGCCAAACATAGAAAACCTATGGGTGATTTCATATTTTGTTTTGTTGCCAAATTAGCATCCCTTTTACGGCTGAATTTGTTTTGTACGAACTCAATGTTATATGCCATGATTATTTCTAATATATCATCTGCAATAAGACAACTACAACAGTCTATAGCTGTAATAGTAACTCTAACTTGACCCCCAACTCCAGGCAGATGAGTAAGCAAATTCTGTGACCTAAATCTTCTCTGCTACAGAAGTCTCTCTTTTTTTGCCATTTAGTCACCCCTCTTTTTTTTTTAGTAAACTGAGGATTAGCATCTGTGATGTGTATATCTTCATCTGTGTCGGTTTTGGGAACGAGAATCCTCTTCATGGTCTTCTGCCATAGCTTCGCAATCTTCATTATTGATTTCATTTTCATCTATCAGCATTGCCAGGAGTTACTGTAATGCGTTAGGGTTACACACATTGAACACTTCTTGTTTCTTTGACGTCAGAACGGAAACGATACAAAAGAAGGCTACAAAAACAACAAGGTATCTATGTGAGGGGCGCAATGTATCTGACAGATACCTTTGATTGATAATGAAGGGAAAATCTGATGTGTTGCACTCACATGACTTTCTCCACTCTTGTACTATTCTTCTATTCCTCTATCTTCTTCATGTTAGTCGAGTTAAAAATTTGTAGAAATAATCTTATTGTCAATTTTCTTGTAGGTGCAAGGGGAATATGAAAATACAGCAGGGTTTGATCGATAGTCAAATCTTTTACAACCTATGAAATTCCGCTCTCTTAGCACGGCCAAGAGATAAAAAAGTGAATAACGAATTCCCACACGAGGAACATTTAAGTATTGGAAAACTCACACAACTAACAAGGAATATCTCCGAAATGGTTCACTCTAAAAATATGCATTTGGGCATAAATTGTGTGTTTTAATGAGATCTACATTTTTTGTATAGTAAGATTTAATCCATCTCTTACGGTTTACCAGCTACGCAAATATTAACAAGAGTAAAAAGGACTACATTGGCTATAGCCAGAAAATTCAAAATATACATTTCATTTGCCATAAAAATATCTTAAACATATGGACTTTTAATCGAAATTGTTGGAGCCACATGTGAGAAAATCAAAATTTTCGAAAAATTGTCCATGTAAAGGGTAGTTTAGAGTAGAGGAATTTTCTTCAAAATCTTCGTGTACACCCTTGAAACATACTAAGCTTAAAGATCGACTTCGGTTTTTAACCGACTTTTCGTTTTTGAGGTATACCTACTGTTCACAGACAACCATACACACACGGGCTTTTTTCTAAAAATCCTTTTTTTCTTTTTTATTCAGGGGGCCTCAAAACAAATTTCCGGTGAAATCTCGACATCGAAGTTATGGGTCGAATACAACACTTCAAAAAATACAACAAAAAATCACTGAAGCAGCGACATAACAGGCAGATGCGAAGATTTCATAATCGCCTCCTTCCCTTACATTCCAGCGTCCAAAGCATTTTGCACTGAGTACGTAATCTCTAATCTATAACCCTCGAAAAAGTTTTCTCAATTGTTAATTTTATTATACTTACAATACATCGGTTAAGTAATGTCGGATGTTACGCTGGCACAATGCTCTTCCTTTATATACCTACTCGTATTTACTAGCTGAAATGCCCGGCGTCGCCCATGGTTTAACGATTAATTCTATTTAAAATATATTACTTGATACGCTTAAAGAAAGACAAACTCTTAGGACACCATACAGAATAAAAAATAAACAAAAACTTGGGGAAGGCACTATGCAAACACACTGTTAAACAATCACAAATATTACAGGAAGAAAAGCGAGTAGAGAAAGTCGTGTGAATGTAATACATTGCATTTATATTTCAATCATATAGAAAACTGTATGAGTTGTTTGTAGAAGAGGGAGTAGAGAAGGGAGTGTGATTGTGTTTCATAAAAGAAAAGTGAGTACAGAGAACAGTGTGAATGTAATACATTGCATTTATATTTCAATCATATAGAAAACTGTATGAGTTGTTTGTAGAAGAGGGAGTACAGAAGGAAGGTGACTGGTTCATAAAAGAAAAACGAGTACAGAGAACAGTGTGAATGTAATACGTTGCATTTCTATTTCAAACATTCAATTTCTCGGTAAGTGTGATGTGATACTGGTGCTTAGCGTGACATAACTAATGAACTCTCGCTAAAACTACGATTTATGCAAATATGGTCAATTCCGGTGCAACTTAGCACTTACTGAAAAAATCTGATGAGTTGCATTCACAAAACTTTCTCTGATCTTGTACTAACTATGCTTACAAAATCTTATTCCTCTATCTTCTCCATGTTAGTCGAGATAAACATTTGTAGAAATTATTTTATTACTAATTTTCTTATCGGTGCAAGCGGAATATGGAAATACGGTAGCTTCTGAGCGATAGTCAAATCTTTTAAAGCTGGTCGCTATATGAAGGCTTTGAAATTATGTCCTCTTAGCACGGCCAAGACATGAAAAATTGAGTAACGAGCTTCCATTTCAGAAAAGAAGTATAAAACTCACACAAATAATAAGAAATACCTCCGAAATGGTCACGTAACTTGTGTGTTTAACTGAATCTACATTTTTTGTACAGTAAGATTTGGTCCATCTCTTATGGTTTACCAGTTACGCAAAAGCCATCAAGAGTAAACAGAACTACCTAGACTATAGCCAGAAAATTCAAAATATAAATTTCATTTGTCATAAACATATCTTAAAGATATAGCATTTTAATCAAAATTGTTAGAGCCATTTTTGAGAAAGTAAAAATGTTCTAATAATTTTCCATATAAGGGGTAGTTTAGGATGGAGGAATTTTCTTCAAATTCTTCGTGTCGCATCCTTAAAATATAATAAACTTAAATACCGAATTTTGTTTTTAACCGACTTTTCGTTTTGAGATTATGCCGTTCACAGACAGCCTTTTTCTTAAAATGCTTTTTCTGGACTCAGGGGACCTTAAAACTTATATTTTCGGTCAATCTCGGTAGCGAAATTTTGGGTCGAATATAATGACCTCCCCTATATAATGACTTGTCCTACTCGCTCCATATTCGAATGCATTCTTTTTCCTACTGAAGAATATGCGCACAGGTAAAACGGCATCATAGCTTTTCATTTATATTGTGCACACAGAAACACTTGCTAAGAGGGTGACACCTCTATCCCCTCCACTAGATATAATATAGCCCTCGTTTCCTTAATTCCGTGGAATAGTTTATGCATCTCATGCTCATTTTACTTTCATCAGTGTTCAGTGAACGAGGTGACGCCGCGGTAACATATGCAACTCGCATTCGGGGGGTCCCGGGTTCGATCCAGGCGACCGCCCACTCTGACTCATGGTTTTTTTGTGGTTTCCCCGGGTCGGTACGTCAATACTGGGGAGGCACCTCTTCTGCCACAACTTTTCTGTCAACCATTTTCTGTACCCATCATTTCCTTCATTCATCTGTTTCAGGGTTGTAGGACCCGGAGACGGCGCTTGCCGGGTTGCGGCAAGGCGGGGGATGTGCGCTTTGTACATGTTTGTTCTCGTTTGGGACTGCTCTGTCCCCGTGTAGGCCCCACAAGGGAGGGACTACCGGGGATGAGGGGCTTGTGGCTGGGATCGAGGTGGCATCGGATGCGTTCGAACTGAAAACGTTAAGAACCCCGTCATTGCTTACAGCCGTCGTCATCCGGATCTCTCCCCGGGGTCATGGTAGAAGCACAAATGGCCGAATGCCCTACGCGCGGTGCTCTGCCCCAGTTGCGGGGGCCCTTTACTTTCACCACTTTTCAGTTGAATGTTAAAATAAGAGCGAGAGAGATATGGTTACCAATTTGGAATCGATAATCAAGTTGCTTCGGAATAAGGGAAACACACAGAATCACTGGACTCTGCACAATATCAATAACACACGTTTGTATTCTTTGCATACTTGTGGAATGTTATTAGCAGGGTCCGGATGTTTATGACATACCACAGTTTTTTTATTTGTGTTTTTTCCCATGGAAAATACAAGCAAAGCACAATTTTATCAATGGTGATTAAAATTATGTAATTCTCATGGGTCATATAAAGTCATATTTTCTATTAAACTTTGGTATTTTTCATACGCTTATACTTCTATTCCAGTTTCGCATATGTACTTGCAGTTGTCCCAAAGACTGTTTTTCACGTCTCCTAATTCTTGTCTGTGACGTTAGGAGCTCTTTTTCCAGTTACAATGTTGAAATAGAAGATCGTTCCTTTTTGAAACCCCTAAAATGTATGTAGCTTCTTCTTTCTGATTGCCCTTCAAAATGTGACATTTATTTCATTCTGTGCAGAGCTGAGTGTCATAATGCAAGAATAAAATTAACATTCTTTATTACAGAGTGTGCTAGATTTTTAAAGTAGATTTTCAATATGATAATTTAAACAGCATGAAACTTTTGAAGATTTCGAAAATGCACCTCCAAATTTTGTCATATTTATCGTCATAAGTGCTTGCATATTTGGAACATTTTAGGTCATAAACAGTCGGGTCCTGGTTATTAGAATGACAATGATAGTGTTCTTGTTCATGTTTTTCAGTCAGCCCGAATTAGTAAGATTGGAGGAGTTTTACTGCAACTCTAAATGTGTCTGTGAGAAGCTTCAAAGCAGACGACACCCATAAACATGCGTCATCACCCGAGAAAAACGTAATTTCCTGATTTTTGACAGGTTCCGTTTTACTCTATCAGCTTCAGTAAACGTTAGCCAGAACAACCTTCAACCGCGCCCCAATTTGCTTAGTCTGACGACATAACTCAGGCATTACGGAACACTTTTAATGGTTTAAATACCTATCTTCTTTAAAATAAAACATCTTGAGTAATAAACAGGAAGTAAGAGAATACTACATGTCATATTTTATGCCGCCAAATGCGTCAAACCGACAAACATAAGCTTTGTATTTTAGGACCAATAGAATTCAGCGTGAGTTATTTGTAAACCGAGCTGGATGGCTCAGGCGATAGCGTCTGTGGCCCGTATTCCGGAGTTCGTGGGTTCGATTCCCGAGGCCCACCTTCCAGGTCCATGGGTTTTCTCGGGTCACTACACGAATGCTGGGAGGGATATTACATCCCTCCAAGTTCCTTTCACTTCATTTCACCTTTCATCCTGGTTGGCCACATCAGGGTTCTAAGTGTCGGCGGGGGTTTCGGCGTGCATGGCAAGTGTACATCCTTGTCTTCTACATCGGGGAGCTCTTCGAGACCCGGCTCCTCCAGGGGACTTACACATCCCACAGGGGGGAGGGAAGCCCGTAGTACGAGTTTAAATATTTAGCTGTTGGGAATCCTGCCCTCTGCTGTCGTGTCTCCTCAGGTCCGTACACCCTTAGTATCCTCTCGCCTCACCCCTCCGTCCCGCCACAAAAGATTTCATAGGTCGAGGAACTAATTGTCACTCCCAAACCTACTCAAAGTCATGTCGTTTGTAGCGCCAAGCGCCAGGGATAAAACCTATGGCGCAAACATCACCGCCGTCGCCTGGTCCTTTAACTCTGAAACAGATGAGGTGAAACAGAGGAAATGAAGACACGAAATTCATTGTAAAGGGGAAGCACCACAACATTCGCCCACCGACCCGGGAAAACACGCAAAAAGAAGAAAGGTCGGTCTGGGTGGCTCAGCTGGGTAGGCGCTGGCCTACTTATCCTCAGGTCACGCGTTCAAACCCAGCTCAGACCGATGATTCTTAAGTATACTTAAAATCGACATGTCAGTAGATTTACTGGCATGTAAAAGAAATCCTGCGGAACGAAATTGCGGCACACCAGCGGGACTGAAATGATGCTGCCTCAAGACAGCATCGTTAATAAATAAAAATCTGATGTGTTGCACTCACGTGACTTTCTCTACTCTTGTACTAACCATTCTTACAAACTCCTATTCCTATATGTTCTTCGTGTTAGTTAAGATAAACATTTGTGCAAATTATCTTATTGCTTATTTCCTTGTACATGCAAGGGGAATATTAGAATACAGTAGGCTTTGTGCGATAGTCAAATGTTTTAAAGCTTTGAGATTCCGTTCTCTTTACACACCTAACATATAAAAAAATGAACAACGATGTTCTATTTCACGAAAGTTTAGTTTTCCGAAACTCACACACATAACAAGGAATATCTCCGAAATGGTTCACCCTACAAGAAAATTTATTTGGACATAAATTGTGTATTTTAGCAACATCTACACTTTTTGCACAGTATGATTTGATCATCTCGAACGGTTTACCAGTTATGCAAAAGTCGTCCAGAGTAAATGACTACAGGGGCTATAGCCAGAAAATTCATTATATACATTTCATTTGTCATAAAAATGTCTCAAACATGACATTTTAGCCAAAATCGTTAGAGCCATTTTCAAGAAAATCAAAATTTTCGAAACATTTTCCATGTAAAGGGTAGTTTAGGGTGGGGCTGTTTTCTTCAAAATCTTCGTGTCGCATCCTTGAAAGACATTAAGCATAAATACCAACTTTGGTTTTTAACCTAGTTTTCGTTTTTGAGTTATGCTGTCCACAGACACACACACACACGCACGCGCGCACACACACGCACGCGCGCACACACACACACACACACACACACACACACACACACACACACACGCACGCACGCACGCACGGACGCACGCGGATCTTTTTCTAAAAATGCTTTTTCTGGATTCAGGGGTTCTCAAAACATATTTCCGGTGAAATCGTGACATCGGATTTTTGGGTGGAATACAATACTTCCCCTACTTACCAGCAGAGAAAGTAAAAGAGGCAAAAAGATCCATGGTTCGACAGGAACCGAACCCGTGACCTTTGGAATGCGAGCCTCTCACGCTACCGCGGAGAGCTACCTGGCACTTTAAAACTGTGCTATTCTCACCCATATTATAACAAAATTTAGGTGCGAGCTGTTCCACCTATATAGAGCATGCCATTTGGTTTTAAATCTTGAGTTTTGTTTATTTAAAAAGAGTGTACAAAAATTGTTATAAAATGTTATCGATGAAATTTTCATATATTATTACTAAATGTCTCGAGAATATGCATACATGAGTTTTCGCTTCTACGCGTGCTCCAATTTGAGTACCTAATTAAATATTACATTAACTTAATACCTTTAAATTAAATTTATTTGAATTTTGAATTTTTAAATTGTTTAGATATAGTTGGTAAAATTTTATTAGATATTATGTTGGCATTTTGAATTGTTATTTTGTTGTTTATTGGTTGATATTAAATTAAGATTTGTAAATTACATTTTAAATATTAAATTTTGAAATTATTTAAATAATTTGGTAATTTTTGTTTACGTATTATTTTGGTAATTTTAATTGAAGCTGTTGTTTTAATGATTTGATTAATTTGGGGACTTTTTAATTAAAGTAATATTTAATGTACGTTATTTAACATTAAATTATATTTTTATTTAAATTACTTTGGTAAATTTGATTAGGCATAATTTTGGTAGATTAATTGAAGCTTTGTTGTTTGTTTTGGTTTGATAATTAGGAACAATTTTAATAAATTAATTAATATTAGTAAGTGAAATTATTTATGTAATAACTTCTGAAAATAGGAAAACATTGATTAGGTAATTTTGGAATTTTAATGTGAGGTTTGTTTATTTTGGTTGATAAATTATGAATAGTTTTATTAAATTAATATTTTAAATGAAATTTATTAAAATATTTAAAATATAAATAATTTTAAACAAATTGGTAATTTTGCCAGTATATTATTTTTGTTAGTTTTAATACGATAGAAGCTATTTTGTCTTTTGCTTTGATGAAATATATTATTTTTAATGAAAGAAGTAATGAATTGAATAGAATTAAATTTAATATATATTTAAAATGAGTTAAATGTATATACATATATATTAATTAATGCATTACTTAGTATTGTGATTATTTTATATATTAGAGGAAATGGTTGTACGGATATTAGATGTTATAAATTAAATTTTGAAGATATTTAGATTGTATATGTTGCACAACATTTTGTTTGAATTTTGTTCTGTATTATTTTTTGTTTTGTAGTTTTAGCTTTTTACAACTTCTATAATTATGTTGCAAATATTTTTGAAAAGCTAAATAAACCAATAAGGATCTGGAATATAAGCCCTGGTTTAAGTAAATCGATGCAGGTTTTTGTTTATTTGGTACCTAAGCAATTATTGCTACGGTTGCACGGGGCATGATTTCTCAAGAAGAGGTTTTTGGCGTTCGGCGCAAATCTACCAAGAACAAAGAGGAGCTCCTTTTGATTATGTTCTGAAGAAAAATGGTATTGCAAATTCCTCAGAAATGTTTCATGTTAATCTTAAAAACACTTTACATTTCTTCTATTTGAATGTAAAGGTCCGCTGGTCAAGGTTGCAATAGACAGTCGATCGGGTTTATGGAAGACTAAATTAAATGACTTGACCAAGAAGTGGTATTAAGATAGCTTATTCGAGAACAGAGCCAGTGCGCCACATGATCCCAGTTTTCGCATAGAAAGTAAACGTAGGAAGTCAATTGCAGAGTTCGAGCAGAATAGCATTAGAAGCAAAAGAATACAAGTAAAACAGATTATAACATTTATCCTCCGCACTATCTGATGCAATCTCTCAAGAATGGGGTTTCCGATTATGGATTGCATAACAATGTCAGATTCCTGAGCAGAAATAAAGTTGCAATTTTGAATCACAACAGAACGCACCATTTGCACCCAATCGGTGTGTTGTCACATGCTTATCAGCAACATAAACTCTATCACTGACATTAAGTTTAACTGTAATGACAGTTCTGGCCATTGTATTTAGTAATAAACACTATTATAAGACATATACAGTTCAATGTCACATTCCTAAGCAGCAACAAAGTTGCAAGAACTCCTGAATCACACACCAGAACGCATCGTTTGCATTCAATCAACGTGTTATCACAAGTTTGCCAACATAAACTCTAATCACTAATATTAATTTTTAAATGGGGTTGTAGTGTCATTTCTGTCCATAGAATTTACAGACAGAAACTGTTGCAACACATTTACAGTTACGATGATAAATACTTATTCGTTATATGTTTTCTTTCCCCTCAACTATTTTCTAGTTCAGATTCTAAGCTAATTATACAGCAAGATCCCAAGACATCATCTACGAGATATTGCCGACCTGTTAAATTTATAATGGAAAAACAAAGTATCTATGAAAATTAAAAAATCCAATTTTCTTCTGAGTGCTCTGAATTTTGTTCAACACACTCAGGACATAAATTATATAGTATATACACAATTTCAATGTTCCATGTGAAACCATTTTTACATTATAAATATATTTATTAATACTAAATCACTTTTTGATATGATCTGAAATGACCCTTGGACCCAACAGTTTATTATATGTCTCCTAAATTGTTAATTTGAGCTCAATATACAGATGTAAAGAAATCGTCGTACAGGCATTACTTGGATTTAATTCATTTAAGAGAAAAAGTTTTGTATACAATATATTAATATTTTCAATATTTTTCAGTATGAGTTATGAAAAACATTTAATTTCAGCTGAATTAGTTAATGGTTTTAACTAGTGCAAGACAAATTTTAATACGTTAATTTCTGAAACTCTCCTGAACATTTTAATCTAATAAGGTATAAACTAGGGTCCAAGGAGCATTTTAAGCAGTGAAAAATGCTGAAAAGTTGAGAAAAATTGATTTTAAAGTTTAACAATACATTTTGTACTTTACCTAAATCTAATCGACTTACAATCCCCAGCACCATAGTGGGAATCTCTGCTCCTTTCCTCTTGGCCTCAGTAGCAGTTTTTGGAGAGTTTTAAGTTTGCTTGGTCGTTTCTTAATGTGAACATTTTCCTTTTGCCTTCCTATTGTTCACAAAATTTAGACATGTGTTGTTCTTAGCTAACCTCTACACTGTGCAATTAATGTTTTATTAGGAATAACTTAAAACCTATTAAATACCTAAAGAATGTCTAATATTTAACTGGAACACTGAAATGACCTGGCAAGACTACAGAAAGTTTACAAACAAAACACGTGCATGATTCGCGGCATTTCAGCTCAATATATCGAAATCATTTCACGACCTCTAAAGCGAAATTCCTTGCAAGATAAATGCCCGCTGAATTCAAAGCCAGTGAAAAGGAAAATTCCATTTGAAAGCTGTTGCGACGAAGCTTAACGAGAAACGCCCACCTGCACTGGGACATTTAAATGCCCTCCTAGAGTGTTAAAAACGGCCGATATTTAAAAAGCAAGTGAGCCATTAAAGTACAAAATATGAGCATAATAAAAAGTGCAAAAAGTGAAATAAAAATTTTCGGCAATTTTTGCAAATTTCATTGATACATTGCCTTAATCAAAATAGAAACGCAAAAATTTAAACAATACATGAACTTAACTCAACATCTATTAAAGTTATGGAATGAATGTTAATGTACACCACGATCTGATCATGACCATGGTTTATGGAAAAATGTGCAATGCTCTCTCAGCAATGCTACATCTGTAGAGTGTCTAACCGTGAAGATACCAGCAGGGCAGCAAGGAGTGATTCAGGACCTTCTGCGTGCAGATTTGGGCTTTGGTGTTCTGAATGTCTGTTACACATCTCATATAAATTAGATACTAGAACCAGGAAGGTTAGAGGGGACACAGATGAATTAAAATTTTAAGCCAGGTAAAGCGAAACACAAGAGACAGTTCGCTCGCAATCAGGACTTGCAGTAAGCAAACCGAAGCCTGCGGGTGGCAATTCAAATACTGGAAACACAGCAACACGTTTTCTAGAACTCCTACTCATAGTTCAGCTACAATGAACATTAATGAGGATTTGATTGCACGTTTCTGTGCAATCTTTGAAACAATCGCTAGTGGATATACTGTGGACATTGACGCATTTTCAGTATGCGCTGAAACAACTCTCTCCAGCAATTCTATTTGCCAGATACTGTGCATAAGTTATCAGTACAAAGATCAGAAAACATTAGGTCCTGTCTAGGCTATTTTCAGAAGAGACAATAGAAGCGCGCAATAAAGATTACACGCGAGTCAGAAAAGACCATAAAAGAAAAACATCATGAACCCATACCATAAAATCTACCTTCCGTGCTTCTAATATATCTCGACCCGATCATTTCATGTTCAAGGAGGCTTCCTCAAAAGAAAACTGGACATCTGCAGATGTTCTGGCTTTGCTTTGGAACCCAAAACCATCACTTAGTATTAACGAGTCTTCTTGTTCAAGTGATTGTGAATAACTTCATGTCACAACAATTGGTGAGCAAAAATTACCAGTTACACAGTGTTTGGTGCTTACTCAGCTGTTCTGTTAATGTCAACAGGGAATAAACTATGAAAAAAAAGTATACGATATCGATAGGTGAGTTGTTTTGTTTTTCGACCATTACACATTAGCAACCACAATGTCTATGTGTGTGAAACAGTGTACGCTTATTTGGTTATAATATTTGCCATTACGAGAATAACATAAAACGAGGGTTTTTGAGCACTACTTTGTTAACATTTTGCAAACAGTATGCAAATTATAAACTTGTTAAATTAGGACGTTACGCTCAACCCCTAATTTGCTAGAGCCATTATTGAAAGGGTCTCTCTCCAGCAGCAGAAGATTTCTTTTAATTAGCAATGAAAGACTTAGGTCGGAACAGGCACTTGACTGCCTATGCCATGAAGTGAAGAAGAAGAAAGACTTACATTTCGCCGACTGCTCTTCATACTCGGTAGCATCAGATCCCTTCTCCTGAAATAATAATCTCCCAGCATTGCGGATTGCGATCGAACACGCTGAAAACTCAAGATATTTCCATCTGAGTTTGCTTCGGCTCGCCTGTAAGCGTGTGCGATACATCGCGGGTACAATAATCACTGCTTCACTTGGGTGATTTGCACTTGCGGGGCGTTTTATGACAGTCTCTCAATGCGCATGCGCGGGAGCCTCATCCTAATCGTCGCGGTTTTTACAGCTCGTCCAGAACGTCGTAACATTCTTCCACTCCTGAAGCATAGATGCGCAATAGCATAGACGTGTCCACTTGCATTAGGAGAGGTGGGGGATTAGTATTATCTTTTGCTCTCAGAGTGACAACTACACAATGACTGTTTAGAGTAGCTATAAAACAAGAATAAACATGAGTCCGGGCAATACAGTGATGTTACTCCCTCGGCGCTGCCAGTTGCCCAGCGAGCGGGCGACAGGGACTGAAGATATGTCTGTCTTTGTCACACTGAAACCGCCTTGCGCGTAAACAAGTTAAAAACCCTTGTCAAATAAATAGTTTTACATAAAACACACTTCTGAAAATCATCTAAGTTGGTAGCACTTTTTTTCACTGCTTGATGTTTTCTAAAGCGCGTCTCACCCTTAAAAGACAGTACACGTTAAATGGAGCGCAGTGTTGCAACATGTACTAGTTGCGAATCTCTCTCCGCGAGCGACTCGAGGTGGCCTGAGTCCTGTACTTGTCCTTCAATTGCTGCTTGACGAGACGGACACTTTTAACTTTGGTATCCCTCCACGCCTTTGTTACTGTGTGACCTAAATTTACAAATGACTCGTCTGTATAAATAATTGATTTCCCCTGGTCCCTAACCTTTTACGTCTTTTAGATATTTATGTCGCCATCTGATGATATCGATATCGTCTCTTTCTATTAATATGCACTTGTTACCCTTTCTTTCATATTCGAACCCCAAATCAGAGTGGCCCTTGAGAAATTTGGTAGGGTCTCATCACTGTTGAACTGTGACAAAATTATATTCAGCATGGGTGGAATATTTGCAAACTGTAAAGAATGAACAATTCGCCGCACTCCACCTTGCACTATTCAATCATATTGCGTTAACCTAGCGTTTTGTGTAGTCCCGCCCCTTTTGCTTTCTTTTTCGATGGCGTTCTTAGAGGTCCTTCCATTAGTTCCTTTTTAATCATACACATTAATGCTTCTGAACACCCGATAGCCTTAGCTGTTTCTTTTACTGTCTTTACTGCCAAGCATTTTGCTTCAAAAATAATCTAACACATTCATATTTATTTGGCGTTCCTTACTTCTTAATTTACCAACATATCGTCTCTTCCTAGCTTCCCCCTCCATAACTACAAATATTTACAAAAATATTAAACAAATAACGCAATAACAGCTCACAGTTACACACACGGCTTCTTTCGAACTAATGCTACTGCTGCTCCTGGTCAGGCCTGACGCTGAATAGATGAATACCTTTTGTTTGCCTTACTGGATAAAAGAAAGAGGTTACTGCCTTTTGGTTTATTTTAAAAACTTTCTCCAACCTTCCTCAACATTTGTTCTCGCTGGTTCCCTGATGTAAACTCAATAACAAAAAAGTTTCACACTGCGTAACTTTTGCAGTGCACAGATATAAAATTTTCCGAAAACATTTAATTTAAAAAATTATAACCCTTAACTGGGTAAACATAGAGAATTCAAAGTAGGCAGGTAGTAGCACTATAGTTTACTCTACCTAAGAAAAAAATATAGATGCATTCTAGCAGTTAGTTTGTTAGTTAGTGCGTGATGAGTGTAGAAACAGCAAATATCGGACTTCTATTGAAAAAAAACGTTTTCTGAAGAAATTTGGACCTATAGAAATGTATAATGACTCTGAAAAGGATATAACCTGATAGAGAAAAAAATTCTGCATAGGATAATGTGTTCAAACCTGAAATTTATAACAAATGAATATTTATACCATGCTATTAGGAATGTGGCAACAGAGCGAGGGTAGAAAAGGACGCGGCTAATGGCAACTTGTATGCGCTAGATAGAGACAGAGATGTCCCATTTAACTCCATACTGTCTTCTAAGAGTGAAACGCTATATAGATCTAAAACTTCTCCTGATGTAGTGAACTGCTTGCCTTGCTTAACAATGTCACCGAGTGAGCACTCACATGACAGGTTGGTGCCGTTAATTCCCAACTCTGAGCGAAATTTGTACGTTCAAAAACTTATTTTATTAACAGCTGTTTGAAAAATGAATAAGCATGAAAAACAATATTTTAGCCTGCTTATGTAAAGTCTCACAAGTTGTCTCGCAATAACTACTACGCATACTTGTACTGCGCTTGCTAAGCGACATATTTACCGACTTCCTGCCTACTTGTGATGGCCTCGTATTTTATCCACAATTTGAGTGACGTGGTTTGGAGAGTTACCCTCAGAAAAAATAGCTCTGTGAAATAGGGACAACAAAATAACTCTGTACTTAATATCTTCTGAGCGCGCAAAGAAATTAGCAGTTGAGTTAGATACAACGAGCCTGTACGCGTGTTTAACTGTACAACGCCGCAGCGATAGACCAGCCACGCCTAGCCCCGCCTTATGTTCATTACTGTTTTGCAGTTACCTTCTAATACGTAAACATACATTGCTTGTATATGTGACTGCCTGCGTTCTGATATCACTTGCTTGTTCCCACCACTTCAATTGCTGCACCTTAATTTCTCCTCTCTTGTGCGTATGGAGTGTCAGGACGTCCTGGACAAACTGTAGCATATGTGAGATGGGACTATTCACTGAACTTTTCAGACGCGCCTTGTATGAATGTGAGCATGAATGTGTGAGTGTGTGATCTAAAGCACCAAACCCAAACTTATACCTCTGTCAAATGGAACATCGTTATCCATTTTTTTATGTTAACCGAGCAAAGATAACGCAATTTGAAAGCTTTAAAAGATTTGACTATCGCTCAAAGCCTACTGTATTCTAATATTCCCCTTGCACCTACAAGGAAATAAGCAATAAGATAATTTCTGTAAATGTTTATCTCAACTAACACGAAGAAGATATAGGAATAAGAGCTTGAAAGAATGGTTAGTACAAGAGTAGAGAAAATCATGTGAGTGTAACATATCAGATTTGTTAACTGATTTTCTGCTCTTGTAAATAATGTGACTGATTCAGTGAGGCTGGGCTTTAATGATTCTAGTTGCTCTATAGCATCTGCTAAAAAGGTGAAATTATCGCGAATATGTGACAGATTCTGTCTCAAACCTTTCTCTCGTATGACATTCTGGGCAACCTTAATACACTGAGATTCTTCTTCGGAAAACCTTCAACACTGTCAATCTGCTCACTATAATACTTCACAGCCTGTACCCCATCTTGTCAAAATAGCGCGGTAGCAAAGGCAGATTGGGACATCTTTCTTTGAAAGTTGCTATTCTAGAACTTGAAAATACTTTAAAATACTTTCTTTATGGAGGATATTAAATCATTGATTTTGGAGAACTGGTTTCGAACCTCCTCTGCTAATCTAAGGCAACTGGTTGAGCATTAGTTTTCTCCAACACCTTCGAACAAATCAAAAGCGAATTTCCATAATTTTCTTCAACTAATTTCCCTACAATTAAATTTGATACACTTCGCCCCATGGCGTGTGTGGTTTCATCTACGGAAATCCAGATGTAGGAATCTCCTATTTCTGACATTTTATTCAGCTGTGATTCATACACCAACTCAAGATAATTATTTCTAAGAGTCGATTCGGAGGGTATTCTTTCTCTGCAATATGTTTCTAAAAATCTGATGTGTTGCACTCATGACTTTCTCCACTATTGTACTAACCATTCTTACAAACTCTTATTCCTATAGCTTCTTCGTGTTAGTTGAGATAAGCATTTGAATGAATTGTCTTATTGCTTATTTCCCTGTAGGTGCAAGGGGAATATGGGAATTCAGTAGGCTTTGAGCGATAGTCAAATCTTTTAAAGCTTTCAAATTCTCTTTGCAGGCTAACATATAAAAATATGAATAACGATATTCCATTTGACGAAAGTTCGTTTTCCAAAACTCACACAAATAAGTAATATCTCCGAAATGGTTCACTCTACAAAAAAGTTTATTTCCACATAAATTGTCTGCTTGAGCAACATCTACATTTTTTGTACAGCAACATTTAGTCTATATCTACCAGTTTTGCAAAAATCATCCAGAGTAAACAGGACTCCAAGGGCTATAACCAGAAAATTCAAAATATGCATTTCATTTGTCATAAAAATATCTTAAACATATGCAATTTTAGTCAAAATCGTTAGAGCCATTTTCGAGAAAATAAAAATTTTTGAAAAATTTTCCACGTAAAGGGTAGTTTAGGGTGGAGGAATTTTCTTCAAAATCTTCCTGTCGCATCCTTAAAAGATGTTAAACTTAAGTAAAAACTTTGGTTTTTAATCGACTTTTCGTTTTTGAGTTATGCTGTCCACAGACTGACACACTGACACATACACACACGCGCGCGCGCGCCGACCTTTTTCTAAAAATGCTTTCTTTTGGAAACAAGGGGCCTCAAAACGTATATTTTATCTATGTTAGGCTCAATAGGCTGTAAGGAAAACAATAGGTAAACACCAAAATATCCGAAGTCTAGTAACGAAGATTGGCATATCTAATTTGATTCACGAAAAAAAGTAAAAAACGAATAGTTGAACAGTTTTTATTTACCTTTATAAGCATGTCGAGCTATAATAACCAATTTTAAAATAAATTTGTTTTAAAAGTTGCTCAGACATTTTGTTGCCAGTGGTGGTCACAAAGTACACCCCCCCCCCCCCCCCCCATCGGTAATCTTAACTCCTGGAATAAGGCTTGGCATTGGTAGGGTTGATCCAGCGGACCAGGGTTCGGTTCCCGTCCAGGGAGTGGGCATTTTTCTTTGAACGGAAATATTCCCTATTCTCTTTGGAGTTTGGAAACATGAGTGTGGGAATGAACGTGATTGTGTTTAAGAGTAAACAAGTAAGAAAAGCCAAAGCTCCTACAGTACAGCGAGTAAAACACCAGCATATACATCACAATGTCACAGACATAATGATTTAAACTGAGGCGATAACAAGGAAAGTAATAAACAGTTTCTGCCTATGGTGCTTTATGCTTCCTCGGTTCAAAATCAATTTTCACAGCGATTTTAAAGATTATGCCCCCCCCCCCCAAACAAAACACAAATATACTCTAATAAATCCGTGCCAAATAATTCTGTGTCACACACGAAAGAACTAAACAATCGAAGGAATTTTTCAAAGAAAAAAAAATATATATAACAAAAAAATATCTTGAAGAACAAATGTTTGTTGTTTTTGCATTTTAAAAATGAGTATTTTCTCTCAGTTCATTTGGCTGCTATAACTGTTAAACTTTGGACGAATGCTTTTTGGAGTCCTGTATAAAATAAAATGCAACTGCCTCTATTGTTTAGTGGTTAGACGCTAGCCTCCAAAACCAGAAATCCCGGGTTTGATTCCTAGCTGGAGTGTGACTGAGTGTGTGCGTGCGCGCGCCGTGTTAAAGGCGTCATATAAATGGAACAAAAGTAAACAAATAATATAAAATGCACAAATGTTACAAGTTATTGAATCTTTGAGGCTTGTAACGGAAGCAGTTCCTTATATGATTCATTTTTCTGCCTTTAATATTCGCATTTCGCAAGAAATAGTGCTACATTCAAAGAAAAGCATTCTTAGAAAAGGCCGATGTGTCTGTGTAAACAGCAAATTCAAAACTGTACGTAAAATGGCGTGGCTCTCGCCCATATTTATTTTTTAAATTAGTATCTTCGTGGCCGAGTGGTCAGACCGTTCGTCTACCACCTAGGCGGCCCTGGTTCGATCCCAAGGACCTGCATGTGGTATTCCTGGTGAGCAAAGCGGTGTCTGGGCGGGTTTTCACTGGGTTCTCCGGTTTCTCCCGCCACTCATTCCACCAATTGCTCCATCATCATGTTTCCCTACATCAATTTCATCTGCATTTCATGTCATCCTCTTCCTCACTATCATACCTGGTGCTGGGCTGACCACCTGCTTCCAGGTCTTCACTCTTGTCTGGTCGATAGGTTCGTCTGCTCTCCTACAGGCGTCTGACCCTAGGCACTGGCTTGTAAGTCCTAGGGGGTGTCAGTCCTCCAGGTAAAGAAGAAGAAGAAGAAGAAGAAGAAGAAGAAGAAGAAATTGCTACCTATTTGTAAAGGTACCATTAGATTAAGACGAGAGTTCAGATGTATGAACCTTCTGAACTGTCATAATTAATTTGTGGTATCTTTGCAAATACTTGGGAGCTTTAAAATCGAAATTTGGGCTAAAGCCATCACATCTTAAGGTATATTTTTTATTTCTATGAATATTCTGCTGAGTCCTCTCACTGAACTTAATTTTGTGTTGACCAGCTCTTTCTGCCACCCGCCATTAAATCTTGTGCCAAGCATAGTTGCTATTGAACAGTGATGCCCTACTTTGTCTCTTATGTACTAATGACATAACCTTCAATTTGTGCAAGAAGCATTTCCCTTTCACTCACTCAGGTAACCAAGTATTAGAAAGGTTTGTTTTTAATCCCATAAAAAGGTCATAGTAGTGGAAGCAAATCCACCTCCCCTTCTTTCGTATAAAGTTAGTCATCACTCCTATTGAATTTTGGTGGAATTCAGACCGTGGAATTGCTGCTGTTCCTGGATGTGAACAATCAGTGACATATGGTCTTAATTCGGTAGTAGCCTTCCTGCACCATCTTCCCATCTCTCTCACTCTCTCTGTAGATGTAACATTGAACTGTGTGTCGTTATATACAATATTCAATTCGTAATTAGGCCAGGATGACTGCACTTAGAGGAGGACGCCACAATTTGTTGACAATGTATAACAGCACCAAGGCTGGTGATATAGGACAGTGAGGGGCAACGCTATTAATGGGAACGTACAGCTGCGTAATGAAAATAAGTAAATTTGCAGCCCGCAAACTCACTATAGTAAATACAACTCGGAACTGTAGATGTTTTCTCACCTGACTGTACTTCCGATGCCCCGCCCACTTGTTCCAGAACTGATTGGTTTCTCCTCCGACCGAACGCACTTATATCGTGGCCCGGCAACTGAGGGAAACCACGAAAGAAAAGAAAATATTAGCCGCCATACAGGATTTGAAGACGCGATCTTCTGAATGGAAGCATCAGATACTACAAACAGAGCCATCTCGCTCGGTTGTCTTATGATGCTCTGTGTATTTAACTACCTTTAACTTCTACAGCCAAATCTGCAGCTTTAGCAAAAATTACAACCAACGCAATTTTAAGCCTGTTTTACAGGCCATAAAAAGTATTAAAATTTACAACTGTGTTAGGGTTTTCGTTATAATATAGAAATAGCTTTGAACTAAAATTTAAAAATCAATATATAATTAACACCTTCATTTAAAGTACAAATCAGAAACTGTGTGAACTACAACCCTCAAATTGTGGATAAAATACGAGGCCATCACAAGTAAGCAGGAAGTCTAATTAGTCAAGCATAAACTTCGAAATGTAATCCTGTAACATTTTCATCTATTAAAAACTGCCTAAATGCATTACTTGAGGAGTTAGTTCAGCCTATCCATGCCCAACTTTGTCTGTGCTAATGACGTCATCTTGTAAAGCGACAAGGTGACGTCATTAGCACACAGGAGACAAAGTTGGGCATCGCTGGTGCGAGACTTAAGAAAAAAGAAATAAAATTCATAAACAAAACTGAAATCAGTGAATCAATTAAAGCACTCAACGTAATTGGCGATACAAGAAAACAAATGATGAGAGGATATAAAAAGAACCGCTAGTTCGTGGCCAGTTGCAGCTGGAAAAGATCAACCAATTAAGGCAAAAAAAAAAAAAAAAAAAAAAAAAAAAACGAAGCGGCACGTTTACAGCGCTCTGTCGGTAATAACTCAGCTTATGTTTCATTAAACACGTTCATGCAGTTAGCTTCACTCAGGTCCAGTAACTGTACAAATAAACTTCTAACGTAAAATAACAAATAGTTGTGCTGTGTGTGCGTTTGCCATCCAGTTCGCCGTACAATTTGATTACACAAGGAGTACAGGGCTAGTTAATATTCTCTCGTTTACACCTACACCATAAAAGCAAACAAATACATGAATAAAGGTATTTAAATTGCGGCTGCTATTTGCCACCCAGTTCGCCACACGTTCTGATTAAACCAGAGAGTACAGAACCACACTGCATTCTGTGAACTATACCTACCCAAAAGAAACAATCGAAGCTGCTATAATTAATCCATTAACGGCAACATTATTTTTTCTAAGAAAACTGAAATTTGAATATTAAATCCTATATTGATTTAATAACACAATAGAATTCATTTTATTTTGACAAAACTGGGGGTTAAAACCCCGTCCTCAAATGAAGACACTGGCTATTAGTGATACACAAAATTACACAAATACAATAACAGTTTTATGAGTCACAAATAATATAAACACCAGTTTACAGCAATGTCCTTGAAGTTTTACTCTTTAAATCTCACTTATAACTGACTGGCAATAACTGGAACTAAACAGTAACACTGATACATATAACAATAACAGAATAATAAAACATTGTTGACATAAACAGTAAATTTACGAGATAAAAATCATGTGTAAATAATATATACATTAGCCCAGTGTCATAATTTGAAGACGTCATTTTTATCATCATTTTTGCATATAAAATCGTGAATAAATGCCTGAATATAATGTTTAGTCCCTTTCTTTAACTTTCGTTAACAAGCATATATGGGTGCAATTTAAATTTGACAACCATGAAACTAATTAATTTATTTTTATTGCACTGCTGCATCTGAGTAGGAATACAGATTTTCTTTGTTGTCGAGTACAGGATATTATTGTTAATATTATTTTGAAAGAAAAAGTATACATAATTGTAGAACATCTAAGCTGATACTGCTGTATGTTAATGAAAATAGGCTATATAGTGTTTATGATTATGTTGTTGCTAAGCTGCCCTCATACGAGAACAGCGGCCGTTAACGGATTAGTTGCTATTCGTACATGCGAAATGACAGTGCCACAGATGCAATGACAGCTATACTCTGCGCCGCCGAAGATCTAAGTTTGCAGAATCTATTAGCAACAACAGCTATTAGGAGAACACAAGTTATTGCTAAGAAGTACATTTTTGCGTAGTTATTGTTATTAGTTTGATTTTTACTTTCTCTAGTGGTAAGTAAAAGGAAGTATTGTATTCCACCCACAAATTAGATGTCGAGATTTCACCGGAGATATATGTTTTGAGAACCCCTGAGTCAAAAAAAAAAAAAAAGCATTTTTAGAAAAAGGTCCGTGTGTGTGTGTGTGTGTGTGTGTGTGTGTGTGTGTGTGTGTGTAAATCAAAATGGCAAAGTCGGTTAAAAACCAAAGTTGGTATTTAAGTTTAATGTGTTTCAAGGATGCGCCACGAAGATTTTGAAGAAAATAGCCCCACCCTAAACTACCCTTTACATGGAAAATTTTTCGAAAATTTTTATTTTCTTGAAAATGGCTCTAACGATTTTGATTAAAATGTCATGTTTGAGACATTTTTATGACAAATGAAATGTGTATTTTGAATTTTCTGGCTATAGCCCCTGTAGTCGTATTTACTCTGGACGACTTTTGCATAACTGGTAAACCGTTAGAGATACACAAAATCACACTGTACAAAAAATTTAGATCTTGCTAAAACGCACAAGTTATGTCCGAATGCATTTTGTGTGGAGTGAACCATTTCGGAGATATTCCTTGTTATTTGTGTGAAAATTTTGAATTTCTCCAAAATGGCTCCAACTATTTTGATTAAAATGCCATATTTCGAAGCAAATGAAAACTATATATTTGAATTTTCTGGCTATAGCCTATGTAGTCGTGTTTACTCTTGATGAATTTTGCATAACTGGCAGGCCGTAAGAGATAGACCAAATCTTACTATACAAATTTATATCCAAATAAATTTTTTGTAGAGTGAACCATTTCGGAGATATTCCTCGTTATGTTTGTCAGTTTCGGAAAACGGAACATCGTGGTTCATTTTTTTATATGTTAAGCGTGCAAAGAGAACGGAATAAAAGTATCTTAAATATATGGTATTTTAGTCGAAAGCGTTTATTCTATAGCGATACACAGTGCATTGGTTCATTATAATTAAAAAATTGTAATAAGTTTAAAATAAAAATAGGTTATATTAACAAAATAAATTTTATTGTAAAACAGCGTGGGGTGCATGACATCAAATGTTATAAATAGTTCGTTGGTAGCTATTTATAAAAGTAATGATAGAAGCAATTATATAAGTTCAGTTTGCGAATTGAAATCGATCTCATTATGTATTGAACTCAGACGGAAACGCGAACCGTATTCGATACGGAATGTGCATTCAAGTCGATTTCGGTTCCCTTTGCCATGGTCGCATGGGAAGCAATGTTCCAAAACAAGTTAATTTTTGTTGCGTACAGGGATGGATAATAGATGTTCCATTGCGTGCATTTATTCGTCCTACAAATATATTTATAAAATTTTATATTTTAATCAAAATGATTACAACCACTTTTGAGAAAATAAAAGCAGTGAAAAATGTCTATGTAAAGGGTTGTTGGAGTAGGGGATTTCCTTTCTGAAAGTTTTCCTGTCGCCTTTATTTTTTATTTTTTTTATTTTGTGATTTATTCTTTTATTTTTTTATTTATTTTTGCATATAATGAAAATATGGTTAATTCTGCTTAATTTGGTGTTTGATTCATTAAAATATTCAAATATTTACTATTATAAATAAATTTACAAAGTATTACTGTAATAATTTCACAACATTTCACAAAAAAAATTATCTCAGGAAGTATTTAACTTGGAAGGTTGCGGCTTGGTTTGTTCTGCAGCAAAATTAATGGTTCATATGTTCACTAAACTGGGTATCCAATATGGCTATAGCTCATAGCGGTAAAGCAGTTTGAATTTGTAAACAAGTCTTAGATTTTTTTGGGGCGTTTTCTGTGCGTTTGTAGATTTTGGTGCTTTTCACAATGGCTAAACTAAAGGACATTTTTAAGAAAAGAAAATACAAGGATAGGAAAAGCTGCAAAACAAATGCAACAGTGCAAAATGGAGTTAATGTGCACCTAAATGATAGTGATCATGTGCTTATAAGTAATTCTGCAGGCTCAAGTTTCTACTTCCAAGAAAAAACTAAGTAAAACAGACAAGTTAAGTGAAACTTCTACCACGTAGTACAATTGACCCCATGTTAGTGCGGAATTGCTTTAGTTGAAGTTGCTCAAATAGTTTAGTTTTTAAAAAATAAAATGTCAGAAATTTTATTGAACATTTTGGAGATTTGCCAAAAAATCATAATTTTTTTTTCCAATCAGTATTTTAACATTAAACCTAATCAGTGTACTCAGAAGGAACGAACCAACATCATCTAAAAATGTCACATTTCTACGACAAGTGGGTCAAAAAAACTGGTCATCAACATAACATTAGCAGGATAGGGCTCGACGAGTCTCCTCAACTCTTGAGTAAAATCTCCTTATCGAACTTATGGGTGGTATACAATACTTCCTATACCTACTAAAATACTAACAGACCTTTAACCCTAGCAAAACAAGGGGGGGGGGGGTACTCTATGCACATCTTCTTTAAGTTTTTAAATTGTATTTTAACTTTTTTATTAAAGGTATGTAGTTAATAGTTATTGTCAATCACTGTTTCTGCTACTGAATTGCGTAACTGTTTCTCATTGTTGGTCTTCTTGAGAAACAATGAAACGTCAAGGTGGTCATAAAGTACACCCCCCCCCCCCCCCGTCGGTATGTGATTCATGTAAAAAATTAAAAAAGGAATAGCTAAACAATGTTAAATATTACCATTATAAAGATGACAAGATATAATACCCAATTTTAAAATAAATTTGTTTTAAAAATTGCTGAGACATTTTGTTGCCGGTTGTGGTCAGAAAGACCCCCCCCCCCCCCCCGCAGTATAAGTTCTGAAATGACATTGCTAGGGTTAATTTGTGGAACATGTGCCTCATGAATATGTGCAATAATGGATTAGTGTTATAGCCACTTATGTGCATTTCCGTATCAACATTCTCATTTTCTGCTCTTTATAGTATTCAATTCAAAATCCCATGTGCCAATGTGAGATACATATAACCTAATTGTAAAATTAATAGCAGTGCTATTTGCGGTAACTTACCTACCTCAATATTTAAACGTCCCTCCTACTGTTGGCAATTAGGTGCGTGAACTTCCTCCACCAGTCACTTCACTATACTGGCATTAGGCTAACGGGTACCTTATGCAACTCCTTCGTGACGCATAGGGCAATTACGACATGTCCGCTCTTCCTATACGCTCTCTTACGTCAACTTTGGCGCCTGCGCGGAGTTCCGAACCCCTGAATCAACACGTGGTTCACACCCAGTTAGTGGAAAACCAGGCCTCAAATAATTACCAAAACAAAGCTTAGTCATTTTTCTTCCTCTGGGTGATTTGGAGGGTATTTTGCGCCTTTTACTTATAACCGTGTCGTATATAGCTTACCTGTGATACCTAAGCAATTGCTCGAGAATGCCGAGTTACGTCCCCCTGCGATTCAAGATATAACGAGCTGATCCCCGCTTTCTATAATACTGAGAAATTGAACACTGCTCATAAACGAACTAATGTCCCGAAAACCTACGCATAAAGTAACCTTTTTTACTTTCTCTATTACGTATAATAAAGTAGAGGGAGTATTCTATTCCATGTCGAGATTTCACCAGAAATATATGTTTTGATGCTCCATGAACACACAAAAAAGAATTTTTAGAAAAAGTGTGTGTGTGTGTGTGTGTGTGTGCGCGCGTGCGTGCGTGCGTGTGTGTGTGTGTGTGTGTGTGTGTGTGTGTGTGTGTGTTATTATATGTGGGCAGCATAACTCAAAAACGAGAAGTCGCTTAAAAATCTAAGTTGGTATTTAAGTTTAATGTCTTTCAAGGATATGACACTGAGATTTTAAAGAAAATTGCTCCATCCTAAACTACCCTTTACATGGAAAATTTTTCGAATATTTTAATTTTCTTGAAAATGGCTCTAACGATTTAGATTAAAATGCCATATGTTTGAGATATTTTTATGGCAAATGAAATGCATAATTTGAATTTTCTGGCTATAGCCCCTGTAGTCCTATTTAGTCTGGATGGCTTTTGCATAACTGTTAAACCGTAAGAGATAGAACAAATCTTACTATACAAAAATGTACATCTTCCTAAAATACAGAATTTATGTCTGAATAATTTTTTTTTTACAGAATAAACCATTTAGGAGATATGCCTTGTTATTTGTGTGAGTTTTGGAGAACTTATACTTCTGTCAAATGGAACATCGTTCTTCATTTTTTTATGTTAATCGTGCACAGAGAAAGGAATTTGAAAGCTTTAAAAGATTTGACGATCGCTCCCATATTCTCCATGTATCTACAAGAAGATAAATAATAAGATAATTAAGAGGTTGAATCAGGACTGGAAAATTCCAATACCATAGCCGGGATTTGAACCACGGATCTTCGGCTTATCGAGCGGCTGCTTTAACCACTAAGCTACCGTGGCCAACTTGCCAGTACGACATTAAATTCCCCAGTTGATTCGTACTTTTCCCGGTTAGACCACAAGGGAATCTCACATCAGAGATTCGGAAACGCAAGATCCGTGGTTCAAATCCCGGCTATGGCATTGAATTTTTGAGTCCTGATTCAACCTCTTAAAACATTGCCCACACAAGGCTTGTGTGTTTACAAACACCAGCACCAAGCTTGTTGGCATAAATAAATAATAATTACCAAATAAGATAATTTTTGCACACGTTTATCTCTAACACGAAGAAGTTAAAAGAAGAGTTAGTAAGAATGCTTAGTACAAGAGTACAGAAAGTCATGAGTGCAACACAGATTTTTTATTAATTTACTCATACCTACATAATATATTATCGCAGATAGCGATTTTACCTACCAACTGCTGTGTGCCCACCTGCATAGCGTGGTGTTAGCGTGTCTGCCTTGCTTCCAAGAAGTCGCGAGTTGGAATCTCGCTTAGGGTGAATTATCCGAATAAGGTTTTCCCCTTTTTTTTTAAATCCTGAGAAGACGAATTTCGGGTAATTTAACGTTCTATGGACCTCGGGCTCTTTTGAGCATAATTTCACCCATTTCATTCATTCACCGTCCAATATGACACTACGTTGGATGACGTTTAAAAAAACTGCTGAGGCATTCCACTCTAAACTAAAGCTCAATTTTACTCCTCCGACCTAACCATATTCCAAATGATAGTGACAATGAAAGGTTTACAAGCTGAATATTGCATCAAGATGAAAAGCGACAAGAAAATGTCTCCATAAAAAGTTCAGGACAAACCAAAGTGCATAAAGGAACAAATGGAGAAGCTATCTAATTCTATCATTATTCATTATAAATTGAGAAAATCTGCTACAAGCTTCTCCCATCTTAATGACTTTAGTTCTTATGCTTGACAGTTGGAACCTTCCAAAGGCTATAAAGGTTTATCAAAAAGTTCCTCCGCACCGTGCCGGTGCGTACCGCTCAAGACAACTTGGTGTCTTGTTTATCTACATTACCTTTCATTAATTACATACGTGAATCTAACAGATTTTTTATTTCGCGGAACGTTATATCCATAAACTCGCGGCAGCCACTGCTGCCACCGGAATTCCCGTCTCTAGGGGAATCTTGATTATACGAGAGCTGCGCAGAGATTTCTCGATAACCCTATATATTCTATGAGCCAAACATTTTTTACCATAGCTACAACATATAGACGGCCCTAAATGGGAAGGAAAATGTTATGACAGTGTTTTTAGCTGATGGGAATCAACACGTGTTACGTAGTAAATATGGTGGTAGTTAATGGGAATCAACGCGTCCATTTTGGAATCAATTCGGGTCCAGCCGAATTGCTTACTGTATCCCAGCCAAAAATTCAATACTGTAATTTCATTGGAAATACACTTTTTTAGGCTTTCTTAGGAAAAGGAACATGGGCTCATGTAACTGCAAAATAACTCAAAAATTAAAAGAGAGAGGGAGAGAGCACTGATGTCACATTCACAACCATTTCTCTATCCAGTGTGGTTTATTTTATATAGTGTCTACCAACTATTCTTGCAAAACCTTATTCTTATATACACCCCAAGTTAATCGAGATAAACGTTTAATAGTTCCATATTGTTTGGAAGAGGTTTTTGAAGAGAATGAGAATGGAGGATGTGGATAGACACATTCTATTTGCACAGATGAGGGAGAAAGGAACACTGACGTATTACAGGGAAATTAAAGATGACTCAGATAGGGAAAAATACTTGTCAGCTTGTTCAAAAAATGAAAGAGAACGGTTAGCTTGGTTTAGATGAGGAGTTTGGAAACTAAGCGGAATGAGAGAAGTTGTTCAGGGAATGCGCCCAACTTGTGGGGAGAAGAAAGATGAAATTCATATTATCTTTTACTGTAAAAGCACAGACATTCGGAGGGAAGATCTATTAAGCAGGAAATGGTTATTTAGCAATAAATAAATTGTAATTAGAAAGACTTTTAAAGACTAGAAGCAGATACCTAAGTTAGGGGAGTTTTTATGGAAGGTTAGGAGGAAATGGAGATGATCAGCTCAAAAATATGGAACTTACATTTAGGTTACATAGTAAAGGAATTTTAAATCTGACCTTAGTAGGGTCTGGCTACGGTTAAGGCCAGATAACAATTAAGGTGATTTGGTATAATATGATGTAATATTTTGTATTTTAAGAATTTGTTATACATTGTATGTAATTGGATATGACTGGCAAAAGCTTGGGCTGAATGCCCGGTTATAATCAGAATTGTAATAACTCAGCACTAATAAATAAATAAATAAATAAATAAATAAATAAATAAATAAATAAATAAATAAATAAATAAATAAATAAATAAATAAATAAATAAATAAATAAATAAATAAATAAAATACATAAATAAATTAAATAAATAAGTGAGTAAGTAAGTAAATAAATAAATAATTTCATAATACGCTCCTTTTAGGTACAAAGGGATTGCGATTATCATGTGTAAAACGTGGTAGTCATATATTGGCCTTGAAATTCCATTCTTTTCCAATGACATCACGAGAAAACAATAAATACATCATACTGAAACAATGGCAATGTATTGCAAAATTCAAACCAATAAGGACGGATATTTCCCTAAGGACTGATACCACAACAACATTTACTTTAAATAAATTGTGCCCTTTAAAGAGATCTACATTTCTGTGTGGTAAAATTTTATATCTCTTTTAGCTTGCCGTTATACAAAATTAAAGAAATGTCTTTGGAATGTGGACTTCATAGGCTACTTCCAGAAAATTAAATATATATATGCCATGTAAATATTTTCAGTATGTACTATTTTATTCAACATCGTTAAGACCCATTTCGAGAAAACCACACATATCAAACCATGTAGTAAAGGATAATTTGGTGTCAGTGGATTTTCTTGAAACTAACATCTTTGAAAGGTACTGAACTACATTTCGTTTATCAGTTGGGCTGCACGCGCGGATTTTCTTTGTGTATTCAAGGAGTCTAAATCATGCATTTCCGGTGAAACCTCGGTATAGACTTGTTGGATGAAATACAATATGTTCCTTACCAACTAGGTAAGTAGTAGAAAAAATAAAAACGTAATGTGAGAGGACGGGTAAATTTACAAATTTCATTCTATTCACGTGCTTAATTTGTATTACATTAATTAACGTAGAAAACTGGCTAAACTGGGCTACAAAGGCTTCAGATACGGCTAGTTTTGTTAAAATCAATCTGGCAACCCAATCCTGTTGTGGTGATCATTTTAATTATATTCTTTTACATGCGCTTTCAGTGCCATCAAATGCAGCGATCTTAAGTTAAATCCTTCATTTCATGTATTATGTTGATATCACACACAGCGATGGCGGCAAAAACTCTATAGACGTAATTTTATTTATGCAATCCTTAACATTATGTAGAGTTGTTATTGCATTAAAACACCGTGTAATATCCTAATTATTAACGGGTAAAATTAATGATTTCATAAATAAATGGCAGGGAGACAGTTGCAATAATTAATTTAAAAATCAATCGTGTTAAAACCAGCATGATGTAATAAGCCTGATGTAAGATTTTGTCATGAGAAAAAGTCATTAGAGATGCGTTTTAAGGATCGATGTAAAGTCAATCAGTATAGGTTAGTATAGCTCAGGTAATTAGGGTTCTAGTGAATTCAGTCGACCAAAAAAAGCATCAGCTGGAAGGTCAGATCCGTGAAATTCAGCTACGTTCAGCTACTGCAGACGTCACTACGGCACGTAAAACACAATCTTAAAAGTAGAAAGGAAAATCAAATTCTTAAGATTGGGTAGAATCAGGGTGAAAATTGTGTTTCAAACACGAACTTTCAGACTTGGTAACATTATAGTACAGGAATGCTGATGGGGAGTGATACTTAGTAGGCGGGACTTAAGTCAATAAAAATGCGTGTATTTCTATAACGCCGTGTCTTTTCTTTTGTTTCACAGTCTCACACAAGTGTTTACTGTGATCGATCATGGGAATCCGCAGCACCAATAGCTAGCAATCACCGCCAGGGAACTTTCAGCGTACCATTCCTGCGATTCACGACAGTATACCTACACTTCACAGTTATTTTTAATCCGCCATGTATTGATACAAGAGAAGTTAGCATATATAATTCACTAGTTACAATATCGTGTGATAAGATCCAGAAACAGTTTAATTCTTCAACCTCACAGTCTGCAGTTCGCGTTAAATAGATTATTATTAGCCTCCATAAGTTTATCAGTCAACTTAACTTGTGTTGTTTATCCTCACACCTGTCCACGCATACCCTGAGAAAAAATCTCATAAATTCACCACCGGGCCAGCTGACAGCAGATTCATCGAAGAGCGAGATTGGAGACTGCCACAAAGGTGACGCAGACATTCCGTCACCATCAAGTGCATAATTGGGTCATTATGGCAAGCGTGCCAATACAGTGGAATCCCGATAACCCTGATAACCCGATAACTCGACAATCGGCATAACTCGACGTTTTTTATTTTCATTTTTTTATTTTTTATCGCTAAATTGGACTGTAATGATTTCTATAATCCACTACGCGGAGTAAACAGTGTATGTAAATTTTAATTAGCGTGCGTATACAAGATATCGCATTCTCCTTCACATTTACAAAAGGACTGACCGCGTATTGACCTTCGATATCCAGTCAGAACATAAGCAGCCGGCAGACCATTGTCACGAAATCAAAAGCTTGCCAGTAGTGATAATATGAGCTTTCTGGCTCAAGAAGTGGCATAAGTGACATGAGCTTTTTGGCTCAAAAAGTGGCATAAGGGACATATCAGTCACACCACCCTCCCCCCTCCCCTCCCCCCTCACCCCTCCACCCCCACATGTGGGAATTTCCAAAAAGGTATGAGCTTTCTGGCTCACTTAGCATAAATTCCCCATTAATAATCCGCCCCCTCACACTCCTCTCCCTCCCCCCCCCCTTAAGTGACATGGGTATTTCTTTGGACACGTGGGAATTCCGAAAACAGAGAGGTCGGATGATCTGTCGCGATCAGGATGACAAAGGAAGGATAATTAATGACCCCCGTTCCCCTGACCCTCCTATTCTAGTGTCTGCATGTGTTTTCGAAAGAAGAACGTGAGGGTAAGAAACCCTACAATGAATGGCCCCTTTCAGATCTTGATATATTTATGTGACAGTTGGAAATGTTTCCCTCTGACAGTTTTGAAAAGAACAAGATTCAACTTGCAACGGTGAGCATAGAGGATGACAAAGGAAGGGTAATTAATGTCCCCCTGACCCTCCTATTCTAGTGTCTGCATGTGTTTTCGAAAGAAGAACGTGAGGGTAAGAAACCCTACAATGAATGCCCCCTTTCAGATCTTGATATATTTATGTGACAGTTGGAAATGTTCCCCTCTGACAGTTTTGAAAAGAACAAGGCTTCATCTTGCAAGGGGGCGAGCATAGACATCCACATTTTCCTGTCTGAACAGGCCTAGTGTTTTTCTCTTAACAAAGCAGCCAAAGATCACCACCTGCAGGAAGAAACCTTTTCACAAGCGAAAGGATACTTCTGTATTGACGCGTGGACCACCCATGTGGTCCCCCACTGCGAGGGTTTCCCTGCCTTCCCATTGTGTTGAATGGCCGTCCAACCCCTCCAACACTTCAATGCGTTCCCACACAGTGGGGACAAAAGGAAACCTGTAACATAACTCTTAGCAGAAAACAAACTTGCAGTTCGACATAACGAAACTTTTACTGATCAAAATCTACCCCCCCCCCCACACACGCATTCTTCCGAAGAAAAACCTATTCTCACTGAAATTTTCGGACCGCACACATCTTTGACTTTGCACTAGCCATTAAGCGGAAGGGTAATGAGGCTTTTACATTCACAAGGCTTTATCGGTCCACTTTTCCTGTGTCATGTTTTCTAGTTTTTTGTTCTTTATTTATCTATTTTGTTTATTTTGGATTCCTTATGGACTTCAATGATGTCCCGCACAATCAACGCAAGCACTATCTCACGATCTTTTACACTCATAGAGTTCTCTCTACACACGTTTCTTACTGTGACATGTTTGTTTGCATTCTGTTAATCCTCATGAAAATACTGGCTTATACTCCCATTTAATTTCAGTATTATTCTATAAATAACGTTATTTTATACTTGCAACATTCATTTTGTGTATAGTATCATGTTCGACGATCAGAGAGGCTGTTTCTCGTTTCTTTCAAGCAAATTTAAGCTTTGACAACATGTTACTTAAGCTGAAAATATTGTCTCGTCTGTTACCCTCACGCAACTTTCTCTACTCTTGCCCTAACAATTAATACAAAATGTTATTTGCACTAACATCTTCGTGTTAGCTGAGATAAACGTTTTCACAAATTATCTCACTGCTTATTTCCTTTTATGTGCAAGGGGGGATATTAGAGTAAGGAAGGCTTTGTGTACTGATCAAAAGCTACATGCAATTCTACTGAAAAAACATTCCCAAGGGAATTTTTTGGTCCATCCACATCTCTTGACTTCGCATTTTGTTTATGTTCCCAAAACTCAACTAATATCATGGAAATATCTCCAAAAATCCTACAGTCACACACACACACACACACACACACACACACACACACACACACACACACCTACACACATGAATGCACAACCACACACACATACACACACACACAAACAGGCATACATACACGCAAACACACGCACAAAACCGCATAAGCTTCATTTATAATTTCCTTAAATTAAGGACTTTATGTTAGCCAATGCATCACTTTTCACAAGGATACTCTACTCAGTTTTCTTTGTGAAATATCCGGGGTGTTTAAGAGGACACTTATTTATACATTTATTTTCTTGTTTATAGTATCTTACGAGATTACTATGCTTGTTTAATCCTAGCAAGTAATATTTTTTAAATCGCACCAAAGAATAACGATACCACAATGCAGGAACAGTAAGCACCCGACGAACGTAGCTGAATCATTGAACCATCAGCAATACAGGTTATTATTGTTGTTACATCATAAAATAGAAGCAAAATTGCATAAGGGCGCATTTTCAAAGTAATGGACATATTTCAGACACTAAGTAATATCTCGCCTTATTATTAGTTTCTTTATTGACAAATTCGAGAGTTCTGGTCAAAGTAATTACTGGAATAACCTTCAATCTTACAGAAAATTCTTTTGACTTCATTTCTACATAAACACAAATATTAAAAATCTGATGTGTTACACTCACGTGGCTTTCTCCCCTCTTGTACTTCCCATTCTTACAAAATCTTATTCCTATATCTTCTTCGTGTTAGTTGAGATAAACATTTGTACAAATTATCTTATTGCTTATTTCCTTGTAGGTGCAAGGAGAATGTTAGAATACTGTAGGCTTTCTGCCATAGTCTAATGTTTTAAAGCTTTGAGATTCTGTTGTCTTTGCACACTTAAGATATAAAAAAATGAACAACGATGATCCATTTCACGAAAGTTCTAAGTTTTGCCGAAAATCACACACATAACAAGGAATATCTCCGAAATGATTCACACGACAAGAAAATTTATTCAGTCAAAAAATTGTGTATTTTAGCAAGATCTATATTCTCTATAGTATGATTTGGTCCATCTCTAACGGTTTACCAGTTATGCAAAAGTCGCCCAGAATAAATACGACTACAGGGGCTACACCCTGAAAATTCAAGATATACATTTCATTTATCAAAAAAATATCTCAAACATATGACATTTTAATCAAATCGTTAGAGCAATTTCCAAGAAAGTCAAATTTTCGAAACATGTTCCATGTCAAGGGTAGTTAAGGGGGATATTTTCTTTTCAAATTCTTCGTGGCGCATCCTTGAAAGACATTAAACTTAAAAACTGACTTTGGTTTAACCGACTTTTCGTTTTGAGTTATGCTGACCACAGACTGACACACACACACACACACACATGCCTACACATACACATACACACACACACACACACACACAAATTTTCAGCAAACACACCTACACTCACACACACACACATTTAGACATACACACACATACATACACTCACACACGCGCACACACCCACACTTACACACATACACTCATACACATGCACCCAATCACACACAGGCCTACACATACACACACTCACACACGCGCACACCCCCACACTTACACACATACACTCATACACATGCACCCAAGCACACACATACACACATACACGCACCTTTTTTGTAAACCTGCTTTTTTTTGGATTCAGGGGGGCCTCGAACATATATTTCCGGTGAAATCTTGACTTCGAATTTTTGGGTGGAGTACGATACTTCCCCTATTGACCAGTAGAGAAAGTAAAAATAGAGGTTGCGACATCTGAGCATAAAGAAATACACAACGCTAATTTCATTTCAATATATGAAACTCCTTATATTATTCTTTGTTATCAAATGATTAAATATTGAAGAGACAGAATAATGAAAATTTCATTCATCTTACCCTTGCTATTGAATAAAGTTAGTGAATGAGACCTGATGCCCTGAAAGTATTTATTTTTTCTCAAGTAGTAATAGTTAAGGGGTTAATAAAATCTCAACAGGAACTTTTTGTCACTAGATGTAAGTTTATTTAATAAGTTTGCCAGTTTATAGCAGGTTTGTATAAAACAATTGTACTATTAAATCTTACAATCCAGAGGCTTTTAAGGGGAGAATATGTTTGGAAACAACTCAAAGAATGAGTGAAAACTGCGTACCAATATTCATTACAAATACAAACCAAAACGGATAAGTGGGGCTTGTAGACAGAATACAAAACGAGCTCTATGGTGTTAAAGGAAATTAAAGGCGCAAAACTCCTTATGTGACTTAATCCCTGGGAATGACTGATGGTAGCATGGAGATGGGAACAATAACAATGATAATGAATAGGAATCCCGCCAGCCTATATTTTAAACATTTTGTTCGGTGTTATTCATCTTTATTTTTTTATTGAAGCATAACATTTCTTGTCATTTCTTACTGAACCTTCAGCATTCAGTTCATTGAATAAGAAAAGAGAATAAAGACATCATTCAGATGTTCATACATTCATTTTAAATTACATTAAAGGCTGGCTTTGTCACTTTCATTATAAAACAAGCTATTATGTATATCATTTCACAGTATCCAAATATTGGAAAGAAAGCTAACTTCTTAGTTTAGCCAATAGAAACAAAGTTCGGCGGGGTGGGGGGGTAGCTGTTTTACTGCGCAGCTGCACAGGTGTGGTGGGGGAAAGCATTCTAACCTATAAAAGGGTACACCGGCCGCAGGAGTGATTGCAGTTCTAGAGGGCGAAACATCAGTTGGCATTTACACATCACTGCAACAATAACATACATTCCATAATGGCAGGTAAGCCCATTTTATTATACTTTAAAGAAACATTTTGGTGTCTTTCTACGAGTGAAAGTCATTAAATAGGAACAAAATACGCAGAAAAAAGTTTTTTTTATGTTAAATGGCATGTATTTCCTTACAATGGACTTGAAATTATCAGCTCATCATTCATTGCCTTTACACATTGAAAGATTAAGTCAAAGTGGAAATCCGAACTAACGATGAAATTGCCAAATGTAGGAAAACACGATAACTTTTTTTCCCACTATTCATTAAATGTTTTCTTTTGTTGTTATTTTTATTATTATTCTTTTATTCTTTTGTAGGAAACATCGACAGGGCAAATGAATCTAACACGAGCATCAATGGCTCGCCCCCTGGACGTTGCACAACACGACTTGACAAAGTTACAACGCCAGTTAGGCCCAATAAATGCAGTTGTGATAGTTGTAAAAATATTTCATCACTGAAAAGTCTACTGGGGGAAATTCAAGGTAAGAATTATTAAATATTGAAATGCTAGTTTATATTGTTCCTTATTTGCCTCATTGTAGGAATTCCATCGTAAGCAATTTTTGTGTACATTCTGTCTTCCAGCGTTAGCATTACAGCTCCAAACCATATGTTCAATCGAAATATCATATATGATATTTTGTTTTTCATCATTCATCTGACTTATAATATCCCTTTTAATACTCTCTTCTTCATATCAAAGTGACTTATCTCAAATAATCTGTCTCTAAGCCAAAAACATTTTCTTTTATACCTGAATTAAATATAGTCTTTTATTCAATCTTTAATAAATGTTCACTTGCTGAATATGAATATCCACTTCAAATATTATAACACCATTAATTAATTTTATTGTTTCATCTTACTTCAGGCCCATATGAACCAATGGACCTTTCATTGAATCGCCAGCCTAAGGAGCAGCACACCATGAGACCTTCACAAACAGCTTTACACAGAGAATCAGCGCAAAAGAGGGAATTATACCATAAATCACTTTGCGATTGCAAGATCGCTAATCAAGCTGGGAAGAGCACATCTTCTTCAATATCGCAGAGTAATAAGCAGCCGCATGAAAACACCCATCAGATTACAGATGAACAATTATATCAACAACGCAAGTACAGCTGGGAACCTTCAAATAAAAGATGTCATACTCATACAAGGGAGCAATTCAACAGCCCGCAGCAAAGAACTCAACAAAACTTAAAGGAATTGAGCGAAAACAAGACAAGGATATGTATTCATACCTGTGAAACTATGAAATGTGATACTTTGAAAATTGCCATAGAACTTATTTTATAATTCAATAAGATTTCTTAGAGCAGATAACCAGCTCTTATAGAGATACGTTATTGACTTTGGCAGGGACTCTAGGTCATATCTAACGACAGTAACAATCATTCATCATGTAATTCACGCTTAGCCTGCAGAGTCGCAGTTATCAGAAGTAACAGGTATTCTATTTTATTCCAAGGGCGGAAAAACAGCATGATAGACACAGAGAGAGAGAGAGAGAGAGAGAGAGAGAGAGAGAGACTGACTGTTATGTGCAGGTGTTTTACCCATATTTATGAATTCTGTATAATATCCACAGGCATTTAGCCTGAAGCAGTATCTACTTATATTGTGAAATCATCAATTATGTTGAAATGTAAAAACGATTTTGATTCATTTAATAAAATTTATGAAGAGAAATATCAGCGTTATCATTTAACCTGTCGTAACCTATCCTAGCCTAAGCAAGCCTACCCTATCCAAATTTAGCCTATCTTAACTAGGAATGCATGCAGGAATAACATAATGTATGATATAAATTAACAAAAGAACATAATTACAATCAGATAATTTTATTTAACTTATAAAGATGAATACACTACCATTACCATTCAGAAAGCAAGCATATACTATTGAAAGACAATACATATATTTTCATTTCATTTCTTAATCATTCAATGATGCCAGTCGATTTCAGTTCATTGATAATTCCTTGAATTTCCTTATAGTGATTCTGTCCGGTCGATTCTTGTGACATGATTAATAATCTTAAACGTTTTACTAATTCATTTGGATCGAACCAAGGATATTCCAGACGAAAAGCAGCATTTGATGAAGGAGCATCTTGCATGTTATTGGATACTTGGAGATTATTACTTTCTTCCAATGATGTCATGTTTCCAGATGTTTTTACAAGGACGCTTAGCGTTGATTTTCCATCTTCATTATTAGATGATTCATCAATTCCAGATTTTTCACTCTCTTGCAACGGAAATGCCCCTGATTCAGAATTAGCTATATTGTTCACAGGACCATTAGAAACCTCTTTCTTGCATATTTTATTATGGCGTTGAAGCCTACTCGTTGTCCTATTCTTTAAAGTCTGCCCACACTCACAGCATTTGAGGAAACGATCCTTTCCAAGACTAATATATGAAAAATTAAGTCTTGCGTATTTTGAGCAATACAACCTTTTACTGTGATCACTCATTGTGAAAATGCAACTGAAGCTGACAATAACCGTTTAAGCAAAAGTTAGAGATGCTCGATATTTTATACATTGATTGTTCATATGTCAAATATAAACTCGCAACAATGCAAAACAATTTAGTGTAGGCAGACACCCTAAGTAACCACAGGTGAGCAGATGAGGTGACCATGGGTGACCATGGGTGACCAGATGAGATGACCATGGGTGACCAAGGGTGACCAAGGGTGACTATGGGTGACCAAGGGTGACCAAGGGTGACCAGATTAGGTGACCATGGGTGACCAGATGAGGTGACCATGGGTGACCAGATTAGGTGACCAAGGGTGACCATGGGTGACCAAGGGTGACCATGGGTGACCAGATTAGGTGACCATGGGTGACCAAGGGTGACCATGGGTGACCAAGGGTGACCAAGGGTGACCAAGGGTGACCAGATGAGGTGACCATGGGTGACCACGGGTGACCAGATGAGGTGACCATGGGTGACCAAGGGTGACCAGATTAGGTGACCAGGGTGACCAGATGAGGTGACCAGGGTGACCATGGGTGACCAAGGGTGACCATGGGGTGACCAAGGGTGACCATGGGTGACCAAGGGTGACCAAGGGTGACCATGGGGTGACCAAGGGTGACCATGGGTGACCATGGGTGACCAGCTGAGGTGACCATGGGTGCCCAGATTAGGTGACCAAATAGGTGGCCCGTGACCCAAGCATGTACGTGAGCAAAATAAGTGCAAGCTAATGTGAGACTATCAAACATTCAAGATATATAACCTAAACCTAACCTAAGCTAACATAATGTTACCTGAACATGTTTGCTTGAATCTACACACTGTAACTATTTTTAATTGAGGATTTCATTCTGATTGCACCAACAAATATAACATTACCTATGCTGAATTCTTCTATTTCAAACTTTTATTCTCGTAGCACATGCACTAAGTCATCCCATCCCATACAAATATTCAATTTTCGTATAACATAGCCTAATCTACTCTTAATGTGTTTCATGTCACTTAAGACACGATTCAACATTCAGAGAACAATGTCTCAGGTCGATTCTATAGACACAGTTAACAAATCTTTTCTGGAAAGTAATGTTATTCCACTATTCTTCCACACATCACCCATACAGGTTATTCACACCAATCAGATAAACATATATCCTACCCTCACCTAACTCTAATCTAAATTCAAGCAAACTATTAAGAGAATGCTATTGTATTGATGATACTCTGATGAAGTCAATGTGATCTTTTCCTCTCATATACAAATATTCAATACTCTGAACACCAAACCAGGCTTAATATTCTTGATGGCACATAAAATCAAACACGCCAGAAGATAATCGAAACAGCTTGCTCTCAAGATAATTAATTGTGGTTGATTTTATGTGTCATCAAGAATATTAAGCCAGGTTTGGTGTTCAGAGTATTGAATATTTGTATATGAGAGGAAAAGATCACATTGACTTCATCAGAGTATCATCAATACAATAGCATTCTCTTAATAGTTTGCTTGAATTTAGATTAGAGTTAGGTGAGGGTAGGATATATGTTTATCTGATTGGTGTGAATAACCTGTATGGGTGATGTGTGGAAGAATAGTGGAATAACATTACTTTCCAGAAAAGATTTGTTAACTGTGTCTATAGAATCGACCTGAGACATTGTTCTCTGAATGTTGAATCGTGTCTTAAGTGACATGAAACACATTAAGAGTAGATTAGGCTATGTTATACGAAAATTGAATATTTGTATGGGCTGGGATGACTTAGTGCATGTGCTACGAGAATAAAAGTTTGAAATAGAAGAATTCAGCATAGGTAATGTTATATTTGTTGGTGCAATCAGAATGAAATCCTCAATTAAAAATAGTTACAGTGTGTAGATTCAAGCAAACATGTTCAGGTAACATTATGTTAGCTTAGGTTAGGTTTAGGTTATATATCTTGAATGTTTGATAGTCTCACATTAGCTTGCACTTATTTTGCTCACGTACATGCTTGGGTCACGGGCCACCTATTTGGTCACCTAATCTGGGCACCCATGGTCACCTCAGCTGGTCACCCATGGTCACCCATGGTCACCCTTGGTCACCCTTGGTCACCCATGGTCACCCTTGGTCACCCTTGGTCACCCATGGTCACCCTGGTCACCTCATCTGGTCACCCTGGTCACCTAATCTGGTCACCCTTGGTCACCCATGGTCACCTCATCTGGTCACCCGTGGTCACCCATGGTCACCTCATCTGGTCACCCTTGGTCACCCATGGTCACCCTTGGTCACCCATGGTCACCCTTGGTCACCCATGGTCACCTAATCTGGTCACCCATGGTCACCCTTGGTCACCCATGGTCACCCTTGGTCACCTAATCTGGTCACCCATGGTCACCTCATCTGGTCACCCATGGTCACCTAATCTGGTCACCCTTGGTCACCCTTGGTCACCCTTGGTCACCCATAGTCACCCTTGGTCACCCTTGGTCACCCATGGTCATCTCATCTGGTCACCCATGGTCACCCATGGTCACCTCATCTGCTCACCTGTGGTTACTTAGGGTGTCTGCCTACACTAAATTGTTTTGCATTGTTGCGAGTTTATATTTGACATATGAACAATCAATGTATAAAATATCGAGCATCTCTAACTTTTGCTTAAACGGTTATTGTCAGCTTCAGTTGCATTTTCACAATGAGTGATCACAGTAAAAGGTTGTATTGCTCAAAATACGCAAGACTTAATTTTTCATATATTAGTCTTGGAAAGGATCGTTTCCTCAAATGCTGTGAGTGTGGGCAGACTTTAAAGAATAGGACAACGAGTAGGCTTCAACGCCATAATAAAATATGCAAGAAAGAGGTTTCTAATGGTCCTGTGAACAATATAGCTAATTCTGAATCAGGGGCATTTCCGTTGCAAGAGAGTGAAAAATCTGGAATTGATGAATCATCTAATAATGAAGATGGAAAATCAACGCTAAGCGTCCTTGTAAAAACATCTGGAAACATGACATCATTGGAAGAAAGTAATAATCTCCAAGTATCCAATAACATGCAAGATGCTCCTTCATCAAATGCTGCTTTTCGTCTGGAATATCCTTGGTTCGATCCAAATGAATTAGTAAAACGTTTAAGATTATTAATCATGTCACAAGAATCGACCGGACAGAATCACTATAAGGAAATTCAAGGAATTATCAATGAACTGAAATCGACTGGCATCATTGAATGATTAAGAAATGAAATGAAAATATATGTATTGTCTTTCAATAGTATATGCTTGCTTTCTGAATGGTAATGGTAGTGTATTCATCTTTATAAGTTAAATAAAATTATCTGATTGTAATTATGTTCTTTTGTTAATTTATATCATACATTATGTTATTCCTGCATGCATTCCTAGTTAAGATAGGCTAAATTTGGATAGGGTAGGCTTGCTTAGGCTAGGATAGGTTACGACAGGTTAAATGATAACGCTGATATTTCTCTTCATAAATTTTATTAAATGAATCAAAATCGTTTTTACATTTCAACATAATTGATGATTTCACAATATAAGTAGATACTGCTTCAGGCTAAATGCCTGTGGATATTATACAGAATTCATAAATATGGGTAAAACACCTGCACATAACAGTCAGTCTCTCTCTCTCTCTCTCTCTCTCTCTCTCTCTCTGTGTCTATCATGCTGTTTTTCCGCCCTTGGAATAAAATAGAATACCTGTTACTTCTGATAACTGCGACTCTGCAGGCTAAGCGTGAATTACATGATGAATGATTGTTACTGTCGTTAGATATGACCTAGAGTCCCTGCCAAAGTCAATAACGTATCTCTATAAGAGCTGGTTATCTGCTCTAAGAAATCTTATTGAATTATAAAATAAGTTCTATGGCAATTTTCAAAGTATCACATTTCATAGTTTCACAGGTATGAATACATATCCTTGTCTTGTTTTCGCTCAATTCCTTTAAGTTTTGTTGAGTTCTTTGCTGCGGGCTGTTGAATTGCTCCCTTGTATGAGTATGACATCTTTTATTTGAAGGTTCCCAGCTGTACTTGCGTTGTTGATATAATTGTTCATCTGTAATCTGATGGGTGTTTTCATGCGGCTGCTTATTACTCTGCGATATTGAAGAAGATGTGCTCTTCCCAGCTTGATTAGCGATCTTGCAATCGCAAAGTGATTTATGGTATAATTCCCTCTTTTGCGCTGATTCTCTGTGTAAAGCTGTTTGTGAAGGTCTCATGGTGTGCTGCTCCTTAGGCTGGCGATTCAATGAAAGGTCCATTGGTTCATATGGGCCTGAAGTAAGATGAAACAATAAAATTAATTAATGGTGTTATAATATTTGAAGTGGATATTCATATTCAGCAAGTGAACATTTATTAAAGATTGAATAAAAGACTATATTTAATTCAGGTATAAAAGAAAATGTTTTTGGCTTAGAGACAGATTATTTGAGATAAGTCACTTTGATATGAAGAAGAGAGTATTAAAAGGGATATTATAAGTCAGATGAATGATGAAAAACAAAATATCATATATGATATTTCGATTGAACATATGGTTTGGAGCTGTAATGCTAACGCTGGAAGACAGAATGTACACAAAAATTGCTTACGATGGAATTCCTACAATGAGGCAAATAAGGAACAATATAAACTAGCATTTCAATATTTAATAATTCTTACCTTGAATTTCCCCCAGTAGACTTTTCAGTGATGAAATATTTTTACAACTATCACAACTGCATTTATTGGGCCTAACTGGCGTTGTAACTTTGTCAAGTCGTGTTGTGCAACGTCCAGGGGGCGAGCCATTGATGCTCGTGTTAGATTCATTTGCCCTGTCGATGTTTCCTACAAAAGAATAAAAGAATAATAATAAAAATAACAACAAAAGAAAACATTTAATGAATAGTGGGAAAAAAAGTTATCGTGTTTTCCTACATTTGGCAATTTCATCGTTAGTTCGGATTTCCACTTTGACTTAATCTTTCAATGTGTAAAGGCAATGAATGATGAGCTGATAATTTCAAGTCCATTGTAAGGAAATACATGCCATTTAACATAAAAAAAACTTTTTTCTGCGTATTTTGTTCCTATTTAATGACTTTCACTCGTAGAAAGACACCAAAATGTTTCTTTAAAGTATAATAAAATGGGCTTACCTGCCATTATGGAATGTATGTTATTGTTGCAGTGATGTGTAAATGCCAACTGATGTTTCGCCCTCTAGAACTGCAATCACTCCTGCGGCCGGTGTACCCTTTTATAGGTTAGAATGCTTTCCCCCACCACACCTGTGCAGCTGCGCAGTAAAACAGCTACCCCCCCACCCCGCCGAACTTTGTTTCTATTGGCTAAACTAAGAAGTTAGCTTTCTTTCCAATATTTGGATACTGTGAAATGATATACATAATAGCTTGTTTTATAATGAAAGTGACAAAGCCAGCCTTTAATGTAATTTAAAATGAATGTATGAACATCTGAATGATGTCTTTATTCTCTTTTCTTATTCAATGAACTGAATGCTGAAGGTTCAGTAAGAAATGACAAGAAATGTTATGCTTCAATAAAAAAATAAAGATGAATAACACCGAACAAAATGTTTAAAATATAGGCTGGCGGGATTCCTATTCATTATCATTGTTATTGTTCCCATCTCCATGCTACCATCAGTCATTCCCAGGGATTAAGTCACATAAGGAGTTTTGCGCCTTTAATTTCCTTTAACACCATAGAGCTCGTTTTGTATTCTGTCTACAAGCCCCACTTATCCGTTTTGGTTTGTATTTGTAATGAATATTGGTACGCAGTTTTCACTCATTCTTTGAGTTGTTTCCAAACATATTCTCCCCTTAAAAGCCTCTGGATTGTAAGATTTAATAGTACAATTGTTTTATACAAACCTGCTATAAACTGGCAAACTTATTAAATAAACTTACATCTAGTGACAAAAAGTTCCTGTTGAGATTTTATTAACCCCTTAACTATTACTACTTGAGAAAAAATAAATACTTTCAGGGCATCAGGTCTCATTCACTAACTTTATTCAATAGCAAGGGTAAGATGAATGAAATTTTCATTATTCTGTCTCTTCAATATTTAATCATTTGATAACAAAGAATAATATAAGGAGTTTCATATATTGAAATGAAATTAGCGTTGTGTATTTCTTTATGCTCAGATGTCGCAACCTCTATTTTTACTTTCTCTACTGGTCAATAGGGGAAGTATCGTACTCCACCCAAAAATTCGAAGTCAAGATTTCACCGGAAATATATGTTCGAGGCCCCCCTGAATCCAAAAAAAAGCAGGTTTACAAAAAAGGTGCGTGTATGTGTGTATGTGTGTGCTTGGGTGCATGTGTATGAGTGTATGTGTGTAAGTGTGGGGGTGTGCGCGTGTGTGAGTGTGTGTATGTGTAGGCCTGTGTGTGATTGGGTGCATGTGTATGAGTGTATGTGTGTAAGTGTGGGTGTGTGCGCGTGTGTGAGTGTATGTATGTGTGTGTATGTCTAAATGTGTGTGTGTGTGAGTGTAGGTGTGTTTGCTGAAAATTTGTGTGTGTGTGTGTGTGTGTGTGTATGTGTATGTGTAGGCATGTGTGTGTGTGTGTGTGTGTCAGTCTGTGGTCAGCATAACTCAAAACGAAAAGTCGGTTAAACCAAAGTCAGTTTTTAAGTTTAATGTCTTTCAAGGATGCGCCACGAAGAATTTGAAAAGAAAATATCCCCCTTAACTACCCTTGACATGGAACATGTTTCGAAAATTTGACTTTCTTGGAAATTGCTCTAACGATTTGATTAAAATGTCATATGTTTGAGATATTTTTTTGATAAATGAAATGTATATCTTGAATTTTCAGGGTGTAGCCCCTGTAGTCGTATTTATTCTGGGCGACTTTTGCATAACTGGTAAACCGTTAGAGATGGACCAAATCATACTATAGAGAATATAGATCTTGCTAAAATACACAATTTTTTGACTGAATAAATTTTCTTGTCGTGTGAATCATTTCGGAGATATTCCTTGTTATGTGTGTGATTTTCGGCAAAACTTAGAACTTTCGTGAAATGGATCATCGTTGTTCATTTTTTTATATCTTAAGTGTGCAAAGACAACAGAATCTCAAAGCTTTAAAACATTAGACTATGGCAGAAAGCCTACAGTATTCTAACATTCTCCTTGCACCTACAAGGAAATAAGCAATAAGATAATTTGTACAAATGTTTATCTCAACTAACACGAAGAAGATATAGGAATAAGATTTTGTAAGAATGGGAAGTACAAGAGGGGAGAAAGCCACGTGAGTGTAACACATCAGATTTTTAATATTTGTGTTTATGTAGAAATGAAGTCAAAAGAATTTTCTGTAAGATTGAAGGTTATTCCAGTAATTACTTTGACCAGAACTCTCGAATTTGTCAATAAAGAAACTAATAATAAGGCGAGATATTACTTAGTGTCTGAAATATGTCCATTACTTTGAAAATGCGCCCTTATGCAATTTTGCTTCTATTTTATGATGTAACAACAATAATAACCTGTATTGCTGATGGTTCAATGATTCAGCTACGTTCGTCGGGTGCTTACTGTTCCTGCATTGTGGTATCGTTATTCTTTGGTGCGATTTAAAAAATATTACTTGCTAGGATTAAACAAGCATAGTAATCTCGTAAGATACTATAAACAAGAAAATAAATGTATAAATAAGTGTCCTCTTAAACACCCCGGATATTTCACAAAGAAAACTGAGTAGAGTATCCTTGTGAAAAGTGATGCATTGGCTAACATAAAGTCCTTAATTTAAGGAAATTATAAATGAAGCTTATGCGGTTTTGTGCGTGTGTTTGCGTGTATGTATGCCTGTTTGTGTGTGTGTGTATGTGTGTGTGGTTGTGCATTCATGTGTGTAGGTGTGTGTGTGTGTGTGTGTGTGTGTGTGTGTGTGTGTGTGTGTGTGTGTGACTGTAGGATTTTTGGAGATATTTCCATGATATTAGTTGAGTTTTGGGAACATAAACAAAATGCGAAGTCAAGAGATGTGGATGGACCAAAAAATTCCCTTGGGAATGTTTTTTCAGTAGAATTGCATGTAGCTTTTGATCAGTACACAAAGCCTTCCTTACTCTAATATCCCCCCTTGCACATAAAAGGAAATAAGCAGTGAGATAATTTGTGAAAACGTTTATCTCAGCTAACACGAAGATGTTAGTGCAAATAACATTTTGTATTAATTGTTAGGGCAAGAGTAGAGAAAGTTGCGTGAGGGTAACAGACGAGACAATATTTTCAGCTTAAGTAACATGTTGTCAAAGCTTAAATTTGCTTGAAAGAAACGAGAAACAGCCTCTCTGATCGTCGAACATGATACTATACACAAAATGAATGTTGCAAGTATAAAATAACGTTATTTATAGAATAATACTGAAATTAAATGGGAGTATAAGCCAGTATTTTCATGAGGATTAACAGAATGCAAACAAACATGTCACAGTAAGAAACGTGTGTAGAGAGAACTCTATGAGTGTAAAAGATCGTGAGATAGTGCTTGCGTTGATTGTGCGGGACATCATTGAAGTCCATAAGGAATCCAAAATAAACAAAATAGATAAATAAAGAACAAAAAACTAGAAAACATGACACAGGAAAAGTGGACCGATAAAGCCTTGTGAATGTAAAAGCCTCATTACCCTTCCGCTTAATGGCTAGTGCAAAGTCAAAGATGTGTGCGGTCCGAAAATTTCAGTGAGAATAGGTTTTTCTTCGGAAGAATGCGTGTGTGGGGGGGGGGGGTAGATTTTGATCAGTAAAAGTTTCGTTATGTCGAACTGCAAGTTTGTTTTCTGCTAAGAGTTATGTTACAGGTTTCCTTTTGTCCCCACTGTGTGGGAACGCATTGAAGTGTTGGAGGGGTTGGACGGCCATTCAACACAATGGGAAGGCAGGGAAACCCTCGCAGTGGGGGACCACATGGGTGGTCCACGCGTCAATACAGAAGTATCCTTTCGCTTGTGAAAAGGTTTCTTCCTGCAGGTGGTGATCTTTGGCTGCTTTGTTAAGAGAAAAACACTAGGCCTGTTCAGACAGGAAAATGTGGATGTCTATGCTCGCCCCCTTGCAAGATGAAGCCTTGTTCTTTTCAAAACTGTCAGAGGGGAACATTTCCAACTGTCACATAAATATATCAAGATCTGAAAGGGGGCATTCATTGTAGGGTTTCTTACCCTCACGTTCTTCTTTCGAAAACACATGCAGACACTAGAATAGGAGGGTCAGGGGGACATTAATTACCCTTCCTTTGTCATCCTCTATGCTCACCGTTGCAAGTTGAATCTTGTTCTTTTCAAAACTGTCAGAGGGAAACATTTCCAACTGTCACATAAATATATCAAGATCTGAAAGGGGCCATTCATTGTAGGGTTTCTTACCCTCACGTTCTTCTTTCGAAAACACATGCAGACACTAGAATAGGAGGGTCAGGGGAACGGGGGTCATTAATTATCCTTCCTTTGTCATCCTGATCGCGACAGATCATCCGACCTCTCTGTTTTCGGAATTCCCACGTGTCCAAAGAAATACCCATGTCACTTAAGGGGGGGGGGGAGGGAGAGGAGTGTGAGGGGGCGGATTATTAATGGGGAATTTATGCTAAGTGAGCCAGAAAGCTCATACCTTTTTGGAAATTCCCACATGTGGGGGTGGAGGGGTGAGGGGGGAGGGGAGGGGGGAGGGTGGTGTGACTGATATGTCCCTTATGCCACTTTTTGAGCCAAAAAGCTCATGTCACTTATGCCACTTCTTGAGCCAGAAAGCTCATATTATCACTACTCTTGCCGCTAATAATGTGGATATACAGCACACACACTTGTTAGGAAGGTTTGTTGCTTTACCCAGTGCCTACGTGATAAGCTAAACGTTCAGTTACATGTTTCTGTTTACAGCACAGTTTCCAAGATTCCTGACTTACTGTTAATGTTGCGTTTGTGCCAGTGAAAATGTCTTAACGAGGAGTAAAGACCACAACATGACAATGCAAATTAAATTGGGATACGTTAAACAGACCGGACAAAGGGGAACATATTAATACGTAATACACGTTAGGATATCTTATTCTTTTGTTTCCTATATTGTGCTAGAACATGTATTTGTATAAAGCCGGCGTCCCACGGTTCAACTTTTTTGGCCAAACTTTTTGTACCCAATGGAACCGCACACAAAAGAAACTGCCTGTCACACTATGATTCATTTTGGTCCAACACAAATGACCAGCGTGAGAAATAAACATGGCGGATGCAAATATTAATTTAGCGATTGCTATATTAAGTATAGGTTTGGGATGTATTTCCACGAGTCTCAGTAGGGGGAAAAGATGTATTAGAAGTAGATGTTGATGGACATCGTGATGAGAACAGGGCACGGGCCGAGGTATATTGGGTCTGCTACAAAACGAATTGAGGTCAGGGGAAACTCGCAATTTTCTACGAATTAATGAAGATTTATTTCTTAATCTTTTACATAGTGTCGAAGGCAAAATTACACACCAGGACACAAATATGAGACAAACGCGAAAGATAAGGAACAACTGTAATGGTTTTAATCTTAGTATGGATGGAAAGGAGATTTCAACTCATTTCATAACATAAAATTTAAACATACTGTTGACTGGATTTCTTATTATTTAGGAAATATAGCTATGTTATAACCACCTCAGTAATATGTTAATGGTCATGAAAAATCGTTAATGAATCTTCCCGAATAAATTAAACGTTTTATTAAAATACTCATCACATTAAAAATGCCATGAGTTGCACATACACAACAGCTGACTCCATGTTGCCTGCGCAGTCCGCCATATTGTTACGTTACAGACGCTGATTGGCTACTTACAAGTTGTTGGATGAAAAAATTAGATACAACTCAATCGCTTTGTATAGGATAGAAATTGTATGGAACAAAATTGTATCCAACTCTCGACGTCTCACGATGCAGTTTTGTTGTACACAATGCTTTGGACCAAACAGTTGGACCGTGGGGCATCGGCATAATTTGCAGTATCATGTTATGAGTTGTGAATAACAGACCTTTATTCCGTAAAACTAGATATTTCGGTAACTCGACACATCCTGAGTCTACATTAGGTCGAGTTATAGGGATTCTCTACAAGCAATGAGGTAATATCGGTATTCCAAGATGAAACCACGTGATATTCTTTCCTTTGAGCAACAAAGATGCAAATACCTCTATGCATTACTAAATGTAGAATAAATAAGACCTGAATTTATTATTTGTACTAACCGTTGTGCTCATAAAAGGCTACATCACAGTCAGTAGCGTAGCGTGACTATCAGACTCGGGTATGTAACCCAACGAATATTGTAAAATTCGCTAAAATATGACCTAATTTAAACAGAATTGACCTCCGGAGTTTTCATTTGTTATAATTTTCTTAAAGAAATATTTTATAATACTGAGAGCATGATTCAAAAGAGCTCTTTTCTGTCTGAACTTGCATCTGTAAATCAAATAAACGTCTCTTCAATATTTCCATCAACATTTAGTAACGAACGGTACAGTTGTTCTTCACTATTAATGTATCAATGAAACAAAGAAGGCATCAGAAATTTCTTTCTTAATTCCATGTGTCATGACGACACTCACACTTGAAATTAAGTCATTCTGAATATCAGATGAAGTTACACGAAAAACAGTCCATTTTTCCAAGCGCACTTTCAGAGAGTCGTCATATATATTGCTAATTCATTGAAATATTTAATATAATTGCCTCTGTTTGAAGATCCTTCATTCTCATTGTGACCATGAAAAGCAAGTGCTTGTTTTTCCAGAAAACATACAGCCCGTACAAAATGAGAAAGTAAAGCTCTTTTTCACTTCATTGTTATGTTGTTCAACTGGGAACTTATACTGATTATTCAATGAAAATGCTATTCCTGGATTTATTCCAAACACTTGTGGTTGTTTTTCGCATATTATGTGACAAGAATAGTTGTGTTTTATGGTTGAGTCATAGATGTTATTTAAAATTTTCATAACCGCTAGAATTCCAAACTTGCTTTTTTTTTTCCAAAAAAAGATAAACAAAATATTTGTTTAAAGTATTACGACACAGCCAAGACTTGCTTTCATACATATTGATGTTAAAATGCCTTATATATTTGTATTGTTCGTCGTAATACTGAGTGCACGCTTTGTAGGATCTGCTTTAATTATATATTGCTTTTTAGGTTAAATTTTAATGTTTGGAAGCTTCTTACGTGTAGTTTGTCGATCGCATAAGTTTATTTTGATTTTCGTTGCAACAATGGCACGGAAACGCAGTTTTGTTTACTGCTCTGGCTCCGATACATTTCGTGACCTCTCGGATGTGATCTGCCTGTTACATACCTACCTTCAAGGATCCGTGTAAATCTTAACTTACATTTTGCTTTAATAATAAGTAACCAAGTGTCCAAATCATGTTCAACTGTCCACAATTGAAGAGCACACATACAACAAGCAAAACAAATCGCGAATTACTGCCTATTCACGACATTAAATGCAACAATGTGAGTGCAATTCTTAACACGAGATGTTGTCTAGGCCGATACCGCACACCAGCTGTCTCCAGCTGACGACAGATGCCGTAGATCCAAGCTTTGTTTCCAAACATAATGCTGCAGAGTGGTGCTAATTCAAATCATAATGTTTACGAAAGCTTGATTTTTAACGACATTAAAGCGATTATGTGCCACAAAATTACAATGAACATCAATTTGGCGATCAGTTTGAGGAAAATTACAGGGTATGTAACACATCTCTCACATGCATTGACGCTACGCCCCTGATCACAGTACGGAGCACCTGCACACTTCTCTCACAGGAAGGGAATGCATGTGGCTGTCTTGTTATCGGTTCAACACGCCAGGTGATTAAAAAGATGCAGGAAGGGAAGCTAACGTCTTATTTACCAATATACCAAGACTTTCTCGCTGATGTCAGCTGTCGATGTAGAATTATTTCACGATTTGTTTCCTACGATTGCACAAAATGATGTATAGAACTCGTGGAAAATAGTCACTCACTCGTGTCATAATCATCAAATTACTATTTTGAATCGGGTAATGCGACGAAAGAAAACATGTATCAGGAAACACTCCGGTCTCAAAATGCCTGCACGTGTAATCCCCCCACCCCTTGACTAAAGTTTTACTGATATATCCATCGCAGAAGTTGATGCAATCCCATGAACCGGTTCTTCCGTTGTTTAAAGGCGATTGCAAGATATCGCCAAACGCAAAGCGATTATTGCTCCGAGAAACCGCGAGTTATCCTTGGCGAGGGGGGCTGTGAACACAATACATGCTTGCGTGTCATCCTTCTGACACCTTGGCGGTCGGTCGGTCGGTCGGCAAAGTAATCCATTTACAGACATCTCGAAGCAACACAAGTGGCAAGCTGGTGCTTCTAACCTTAATAGCTGATCTCATTGTTTGCAGCTGCTGGGGTCTCGGGGAAAAAACGTGATGTCTCATGATTTCACACACCATTTATATCTGGACCTCATGTTCAGTTACCACAATCTCATGCCCTGCTGATCCAGTATTACGCGAGTAACTGACAGGTTAACAATATATAAGGTGTTCGGGGCAGAAACTACCAATAAGAAAGTTTAAAGGGAAGGTATCGTGCACCGTTTTACAAAAGTACATGTAAACGTGCCGAATGCACATGGTTTCCTATAGAGTTTTCCAGATCTTTCATTGATTTGAAGACATTTTGGGCACGTAATGTCAACTTACGATCAAAGGCCAGTTCTAGATGACAAGTGAATGGGGAGGAGAAATTACAACTTTAATCTGAAGGGCGAAATGCGCTGCTTTGTAAAGGACAGCGTGTGAGTATGTCTTAGTGTCTGTGACCAGCATTATCTCAAAAACGAATAGTTGAGCAAATATCAAAGTTGACGTTCATCTTCCATGGGTACCACACTAAGACGTTCACAAAATTCTCCCAAACCAAGCTACCCTGCACATAGGAAAGTTTCCATTATTCTTTAATTTCTCAAAAAAAAAAAAAAAAAAAAAAAAAAAAAAAAAAAAAAAAAGGCTGTAACGAATACAATGAAATGCATTTCTTAAGTCTTCTGAACAGCGTATTAACCCTTTCAGACCCGCAGTCAAATGTGCCTGTGGTAAAGGACGGGGAGGGCCCACGTAAAATAATCGGTGTGATGGCACGCGTGGATGATGACGGGGTATCATTTGACTGCGGTTGCATGGATTTTGCTTCTTTTCTTTAACAAAAAACACTACAATGTAAATTGTAAAAAATAAATAATTTTGTACAATTCAGAACATGTTTTTACATAGGTTTAATTGGTGACGAACAGTATAACAAGAATATAGCAGAAAAAACCGTTAAAACTATTACAAGTAGGCAAAAAATGCCTATGTCCATTATAATGGACACCGGGACTGAAAGGGTTAAAGCCCCTTGTGATCAAATTTTGTACAATTTTGGATGTGTCAGCATTAGGAGAGTAACGATGTGAACGTCTTCGAGATCCGTACTGTGTATTTTGTCTCACGAGTTTAGCTATGACCTTGTGGTTAACACAAGTGAACCTGAGATAGTGCACTGTTTATGCCTCTCGCTCTGACGTTTTACACCCTGCTTCAAAAGTGACTTATTCTTCCTTTCCGGGGACAATAAATATTACACGAAAGTTCATCAATAATACATTATATTACCACATAAAGCAAAGGAATTATTATCATACTTTCAGTAATGTAATTAATGAATTATGTTTACTGGAGACTGAAGAACCACACGATATAGTATTGTAGCAAAACTGGAACTGCCTTGTGGATAGTAATTTTGAACTGCTGGTGCTACTATGTTTAGAAGCTCCCCACTCCACATCGCGATTGCGCGTTCAAGGACAAATGCTCTCCTGGATTAACAATAGCCGACAGGGTCCTAAAGTGGGTCTAAGCAGATTGTTGCGGGTTCATGGGTTCAGCTTCGAATTTCTCCAACGAGGGGCCATTGTCATATTGATGTAGATTTACCTGCTACTTTTATGGTGAAAATACGTCGAAAACAAAAATACCCGTGTCTGAACTTTCTCTCCCATAGGGTCGTGAAAGTAACGGCTGACTTGTCTGTCTTTAGTGCTGCAACACGCTGCAATAAATGTAAGCTACTGCTTGGCAGAGCCATGAGGCGTATCGGAAAGAACGTGAAACTGCAGAGTTGTTTACATGAGCTTATCGCACATACACGGCGAGACAGTGTATGTACACTCTGTTCAGATACAATCATATCTTCAGGACAACAACGTCTCATATCGGCAGGCGCAAGAGATCGTCTATTTAGGTTTTATCACTGACTATACGCCAAGTTACTATTATTTCGCTGTTCTAATAAACAAGATAAGAAGCGATCGCAGCTCTCGACTACCAAGATCAATACGGCTCGTCGCTTTGCCAAGTAGTAGGCTAAAGATGCCTAATTCCGTGATACTTTTAAGTAAGTGTTGTGCAGTGTTCATAAATGGAAAGAGGTTATTTAAAAACCAACTCAGGAACATAGTTTGAGTAAAATAAGTATAGAAATACATTCTGTAATGTTAGCTCCTAAATGTGTGGTTGGATTCCTAAAAGTGTGATAGTGGTATCCTAATTCCGTGATACCAAAAGCAACCGAATTAAATATATGAAACCACCACTTATTAACTTTACATTATTGTCGGTTACATTGTTAAATAAGTGCTGACATATTACATTAATATAAAGGACCTAAATGTCAAATTCACAGGAACTTACTTCGTCCAAAATGTTGTATCACAAAATAAGAAAAAATAAGTTACAGAGGTTAAAACAAAACGGAAATAAAAACTGTACCTCTATCAATTACTAAACCAAGTACAGAAAGAGATTTAGTAAAATAATCAGATCCTTTTGGTACAAAAAAGCATCAGTTCTGCACATAAAGAACATATATAAACATCATCATAATTTGTGATTTGTAAACAGACATCTAGTGGTTTCAGACGATGTGTCGTGTGCGATGGAAAAGTAATCAAAATCATATGGATTTCTTCGACCAGTTTCAATGCTTCTGTAGACAAATGAGAGAACAAGGGGAATTGATCTGATGAAGCTCTTCATCCATTTTACAGAAACACCACCGCTTATCCAACGTTTTGGAGTAACTTCTACCATGGCATCACAATGAGCACCAGTTTTTAATGCTGGGAAGTTCTTCACACCTTTGAAAATTAGAAGTGGTTCAGATTTCCCAGCAGCATTAGCACAGCCGAGGGTTGTGGTTGTACCCTTTTCGGCATAAGCTCTTCTGTAAATGTGTTTTTTTCCAATGCTTGTCACTTAAGATAGGATTTGCGCAAGATGCGTGACAGCTAGACAAGTTTTTAGGTGTTTCCATTGTTAGGTTGAATCGTTTACTAAATCCTGCATATCACCTTTTTCCGGCGATTTTCTGCTCAGAATTGAACTTTTCTGTTGCTCCACACTTTCTCCCCAATTCATATGTCAGTTTTCATATGTGGAGAACAGTTAGACCGAATCCGACCTCCTGCATTTCAATAACATATGATGCCAGCTGCTGCCAATCTCCGAAGGAAGAGCAAAAGGCCTGCCCCTTTTCCGTTCCACGTTTTGTGGCTGTTTCCAATCTGGGCGCTGGGGTAACTAAATTGGAAAAATGGACTACTTCCACTATCTGTTGAACACTTCTGAACTTGTAACTCACAAAGCATTATACCGTGATATGTGGAAGAACCTCATATCATGGTATTAGGAATATCACGGAATTAGGCAACTTTACCCTACATAGGTTGACACGAAACAAATGAAGGTGTGTGTATTTCTCAAGAATCGGAATATGATTCGGAACCAAGTGAAATGTGTAATGCACTCGTGAATAAGGTAACGTGGATAGGGGAATTGCTTTTTAATGAATGCTGTGATGTCTAAGGTAGGAATGCGAATTCTTAATGGCCAAAGAGTCTCTCTAGCATAAGTGGACAGAGGAGGTAACTCTAACCGAAAATTCGATAACGCGATTTCAACACAAGTAGGCGTTTTGCGGTCCTCTGAATCCAAAAAGAATTTTTAGAAAAAAGTTCAGTGCGCGATCCTGTGTAAACAGTATAACTCAAAAATGAAAGGTTGTATGCATACCAAATTAGTATTTTAGTTCCCAGGATGACACATGGAAGGTTTTCAAGCAAGTTTTCCACTCCCAACTGCCCTGAAATTTTACAGTTATCCCTTATTTTCTCAAAAGTTGGCTGTTACGATTGTGATTAAAATGCCGTGTCTCTAAGACATTTACCTCACAAACTAAAGGTATATTTTGAATTTTCCGGGAGTAACCCACGAAGTCCCCTCCATTCTGAAAGAAGTTTGTAAGTTTTAAACCATGACATAAATTTTAAACCAACAACTTACCACAGAAAAAAAATCTGATATGATGCATTCAGAGGACTTTCTCAACTCTTGTACTAACCATTCTTACAAACTCTTATTCCTATATATTCTTCGTGTTAATTGAGATAAACATTTACAGAAATTATCTATTCTTACAAACTCTTACCTCCATCTCCTTCGTTAGTCGAGGTAAACATTTGCAGAAATTATCTACTGGTGACTTTCTTGTAGGTACAAGAGGAATGTAGGAATACAGTAGGCTTTTCTGAGCTATAATCAAATGTTTTAAAGCTTTGAAATTTCATTCTCTTTGCACGGCCAAGAGATAAAAAGGTGAATAACGACCTTCCATTTGAGCAAAGTATTGCAAAACTAACACAAATAACAAGGAATATGTCTGAAATGGTTCACTATACAAAAAATGCATTTAAGACATAATTCGTGTGTTTTAACAAGATCTGCATTTTTGGTTAGTAAGATTTGGTCTCTCTCTTACGGTTTACTAGTTACGCAAAAGTCATCAAGAGTAAACAGGACTACACAGGCTGTAACCACAAAATTCAAAATATGCACTTCATTTGCAATAAAAATATCTTAAACATTTGGCATTTTAATCAAAATCGTTAGAGCGATTTTTGGGAAAATCAAAATTTTGGAAAAGTGTTCCATGTAAAGGGTAGTTTAGAGTGAAATGATTTTCTTCAAAATCTTCGTGTCGCATCCTTTAAAGATAGTAAACTTAAATACCAACTTGGGTTTTTTACCAACTTTTCGTCTTTGAGTTATGCTGTTCACAGACAGATACACGCACAGACACGCGCACGCACACATACAAACACACAGAGCGATGCACTGTTTGTAGAAGGGTAGAGAAAGAGATGTGAATGTGTTACCTAAAAGTCAGTAGAGAAAACAGTGTGAATGTAGCTAATACGTAGCATTTCTATTTGAAACATATAGAAAGTTGTGTGACTTATTTGTAGAAGAGGAAAACTTTTTTGTGTAAAATTGAGTTTGTTTTATGAAAATTGTTTGTAGAAGAGTGAGTAGAGAAACAGCTGTGAATGTGTTACCTAAAAGTGAATAGAGAAAATAGTGTGAATGTAATCCATGGCATTTCTACAGAAAATTGTATGACTTCTTTGTAGAAGAGGGAATTAAAAAATGTTTACTTCAGTAAAATCGCGTTTTTCTACGAAGGATACATACATAAACTTAAAAAGCAAAACCTTATCTGAATTCCAAATTTGATCCAAATCGTTAGAGCTGTTTCCGAAATATATATATATATATATAGACAGACAGACATAGACAGACAGACAGGCAGACAGACAGACAGACAGACAGACAGACAGACAGACAGACAGACAGACAGACAGATAGATAGATAGATAGATAGATAGATAGATAGATAGATAGATAGATAGATAGATAGATAGATAGATAGATAGATAGATAGATAGATAGATAGATAGATAGATAGATAGATAGATAGATAGATAGATAGATAGATAGATAGATAGATAGATAGATAGATAGATAGATCTATATACACTAGAATTGCTCATTTAAAGATATTAGATTTAGATAAGTCACGATAACATTGCATTTCCATGTCATTATTTCCAACTCCTAAAATAGAAGAAGTGTTATAAATAACGGTTTAGTTCCGGAAGCAATGCGTATGAACCCCAAAACGAGCAATTCCTATGGATCGCGACATCAAGCTTTTGGATGGAATGCAGTACTTCCTCCCGACTATCAAGCAGAAAGAATGTCAGTAAAACTCAACAAGGTCCGTGATTGTTCTCCTGAGTCACGCAACTCGCGTGGCCTAACATCACGGCTGGAAATAGCACGAGCACGACTGTTCCTAATTAACCAGAAAACGGTTGCAATGTGTGGCAGTGTTGAACAACACCTGCATCACAAATTAAGTAGAAAACCCGTGCACTTGGACGCTAAAACAAAAGATATGCGTGCGCTGAATTTATAAACCCCAACTGCGCAGATAACCGAAGGTATGCAAGGACGCATACTTAACGTTCTCAGAAATCCTGAACAAAAATCATAATAAAATAAGTGTGTATCTAGACTCTCCATACCGCCTGCGGTACCGTAGTAGTAAAAGCGGGCGTTAAACAACAAAAAAAGATGGTTCAGGCGGTAACGTCTGTGGCCCACATTCGGGAGGTCGCGGATTCGGTCTCCGTGGCCGACTTCCTGATCTTGGGTTTTTTCGGAGGTTTCCCCGTATCGCCAGGCGAATGCTAGAAGGATTTCCATATCCTCCAAATTTCCTGTCCCTCCATTTCGTTACATTAATCATTTCATTTCACCCTTCATCCTCTTAGGTTTGTTTCAGGATTGGAAGCGTCGGCGAGCGTCGCGGCAGCAGCACGGCAGGGGGATTAAATGTGCTCTGGAAATCTCGTCCTCCGGATTGGAAGGCGAGACACTGGTTTATGGGCCCCCCATGGGATGGTTCAAGTCCGAAGGGGGGAGGGGAGCTAAGCCAGTCTCCGCCCGGTGCTTTTAACTGGGAAAATGTAGGGAACTTTCCATTTGCTCCGTCATTGCAAAGTTCCGGCCGCCCTCAGGATCCATTCGCCTCATCTATCCTCCCGGAGTGTGCCCCGTTTGGGACACAGGCACAAAAGATCGCCTTTCGTTCTAAGTGCTACGTCCCCAAACGCAAGTTGTCAGTGTCATAGACTCTCCATGGATAGGATTGCTGTATTACCGACCACGGATTTCACAGATAATAATCCGCCATTTCATGCTAAAAGACAATGTCCGGGACGAAGAGACTATAAAGTCTGCTAATTTTAAGTGACTAATGAGTGTGAAAAATGTTACGAATAAACGTGTTTTGCCGCCATCCCATATTTTTTGCGTCGGGGCAGCCTTGAAGTTTAACGTTATATTTGGCGTTATACACCGCAGGTTATACTGGGCGTGAACGAAGAAATGGTAAGTAATAATGCGAACATGGATCCCGAGTCAAACTTTCAAGAGGAAACAATATAATTTTATCAGACAATTAGGTATGGATTATCTGATGAAATGGATGGAGAAAGTAGTTTTGTGAACGTGAACATTTTGACTGAATACTGCTGAAGCATACTAAATGCTGAAAGGATGCAAGAAACACAGGTGCGGCAGAAACCATAGCCCTGTTTAAATTGCGGTGTTGTCTTGGTACAGGTGGATAGTCATTTGTCAGTCAATATGGAGCGGCGGTAAAACTAACTCGTCACAGTTTGAAACGTTTCTTAAACGTGGTGATAGTACCGTACGAACACTGTTGTTTCGGCAACATTTTCACATTTGTCGCAATGATTAAGTTCCGTCTCCGAAGGCGTTTTCAAGAATGGCTCCAGCGGTTCAGAGCAACATCTGCAACAAAGAAGTCTCCTGGTCTAGGCTACGTACGCTTGTCTTATCTGTCGGCTGAAACAGCTGTTCAATGTACTTTGTTCACCCTTTAGATGAAAGCATGTGGGAGGGAAGAGGGGCTACCAAAGATATCAAATGCAAGAAATGGTACCTCTATAGTTCGCCCTGGTGTATTGGTTAAGGGTTAGCATTGCAGAGGTCGTGTTCAAATCTGGGGATAAAGCTTGCCTTTTTTTCGGCTTAATAAGCCTTTCAGAATTATACTTACATATACTTGCTCGTTTTACTATAAATAATTTGAAATATTATTGTTCTTTTGTTTTGTTGTTCTATTATTGTTCTATTATACGAAAACCATATGAATATTCAATTTAATGTATGTTTCTATTACTGATAATACATGTTTAATAATAATAATAATAATAATAATAATAATAATAATAATAATAATAATAATAATAATAATAATAATAATAATAATAATAATAATAATAATAATAATAATAATAATAATAATAATAATAATAATAACTTCCAATAGCTATTCTAACTTTTTATTGGACACAGTGACCTGAAATACTTTCGATAATGGAATATTACTCCGCAGCAGTGCTTCATAAACTGGAAGGCGAGATCCCATATATGGTTCACTCTCGAAAAAGGGAACATTATCTGATAAATAGCAATGGCTACAATAGTAGCAATAAAAATGTGCTATGTAGCAATGTTATAGGGAGATGTTAATGTTTAACGATGCTGTCAATTGCCAGGGTCACATCAGCTGAAATTTTGTCCTGCAGTTCTTTTACATGCTGTAAATCTACTGACATGGAGCTGTCGTTTTTAAGCACAGTTAAAAATCATCGGTCTGGGCCGGATTTGAACCCGCGACCTTGGTATCAGTAGGCCAGCGTCTAACCAACTGAGGGGGCGGGGGTTGGCTGTTAATCAGGAACATATACAAGATTTTAATTGAAGAGCTGAGAACATAGTGGACCATCTGCCATTTTAAAAAACGGAGAAAAATAACATTAAAGTTTAGTTTATTTCACAATGCATTGAATAGTTTGTAGCACCGTGTAGCATTCACATGTTATTAACATATGCTACAAATTATTCAATACATTGTGAAATTAACTAAACTTAATCTTATTTTCCTCCGTTTTTTAAAAATGGCACACGACCCACTATGGTTCTCAGCCCTTCCATTCTACAAGTAAAGCACTGTTCTTCCAGACGGAAAACCTTTAACACATTTTAAAACTAGGAGAGCGGTAAGGGTAAGTTTTCATATTAATGTTGTCCAATTTCAATCCCATTTCATAGTATGTACATGTGTGTCAGAGGATATTTTTGGCACTTAATTGCAAACATGGCAGTTTTTAATTACTTTCTGTAGATGGGGAAGTTTAAAATATTTTGAAAATGAGTATTTAAAGGGGGAGCTGCATATCCTGCTCGTATCACCAGGTTTCACTCTCATTTTGCTTACATTTGTTAAAATTTAGTATACTTGGGTTTTCGAATTTGACAATAAATAAGTTACCCCTTAACTTTCAACAATTTCCCTATCCCTATTTTCAATTTCTTTCTCCAAGTCCCTAACACACAAATTAAAGTATTTTGACCTATCAAGATAAAAGTTTGTCTTTAATATTATAGAATCCAAAGAAAATTATAGGTCAACCAAAAATTAGCCCATAACCATATTTTCAGTCCCTTATGTCGAAATTTGCACTGTTAAGCCATCTGGTCAAGATCTTGTGCAATTCTGCTACTCAACCCTCATGTTCTAACATTACTAACTCGACATTTTTAAAAAACGAACTTTAACCTTTAATTTCAACCACTAATGGACATGACTATCCTAACAGAAAACACTGTACTGACGTCATCCAAGTGCTCCTACTAATCTAGGATATTTGGCTAGAACGTACTTTGGAATCACACAATTGTTTCCCTAAGGACCAAATTGCTTGGACATTTCCACATTGAAATATTGCCACTACTGTTTACACTATGCTGTATTCACCAGCAATTATTAAGGTACTTTGAACCTCCCTATTTATCCGTCATGACCTTACATTTTATTTTAGTTCTGAACTCACCTGAAGCAACGAAGAGTACATTCTTCTCCAGAGGTAATTCTATTTAGACGACTGAGATTGTACTGCAGAAGTACCGAAATTATTTTCAACATACCTGCAAGGAAAAGTAAAGTCATTTAATTTACCTGAAAAAAGAAACAAGCCATCTTTCAAGACTTATATTTTGGTTTTACAATTAAAAAAATTGAGTTTTCCACTTAGTTTGCTTCCTTTTCTTCTGTAAACAGCTCTAAACTCCACCATGTGATTTTCTCAATGTTAGATATGAGAGGTACACCCCCCACATTTTATTCTTTGTTGCACACAACATGTTTTCCACACGATGCAGTTAGTTTTTTAAACATAAACTCAGCAATAATGAAGAAAAATATTCACAACTGTTTTCCTATATTAATCTAGATATCTAGGTTTAGGATTAATAAAATATTCCAACCTTTAATATTAGAAAGTTCAGGACATTTCTATTTATCTACTGCCTAAAACGGAAGGCACTCTTACTTTTTCACAGGTTCCCGTTTCATAAAGGGTTGCATTTTAACAAAAGTATAAATTTATGATACACTCACATGACTTTCTCCACTCACTCTTGTACAAACTCTTCTTACAAATGCTTATTCTTGTATCTACTTCATATTAATTCAGAGAGACATTTGTAGAAATGGTTTCATTAGACATTTCCTTGTATGTACAATGGGAGTAGGGAGAATACAGTAGGCTTAAGCGATAATCATATCTTTTAAGAGCTGCTCGCTATGTGATCGTTTTGACATTCCGTTCTGTTTGTACGAAAAAAGAAAAGAAAAAAACGGATAACGTCCCATTTGAGAAAAGCATAAGTATTGCAAAATTCAGAAGTGACATTGCGATAAGCATTGATTTATCCTAGAGGTATGGAAAAAATTACAAGTTCATTCAATAGTTCTAAAAAAAGCCGTCTAACTACGCAATCGTACGCGTATTTTTATAAGCAGTTTACCAGTTATGCAAAAGTCATTCAGAATGAAGAGCACCTCACTGGATATTCCCCCAAAAATTTAAGATATACATTTCATTAGCCATGAAATTACCTTAAACATACTTTTATTAAAGCCATTAGGGCTAGTTTTGATAAAATCAAAATTTTCGAAAAATGTTCCATACAAAGGGTACTTTAGAACTGTATTTTTTGAAAATCTGTTTAACCGAAATTTTGTCTTTGAGTTATGCTGTTCACATAAGGATACACGAATCTTTTTCTAAAATGCTTTCTTTTTTGGATTCAGGAGGTCTCAAAACATGTATTTCCAGTGAAATCTCGGTATCGAATTTTTGGGTGGAATGCCATACTTCAATATTTACTCCAAGTTCGTAGTAAACAAAGTAAAAATAAGATCCCATAGAATTACAATGAAGGAATAATTTTCAATAAAAGTCTGTAAATAAAAAATAATCACATATGTTTTACTGTATTTTGAAATTACATACAATTGCAATTTCTTTGACAGTTGCTCTGTCCCCACATAACTTGTGTCAAGTGAAATCGCACATAAACGGTACATTAACTTCGGTGCAAGTACAATCGCGTTCAAAATTACTGCCATCACTTTACAGTATTTCGCAATAGCTATGTGTATATTAGCGGACAGAGGTGGGGGACGCAGCGGCTGGGCGGTAGGCCTTGGCCCTTCGTGGGCTGTCGCGCCGGGGTTTAGTTTTTTAGTTAATGTGTATATTACGCACATAATAATCCGTCTTAGGTTATTTACGTAAATGCTTCCAGAAAATTGCTCCGTTACCGCGTTAGCCAGTTTTCCGGTTTACGGTATAATTTAACACAGGAAATAACTCCGTTCCGATATTTATTTTCCGTTTGTTCAGGTTTCCGGCACATAAGGGGTCCGGTGTATGCAGGTTTCACTGTCCGAGTGCACCTGACAGAGCAAGTACTGTATACCAACTAAAATCGCTATCAACACTCCACTGGAAATACCTATACGGTATCAGATCCCTGAATATGCGTACACAGAGATAAAAAGGCATTTAAAAAGGTCCATCCTTGTGTGTGTGTGCGTGCGTGCGTGTGTGTGTGTGTGTGTGTGTGTGTGTGTGTGTGTGTGTGTGACAGGGAGGGAGAGAGAGAGAGAAAGAGACCAGTATAACACAAAAAAAGCGGAAAGCTGGATAAATACCAAACTTGCTGTTTAGGTTCACATCTTCAACATTTACAAAAAAAAAAAAAAAAAAAAAAAAAAAAAAAAAAAAAAAAAAAAAAAAAAAACCTACTCCGCCAAAACTACCCGTTGTACTTCAAGGGAATGTAACGAAACCAAAGTATTAACATGAATCAGGTAGAACAAAAATCTGATGTGTTGCACTCACATGACTTTCTCTACTCTTGTACTAACCATTCTTACAAACTCTTATTCATATATCTTCTTCGTGTTGATTGAGATAAACATTTACAGAAATTATCTTATTGTTTATTTCGTTTTTGTTGCAAGGGGAATCTTATTGTTTATTTCGTTCTTGGTGCAAGGGGAATATTTGAATACGTAGGCTTTGAGCAATAGACAAATCTTTTAAAGCTTTGAGATCTCGTTCTCTTTGAACGCTTAACATAAAAAACTGAACAACGATGTTCCATTTCAAGAAAGTTTCCCGAAACTGACACAAATAACACGGAATATCTCCCACATAGTTCACTCCACAAAAAAAATTTATTTAGACATAAATTTTGTGTTTTAGCAAGACCTACTTTTTTGTAGAGTAAGATTTTGTCTATCTCTTACGGTTTACGAGTTATTCAAGTCATCCAGAATAAAAAGGACTACATAGGCTATAGCCAGAAAATTCAAAACATACATTTCATTTGTCATACAAATATCTTAAACATATGGCATTTTAATCAAAATCCTCAAAGCCATTTTCAAGAAAATTAAAGTTTTCGAAAAAATTTCCATGTAAAGTGGGGCTATTTTCTTCAAAATCTTTGTGTCGCATCCTTGAAAATCAATAAACTTAAATACCAACTTTGGTTTTTAACAGACTTTTCGTTTTTGAGTTATGCTGTCCACAGACTGACAGGCACACACACATGGACCTTTTTCTAAAAATATTTTTTTTTTTGGATTCAGGTTTCATAACATATATTTCCGGTGAAATCTCGACATCAAATTTTTGGGTGGAATATACTTCCTCTACTTACCAGTAGAAAAAGTAATAAGGCTTTGTAAGAATAATCCATAGAAGCTATATAAAAATAAACAATAGTGGCTAGAGAAAGTCTTGTGAATGTAACTATCAGAATTTATTTTTTATGGTCGATAAGCATATCAAAACGCAGCTTTTAACATTGTACGACTAAAGCAGCCAAGGAAAAAGCGTTTCACAACTTTGGTTGAAAACTGTAGGATTCAGGCATTTAAGTAAAACAGAATTAACTATTCATCAGTTACCACAAAATGGTGAATGTTGTAAGACGGTGGCTTAGCGAAGAAAATGTGTACTCAAATCTGTTGCAGACACCTGTTTGATAATTACATGTATCACTGAAGATAAATTAAATTTGTTACAATTTTATTATTGATGACGGTGATGGAATAGTCACTTGATGCACGCCTATCCATAGGCCTCAGGGATATGCCGCAATATACTGAATCTTTGGATAGCACCTCCTTAGATATAGATTTGTGTAACCAAGGATACCTATATAGAGTCAGTATGGTTTATGAGTGCATTTCTTCCATATGTGAGAAAGGTACACATCGTGACTGGAATGTTAAATATGCAAAGGGCGAGACACCCTCACACTAATGGGATCCCAATGAAGCCGGATGACTGAGCGAGTTTCCGGTGACAATCACTAGGGGGTCTTGGGCAAGATATTTATAAGTTCCTCCCACATGTGTTTCAAATCTACTTCCTTTTCGGTCCCACTTAGGTTCAAATCAGTGTCACATATTGCAGCTGTCATTTCACCCCTGCACCGTCAGGTCTTCAGTAATTTGCAAGCTATGTCTGGCAGGTTTTCAAAACCTTAGCCTTGTAAAATAAATTTGTGAGGGCAAATAATAGTAACGCTCTGATTGTACTGAACACATTTCGCAACAATATGACGGTTACAACTATGTATAGGATGGAAACGTCCCCGCTTTCAAGTTTCAAGAGAGCAACATCGACTAGAAAACTTTCAGCCAAACAATATCATTCTTTTACTGGTGAGCTCCTGCAATACGTGATAGGCAATTATCCGAGATGCCATTTTGGAACATAGTGACATGGAATCTGACTCACGACGATTACTCTGTTGATGAGGGATGTCAAAAATAAAAGAAATATTCTGTTGTTTAACGACGCTGTCAATTGCCAGGATCACATCAGCGTCGCCGGTGTGTTGGAATTTCGTCCCGCAGGAGTTTTTTTACATGCCAGTAAATCTACTGACATGGAGCTGCCGTTTTTAAGCACACTTAAAAAACATCGGTCTAGGCCGGGCTTGAACTGCAGCCTTGAGATCAGTAGACCATCATCTAACCAGCTGAGGGATGTCAAGTTAAATGAGCAATCATTTCTTAACACATCTTTTGATTTTCGCAGCATTTTGTGGCAATTGCACTACTTTTCACTCCAGACATCCTTAATCCACTGTGAACTCAAAACTATCGATATGTAATTTCCCAACACAACTACAATGTCGTATAATCTTTGTGGATTCACGAACGACTGGCAATACAGTTTAACGAGTATCGGTGTATATACTAGCCGGATTGTGAAGCGATAACAGGTGCAGTGGAGGAATTCCCTGTTCTTGTCTTCCAGGCACATGTTGCTTGAGTAATCAGAATGTTTATATTTTCCTGCAGCTGAAGGGATACTAGAGCTGACTTAGTTCTTCCAGTAACGAATGACAAATTGCGACATCCAACCTGCGTAATTGAGCATTAAAAAAGTGGATGGGACTTCTTAAATCTAATTTTCTGCTGCTTTTATGTGATTTATGGGAGTGTTTCTCTTTTTATATTTATGTATATAAAATTCATGAAATGTATTTTTATAAAATGAAATTACTTACATTATATGCACCATGTGGTAAGCTGTTTCATGTGGCAAGCAAGCAGCTGCACGTTTTGTTCAAGTCAATAAGTGGTTTTTCTTCTTGTATACATATTGCTTTATGCAAGCGCCAGTTATACCCACTTACTATACACTGATTTTTCGTTTCACTACTGGCTATTCTGAGAAGCGTTTTCAGATTCTGGAAACAACCACTAATATATAATACTCAAAATAAGCATCGGAGCATTAATGCTTAAGTAAATTTGTAGCAGCAGTTTACTGTGAGCAACAGGCATTACAAAATATGACAGGTAATTACGTGACAAACTACAAGGTACAATTTAGTCGGTTCAGGGAGCTCTACATCACATAAAACCGCACTGCCTCCTGTGATTCACTTCATTATCACCTCGCTAATGTGGTACGCTTGCATTCATTACATTATTCATCATTCATACATTATTTATATTATGTTGTTGATCATCGCTGTCAGGTTAAAGGCATTGTGTTATTTACTTACATCTCCAAGATAAACATAAGTCACCTTGTACATTGTAATCAGCTCAACCGCAAATTAGAGTAGGTCATGTTTCAAATGCCAGACCTTGCAAAGAAAGTCGACACAGAAAACCACGTCAGTTTCTTGGAGAACCCACAATCATCTAACTGCTACATTATCCTCAATTTTGTCTGTTAGGTTTATGTATAAACAACTTCTAAATTCTTCTTTACACTAAACGCCCTCTTAATTTTATTATTATTATTATTATTATTATTATTATTATTATTATTATTATTATTATTATTATTATTATTATTATTATTGTTGTTGTTGTTGTTATTATTGTTGTTGATGTTGTTGTTGATGTTGTTCTTGTTGTTCTTGTTCTTCTTGATCTTCTTGTTCTTCTTGTTCTCCTTGTTGTTATTGTTATTATTATTATTATTATTATTATTATTATTATTATTATTATTATTATTATTATTATTATTATTGACGAACGGATATACGAGAATGGTTTATTATTTTACTGTCACGCAAACCTACTGAGAACAATGGTGTAATGCAGTTCTGCCTTCATTCGAATGAATTTAGTCACAATTTAATGTTAAAATGTCATGCAAAGTTTTATTTCTAAGAGAGATTTGGCAACGTCACGTTAACATTAAATTGTGATGAAATTCATTCGAATTGAAATAAAGACATTATAGCATTGTTCACACAATGTTTGCATGACAGTGAAATAATAAACCTTTAATATACATTCGTCAAGATGACTCTAAATATTTAACACAATTTTTTCTTCGGCGAAACGGTTCTTTATTGACAGTTGTATTGTACATATTTGTTACACTCATAATGCACAACTCTTGGTTAAATGTATGGCTGAGGCAGTACCTTCCGGTATAATAATTCATTTCAACGAAATATTCGATATTCCATGGGAAATACATTTTTGGGATCCCCTGAGCCTTAAAAAAAGAAAGAAAAATAAAAAGGAAGAAAAAACATTTTAGAAAAGGGTTCGTGTGTGTGTGTGTGTGTGTGTGTGTGTGTGTGTGTGTGTGTGTGTGTGTGTGTGTGTGTGTGTGTGTGTGTGTGTGTGTGTGTGTGTGTGTGTGTGTGTGTGTGTGTACGTGTGTCTGTAAACAGCATAGCTCAACCCAAACTCCTAGCCGGTTTAACACCAAACTTGACACTAACATTTTCGAGCCAATACCCCACACCAGATTACCCTTCACACGGAACATTTCTCGAAATTGTTGATATCTAAAAAATGGCTCTAATTATTTTGTTTAACTACCATATATTTAAGATATTTTTATGAAAAATGAAATGTACATATGTCTTGGATTTTCTGGGAATGACCTCAGAAGTTCCATTCATTCTGGGTGACTTTAGCACAACTGGTGAACTGTATGATTGACAAAATCTTATTACACAAAAAAAAAAAAAAAAAAAAAAAAAAAAACCTGATGTGTTGCACTCACATGACTTTCTTTACTTTTGTACTAACTATTCTTACAAACTCTTATTCCTATATCTTCTTCGTGTTAGTTAAAATAAACATTCGTACAAATTATATTATTGCTTATGTCCTTGTAGGTACAAAGGGAATATTAGAATACAGAAGGCTTTGTGCGACAGTCAAATCTTTTTGACCTTTGAGATTCCGTTCTCTTTGCACGATTAACATATAAAAAAATGAACAACGTTGTTGCATTTCGCTAAAGTTCTAAGTTTTCCGAAACTCACACACATAACAAGGAATATCTCCGAAATGGTTCACCCTACAAGAAAATTTATTGAGACATAAATTGTGTATTTTAGCAAGATCTACATTTTTTGTAGTGCAAGATTTTGTCTATCTCTAACGGTTTAACAGTTATGCAAAATTCGTCCAGAGTAAATACGACTACAGGGGATATAGACAGAAAATTCAAGATATACATTTCATTTGTCATCAAAATATCTCAAACATACGACATTTTAATAAAAATCGTTAGAGCCATTTTCAAGAAACTCAAAAATTTCGAAAAATTTTCCATGTAAAGGGTAGTTTAGGGTGGGGCTATTTTCTTCAAAATCTTCGTGTCGCATCCTTGAATGACAATAAACTTAAATACCAACTTTGGTTTTTAACCGACTTTTCGTTTTTGAGCTATGCTGTCCACAGACTGACAGACTGACACTGACACAGACACACAGACACACACACGGACCTTTTTCTAAAAATGCTTTTTTTTGGATTCAGGGGGCCTCAAAACATATATTTCCGGTGAAATCTCGACATCGAATTTTTGGGTGGAATACAATACTTCCCCTACTTACCAGTAGAGAAAGTAATATAGCTCTCGTTAAAACACACAATTTCTGTCAAATATATTTTTGGGAGGGTAGAGTGAACCATTTCCGTGATATTTCTTGTTATTTCTTAGAATGGAGTTTCAAAGTCATCCCATAGCGACCAATATTTTAAAAATTTGACTCGCTAAAGCCTTCTGTATTCCACTATACCCACTATACCAATAAGGAAATACGTAACTAAACTAAAACTAAACTAAACCCCTAGCGCAACAGCCCATGAAGGGGCAGGGCCCGCCGCCCAGCCGCTGTTCCCACCTCTGCCCACTACAGGCGTCATTGGTGGGGTGCAGTACTGGGACGTGGTCAGCGCCCCGAGCCCTCCCGGGCGGCCTTCGCGACCTGGGGCCGCTACTTCTCCATCAAGTAGCTCCTCAATTGGTCCCCCGGGGATCTAACGAGGCTGAGTGCACCCCTTGCCAGACCTTCCAGCGGGGGAAAAATCCCCATGCTGATACCGGGGAACGAATCCGGGTACTCCGCGCCAGAGGCAAGCGTGCTACCAACTGCGCTATGGAGGCGGTCACGTAATTAAACAGTTTCTACAAACGTTTATCTCGATCAACACCAAGTAGATAGTAGAATAAGCGCTTTTAGAATAGTACCTACAATGTACAAGAATGAGTAGAGAAGGTCATATGAGTGAACACACCACATTTGCTTGTGAAGTGAATCATTTTGAAGGTATTCTTTGTTATCGGTTTGAAGTTTGCAAGACATACTTATCTCAAATGGGAGGTCGTTAGTCGTTTTTTATGTCCTGGTCATTCAATGAGAATGGAATGTAAAAGTCATCGCATACCGATCGCCTCGTAAAATGTCTGCTTATTGCATAAGTCGTCTGGATTCCCCTCTTCTCGACGTAGGTATTTCATAACAAGGAAACACTAAATAAAACTATTTCTACAAATGTCTATCTCGATTTATATGAAGTAGATAGAAGAGAAGACCGCCTCCGTAGCGCAGTGGTAGCACGCCTGCCTTTGGCGCGAAGGACCCGAGTTCGATACCTGGGATGTCTGGTGATGCAGTAGGACACGCACCAAGAACTCTATGGAGGAATTTGGCGCTTGCGCAGTAATGTTATTATGCTCAGGTCGTTCATCCCAGTACACAGATCACTAAAGGATTGCATATCTTCCGTATTAAGGTACCAAAACAAATGTTCACAAATTATCACAACCGTTCGTTCTCAAACTTCGACGCTCTCCAGCGTCCAAACCGTACATTTCCGGACAAGGGTTCCTATCTGAAAATCAATCAGTTTGCCATCCCGCACAACATGCTAAGCGTTATCGGTGTTTTTTTGGGACGCCCAGTATAATAAAGGTTTAAAAAGTTTGCTGAAGAAATAAAGAAAGTCTTGTGAATGTAAACACAGATTTTTTAACCCTCTCTTTTTTTTCTTTCTTTTTCGTTGCCTTTCTCACTTTTGTATCCTGGCAGCTAAAATGTTATTTTTGAACCTATTCTCTTTTGAGTTACTGTTCACAAAAGCGCGCATATGCACGCACGCACACATATACCTTTTTAAAAATTGTACGTTTATTCATGGAATCTCAAAACATGTATTTCTGGTGAAATCTTGGTATCGAATTTTTGAGTGGAGTACAACACTTGTTCTATTTACTATAACTACGCAGTAAAGAAAGTAGTTGTGATATCCATAATGCCTACTAAAATAAAAATAATGATTAATAATAATAATAATAATAATAATAATAATAATAATAATAATAATAATAATAATAATAATAATAATAATAATAATAATAATAATAATAATAATAATAATCAAAATCAATAATAATTAATAATAAAGATATTTTACGAAAGACGCAACAGAAACATTTCTTCCGGTAAAGCGTACAAAAGTCCACCAGGGGCACACCAACCCCAACTTCTAGGAAGCCATTAGATCCTCCTGGGAACGGCTCATATTTCGCTGCCCACGATTCGATTCCCGACCAGGTCCAGTTTTCCTCACGTACGGTTAACATGTATGTCTGAGATATGAGGTAGCAAAAGTCGCCTTTAAACAACACGTAATACATTATATTACAGAAGAATGCGATCATCCAACGTTAAACCTCTTCGCTACTACATATTTCAAACAGCGACCGCGCCCTTAACTGAGTGCTTTCCGCGCGAGCGCACAATTTGCGATTGCAAGATCATATTACTTGACTGGTTTACAATCTGCGAATGCTGACATGCCTACTGTATGGCTTCCTGTAAAGCCTGAAAATATAGCGTGCACTGCGGAACATATCGTGTTCTATTTCTCCCATCCTACATTCACAAACCACCAATAAGGCTTATGTGAGCATTCAGCCTTAAGGGCAGTTTCAAATGTGATAGTTAACATTAATTTTATCGGGTTTGTCTTGAATAACGCAACTAACGACCCCGGTTCGATTCGCAGCAAGCATCTGATCAACTAACTTGGCACTCCAAAGAAGTTGCTGGCCGGGCCGCAAGGGTCGCCTTGTCGCCCTCTCCCTGGCTGGAGGACACACTTCGATTGCGCGCTAAGTGTCAATATCTGGAAAGTTAGGGACCTCTAAGCGTCTCTGGGCTTCGTTGGCTCCGCTTTCTGACAAGCCTCCGGTCCCACTTCGCATCGTACCTTCCCCCTGGGGGTAGTAGCCCGCAATAGATCCATGTCGGGGTCGCAGTGCCCCCTCCGTTACCACTCAGCACTCGCACAGTATCCTCGCTCTGTGGTAGCCTAGGACACACGCCTAAGGATGGCAACGTCGCTTACAGCTGTCTAGCCTTGTTTGGTATGGTGTTTACCACAGAACAGCGTGTGTATACTGTTTTAAGTTTTGCTGAAATAAAGTAACACGTGGACTGTCATACACAAATTTCCTGGCGTCACCGTTCCTAACTCCACAATTAATAGGCTGTTGGCAAAGTTTAGGCGGACAGGGTCCATGTTAGACAAAAAGGAACGCATAGAGCGAACAACTCTAACCTACAAAAATCACAAGAGATAGGGGAGTGTGGAAAGAAGTCCAAGAAACTGCCGACTCGCATTATAACACATTTTTATGACAATAATTAATTGACCTGTTTGCTATCAAAACCTAACTTCATGTGCTTATTATCTGTTGGGAGTGTTTAAAATAAAGTTTATGCAACAGTCGCAATACTTCCGAGAATTTAAAGAAAGTATCTAGCGTGCATTGTCCAACATTTCGGTTGCAAAAATTCGTAAAGCGATCAATGACATTTTCAACAGTTACCAAGGCTAAATAGTCAACAGACGCAGAAAAGAGAACTTCGTACTGGTTTTATAACTAAAAGTTAGCATAGCAAATTGTTTCGTATCACTAGCATTATCGAGGGGAGGCGTGTCCTTAGAACTCCACGTTCTCTCTCTCAATGTCTCTCTCAAACTCTCCCTCTCCCTTCCTCCCTCTCTCTCGGGGAGCAATGGCAGTCTCGTCCGCCCCACAGCAGTGCTCAGTTGCGTCATTCATTAGAAATCTAATATGTATCTACCGCCAGCATTTAAGGTGTAAACAGCGAAATGAAAAATTGCATCGTCTGCAAACTTAAAGCTCCCTCCAAAAGGGGGACCATATTGATAAACATCAATCATCTACATCCCAGAATACACAAATGTCGCCAAAGAGGAAACCCTCAAACTAAATGGAGACAGTGCGAAAGAAAAACCATTTAGACAGATGACTACCTCGGTAGACAGCTGCTAATGGAATCGTTAAGGACACTTAGTAGTGATTTTTGGATTAAAAACAATGGATTTTTTGGCTTGATATGAATCTACAGAGATTGCAAAACATGGCCACATAAGGTTTTTGTGTGTGCAATTAAGGCAATTAAGCGCATTTAAATGGGGATTTAAATTGAGTTTTAAATATGGCGGCCAGCCTATCACGCCCCTTTTATGCACACTGCACAACATTATCTTCTTTTGCCATTTACCGTAACTTGGTCTTTTAAAACTGTAGGTACAAAAAAAAAAAAAAAAATAATAATAATAATAATAAAAAAATAATAAAATAATAATAAATAGAGCTCCGATTTTTTTTTTTTTTTTTTTGGGTGGGGGGAGGGACATATGCAGAATGTACTGCTCTAAACAGCCGGTAAAAGCGGCGGTAGATGCATTTATACTAGATTTTTCTAGAATCTGCAACTGGCAGGTTACATTTTCATGAAATTCCTCAAAAATGTCTTCATACATAAAAAGTTAAAAATAAAGAATGCATAAATATTTACTTTCAAAATTACTATTATTGATTAAAATGTCTTAATCTTTTGCCGCTACTTTGAATAACATTTTTGTAAAGTGACCACAAAATTTGAAATGTGTCACTTTAACTGTTTAGGAGAAAAGTGCACCTAAAGAAAAAAATGTGATTTTTTTTTATTGGAATATCAATACAGTAAAACTAATTAACTTTACTTATGATTTGATTATGGTTTCTGAATCAGAAGAAGCTGCTTTATAAACGGCAAAAGTTTCATTAGGACAGGTTGCATAGTTTTCAAGAAACACTAATATACATTGCATTGATATTCTGCATAGAAATTGCTATTCTGACACTACCAAGACACGTATTTCCGGTGAAATCTCGATATCGAATTTTTGAGTGGAATGGAATACCTTCTCTAAAGGTAATATGTACGTGGTAGAGAAAGTAAAATAAGATTTGTGTACTCACATAACAAACTATGTCTTCTATCGATTTTATATTAATCGAGATAAACATACGGTAGACTTTAGTGATAGTCCAATCTCTGAGCTGGTCGCTATGTGATGGCTTTGAAATTCCATTGTTTGCATGGCCAGGACATCAAAAAACTAACAGATTTTCTATTTCAGAAAGGTAAAAGTATTTGAAAATTCAAACCAAATAACAAGGAATATATCAGAAATAGTTATGTCCACAAAAATGTTTGGCATAAATTACAAATTTTTTGTATAGTAAGACTACCACTTCCGGTTTACCAAAACTCCTCTAGGATATTCAAGATATGCAATTTGTCACGAAAATATCTTATAACATATGGCATTTTTATCAAAATCTTTGGAGCCATTTTTGAGAAATTCAAAATTTTCAGAAAGGTTTCTATTTAAAACGTAATCTGGGATGGAGGATTTTCTTGAAAATCTTCGTGTCGCATCCTTGGAAGATCCTGAACTTAAATACCCGCCCACACACACGGACGTTTTTCTTAAAATGCTTTCTTTCACGTGACTTCAACACATGTATTTCCAGTGAAATCTCGATATCGAAACTTTGGGTAGAATGCAATACCTTCTCTAGCTTCTATGTATGTGGCACAGAAAGTAAACATGTGTGCTCTAAGACCTAACAAAAAGCTCGATACCAAAACAGCAAATTACAGTATCTGTAATAATTTTTTTAAAAATATGGTTAATTATGCTATCATACATATATTTAATCTATATTATCTGAACGTTTCCGCGTTCTAGCTTACATAGTATGCCATAAAATGTTCCCTGTATGGCCTATATTTTATGACTGTCAAGATAGGGCATACCGTAACCCCCCTCCCAATAGCGTTGCCGTAAATTTCCAAACAAAATAATTACATTCTCGAAAACGTAAGAGATATAGGAAGAAGTGTTCAGGCGCGTTGTGCCCATCAACCTGGCCTAAGAGCTTCATTTATTTCCCTGGGTTCTCTTTCCGGAACAACTGCACATCGCACTCACAGAAAGTGACAGGGAATGCAACAGATTCCAAATGCCATCACGGAATAACAAATAACACTATCAGGTGTGGCACCGTAGCCCTGTTGGAATGTTCCGTCAAACTTCGATGTAAGATAAAACCTGAAGATTCCTATTCTACATTAGGTTTACTCAATGCTGGACAGAAAATTATTTAAAAAATAATAAAATTGTGTATCACTGTCTCTGTGATTGAGTAGTCAGAACTCTGGCTTCTCAACCCAGGCGACTCGGGTTCGATTACGGACTGGGGTGAACAATCGCCTTTTATTCAGAATAATTCCCTATCTCCCATACAGTCTGACAGTACGAATGCGGAAGTGAATGCAAGTGTGTGCAGTGTAAAAGTTAATGAAGAAAGCAAAGTTTATATATAAAGAGCACCCTAAAACTCAGAGAGGGAAAACACCAATAGTAGGCTGTTTCTTAAGCTAAAGCACCCGATATGACCGTAAAGTGAAAGAGCTATACAAATTAAATAAAAAAATCTGATGTCTTGCACTCACATGACTTTCCCTACTCCTTTATTAAATATTCTTACAAACTCATATTCCTCTATTCCTCTTCATTTTAGTCCAGAAAACATTTGCAGAAATTATCTTATTGCATATTTGCTTGTAGGTGCAAGGGTAATATGGGAATACCTGCTCGCTATATAAAGGCTTTGAAATTCCGTTCTCTTTGCACGGCCAAGGGATAAAAAAAATTAATAACGACCTTTCATTTGAGAAAAGTGTATGTATCGCAAAAGTCACACAAATAACAAGGAAGACCTCTGAAAGGTACACAAAAAAAGAGAGAGAGAGAGAAACATAACTTGTGTGTTTCAACGAGATCTACTTTTTTGTATAGTAATATTTGGTCGATCTCTTTCGGTTTACCACCTATGCAAAAGTTAAACAGTAAAAGTAAGCAGAACTACATGGACTATAGCCACAAAATTCAAAATATGCATTTCATTATTTGCCATAAAAATATCTTAAATATATGGCATTTTAATCAAAATCGTTAGAGCTATTTTCGAGAAAATTAAAATTTTCAAAAAAATTCCATGTAAAAGGTGGAGGATGTAGGAATTTTCTTCAACATCTTCGTGCCGCATTCTAGAAAGATAGTAAAGTTAAACACCAACTTAGGTTTTTAACCAACTTTTCGTCTTTGAGTTATGTGTTCACAGACAGATGTTGTTCACCAGAGATATATGTTTTGAGGCCCTCTGAATAAAAAAAAGCAGTTTCAGAAAACGATCGACTCGCGCGCCCGTGTGAACAGCATAACTCAAAAACGAAATGTCGGTTAAAAACCAAAGTTGGTTTTTAAGTTATATATCTTTCAAGGATGCGACACGAAGATTATGAAGAAAATTCCTCCACCCTAAACTACCTTGACATAGAAAAATTTTATTTTTTTCAAAAATGGCTATCAATTTTGGTTATATGTTTAAGATATTACTTCTCTGACAAATGTGAATGCTCAAGACAATTGTAGAATATGTGCGGTGTGTTCGCTAATTAAAAACACTTAGTTGTACATATTATCTGAGAAACAACTAGAGCTAGAGCTTTGAGCTTTTGCACAATCATTTATTTACTTAATCATATTAATTGTGTCAATTTTCGAGTAAATATCTTTAAAATGTCAAAAGTTAGAAAATTCAATTCTAGTGTCCCTTAAAGGTCCATATTCATTTCCGAGAAGTTTGCATGTTTAAAACGATGTGCTTTTTCTAATAATTAAGCAAGCAACCGTGAGAGTGTTTTTTTTCCCGTCTGGGAAATCCTGGTGGAAAGCAATGCACTTTCTTCAGCTGCACGATCCAGACAATGTGTTTTCACACATTCCTTGGTTTGTGCCAAGCTTGAGGTCAAGTAGGCCACGCTTTCCACTACCTGGTGTTGCTATAACGTTCTCACCTTACACACACTTCATGCTACTTCCGAGCATCACTGCAAAAATGTTTGGAAATCTGTGCATCTTCTGAGAGACGTCGGCAGGATTTCTAACAGCAGGCTGCAACTTTTCGGTCCACAGTATTAACAAGTCAAAGCTAAATTTCGAGTTTCTAGTTCTTAAAACAGTGGTTGTAAAGCATTTAAGTACATAAACCTATTTATTCAGAATACATATATTTAAGTCAGAATGAACTAATTAAACGGCTGAATGTAAAAGTGATAATACTCCAACTTCATTAGTTTGGGGGAAAACACACACATTCATTTACGAGGAAAAAAATAAAGGTAATAATACACGAAAAGTTACCAGATTATAGATCTGTTCGCTCAACAAATATCAAACCCAAAAACCTTAAACTCACGCTCGTATGTTACATTAAATGCACTGGAATATTTTTCCACGCAATGTTTTCACAACAGAAAAAAATAATAATTATTAACTATACTTTTGTAACATGAAATGTTTAATTGTACAAAGAACACTTTAAAATGGTTTTGCACTCTACAGTGGTGACTACAATGTGAGTTTTTATTCATCCTTATCACTGTCTGCTATATTTGAGGTCAGATATATACTTAAGGATGTCTTTATAGAATGACTTGTACTCATCAGGTATGTATTGGGTAACTTTTGAAATGTCCTTTGATTTTTTAATTTGATGCTAGTTACTCATGATGCACTGCCCCATATGACCTTGGTTTTTTTCAGCCTGAACGTAGAAGAAAGATACATACCTAACATTCCTGGAATATTATCCTTTTCCCAATCAACTAGAACTTTAATGCTGGTTTTAACAATATTCCCCATTTTACACTGATTGGATAGCCATCCCTGTAGTGACACCGTCAAAACCATCGCGCAGGTAAAGCCGTATGACGGCTAGGTACTGCGGTAAAGACACTCGACCGGAGGAACATTCACCTCACCTCCGTTCGACTCGAACTGGCGTCTGGCGTCTGGCGTTCTGCAATGTTATTTTTTCCACTCACCCACTCAGCTGTTCTTAAGCCTGGTGTTGATATAAAAGCATAAGGCTGGAAAACAAAATAAGCTCCTTCGTCTATTTCGTTGTTCTTCATTAAATAATAGCTTCTAATGTTAGGAAACTGGTCGAAGACCCCCTCCGTGGTGTGGCGGCAGCATGTCTCGAGAGGTTTCTAGTTGGAATCATGGTAAGGGCGAGGATTTCCGGGGGTTTCCCTAAGCCTGAGAAGTAGAATGTCGGGTGCCTCTTAAGCTCTAGAGAACCAGGCCCGTTTGACTATTATTTCGTTCCTTCACTGTCCAGGACTTACCTGGTTAAAGGATGCCAATCAATAATATTATCAAAGCAAGCAATAAATACAAAATCCTGGTGTCTAATCAATGGTTCTTTGACTAAAGGAAAAGCAATTGTATACTTCCGGGTAAATGAAATTGGATATTGCCTGTTTTATAAATAGTATTGTCAACATAATCGACAAAACCAACGTAAAGATGCTGAGGGTGGAGGAACGAGACGGACCCCCAACGTAATCATTCAGCTGTTAAGTGTTACTGTACACACATGGACATGAGTATTCACACAGCTGTAAATACAAACCAAAATATTTTACTTTGAATATTTGCTGGTCACAAAACTTTGAACAAAGTTCACAGGATGAATTTCACACATCTTATTTAAGTACAATATAATAGAGTTACATTTACTTTGTTCTACACTAATACATAACATCTTTGCTCTTACAGGTTGAACTTTAAGGTGGACATAAGTCTCCATACAGGAACATAACATTGTGTATATGTACAACATACAAAGAGAAAATTAGAAAAGAAACCTTCCTAACATTTTGTACGCCAACCTCCAGCTGTATGAACATTGAGTGGACAAGTTTTGTACCGATATAGTATTATGCCATTCTGTCACAAGTAGCTGCTTTAGTTGAGATTTGCTGTGGTGTTTTCTTGCTCTGTCTTCCAGCTCTCTCCATAGGTGCTCAATGGTGTTGAGATCCGGAGATTTTGCACGTGTTTTTAGTGTGACGTGTTATATAGCAACCACAAATGAACAATCTCGTCAGTATGTTTGGGGTTATTGTAGTAAAATTAACTTTTCAGCACTTTTCTTGAAATTGCCTTTCAATATGTCAATGTGGCCTTATCTGTTCATATTTCCCTCAATGACTACTATATGGCGTTCCACTCTTAGAAGACAGTATGGAGTTAAATGGGATATATCTGTCTCTATCTAGCGCATACAAGTTGCCATTAGCCGCGTCCTTTTCTAACCTCGCGCTGTTGCCAGATTCCTAATAGCATGGTATAAATATTCATTTGTTATAAATTTCAGATTTGAACACATTATCCTATGCAGAATTTTTTTCTCTATCAGGTTATATCCTTTTCAGAGTCATTATACATTTCTATAGGCCCAAATTTCTTCAGAAAACGTTTTTTTCAATAGAAGTCCGATATTTGCTGTTTCTATACTCATCACGCACTAACTAACAAACTAACTGCTAGAATGCATCTATATTTTTTTCTTAGGTAGAGTAAACTATAGTGCTACTACCTGCCTACTTTGAATTCTCTATGTGTACCCAGTTAAGTGTTATAATTTTTTAAATTAAATGTTTTCGGAAAATTTTATATATGTGCACTGCAAAAGTTACGCAGTGTGAAACTTTTTTGTTATTGAGTTTACATCAGGGAACCAGCGAGAACAAATGTTGAGGAAGGCTGGAGAAAGTTTTTAAAATAAACCAAAAGGCAGTGACCTCTTTCTTTTATCCAGTAAGGCAAACAAAACGTATTCATCTATTCAGCGTATTCCCGCGCCAGGCCTGACACAGAAGATAGTATAAGGAGCAGCACTAGCATTAGTTCGAAAGAAACCGCGTGTGTAACTGTGAGCTGTTATTGCGTAAATTGTTTAATATTTTTGTAAATATTTGTAGTTATGGAGGGGGGAAGCTAGGAAGAGACGATATATTGGTAAATTAAGAAGTAAGGAACGCCAAATAATTATGAATGTGTTAGATTATTTTTGAAGCAAAATGCGTGCAAGCAAGGCAGTAAAAGAAACAGCTAAGGCTATTGGGTGTTCAGAAGCAGTATGATTAAAAAGGAACTAATGAAAGGACCTCTAAGAACGCCATCGAAAAAGAAAGCAAAAAGGGCGGGACTACACAAAACGCTAGGTTAACGCAATATGATTGAATAGTGCAAGGTGGAGTGCGGCGAATTGTTCATTCTTTACTGTTTGCAAATATTCCACCCACGCTGAATATAATTTTGTCACGGGTCAACCGTGATGAGACCCTACCAAATTTCTCAAGGGCCACTCTTAGTCGGTTCTTACATGATTTGGGGTTCGAATATGAAAGAAGGGGTAACAAGTGTATATTAATAGAAAGAGACGATATCGATATCATCAGATGGCAAAAGACGTAAAAAAGGTTTAGGGACCAGGGGAAATCAATTGTTTATACAGACGAGTCATTTGTAAATTTAGGTCATACAGTAACAAAGGCATGCAGGGATACCAAAGTTAAAAGTGCCCATCTCGTCAAGCAGCAATTGAAGGACTAAGTACAGGACTCAGGCCACCTCGAGTCGCTCGCGGAGAAAGATTCGCAACTAGTACATGTTGCAACACTGCGCTCCATTTAACGTGTACTGCCTTCTAAGGGTGGAACGCGCTTTAGTTTCCCTACACCATAAGCAGCCATGCATCCCCAGCCCATAACACCATCACTTTCATGTATAACAGTTGCCTGCTAACTTTGAATATCGGCTTTCTCAACATTCACATTCGGCCATCATTATGAAATATTTTCGTCCGAAAATAAAATTCTCTCCCATAATGCATTGCACTTTCCTAGATATTCCTTTGCAAACACTAGCCTGCTCTTTTGATTTTTTCTGCTAATATACAATGTATGGCTTGTTTCTGGGTACCCTGGAATGGAACCCAGTACGATTGATGAGTCGTCTTATTCTCCTGAGCGTTACATGCTTCCCATACTGTTCTTTTATACCTACATGCAGCAATTTCAGAAAAGGCAATTTGGGGTTTCTCTTCACCATTTTCATCAACTGCCTTTCTTTTCTAGAAACAAAATAAAACATTCCCCTTTTTATTGGTAGCTGTATAAATATTTATGTCAATATGTGTATGTTAAAATGCACGCTGGATTTGTCCCCTTAAAACTACACCGAACATCTGACTTAAATCGTAATTTTATAAAGAAAATGTTGGTAAACTTATTCTGTTGGCGTGAGTTCAAGACTGGGTATGTACGTGCAAAAAAGCGACCCATGCTGCTACACCCTAATATAGGATAATAGGCCACTTTTTCCACAACAAAACACCTATGACGTCACTTCATTACAGTACTGTGACAAATCACTGCAAAATCACCCTGCCTTGGACGAGCCTTTTCAAATCGAATCGGTGAATTCTATACACACAGGTTTTCTCATTTTGGAAACAAATCCTCTGTTAAAAGGACATTGCAATACATTGAAAATCCAAAGCTTGATAACATGCTAACAGTTCTAGACTGGCTGCCTGGTCCTTCAAAACGATTGTGCATAGCTTCTTCGACAACAGAAAAGATGATAACTACATATGTTTCTCCCCAGAAAATTTGAGTGCAGTTAGTGACGAACAGGATGAACGCTTTCACCAGGACATTCTTACTAAGGAACATTGTTATCAGGGATGCTGGATCCATCAATGATGGTGGATTATTGCTGGTTTCTGCTTAGGGAGACTGATGGAACACTACGCAAAAGAAATGCAACAACTCATTTTACCAAATATACTCGTGAAATATTTCTGTGCTTCTGTTAGATACATTATCACACATACATTACCAAATGAAGTTAGAATTTTGTCTGTCTGCATTTTAAACACTACTTGTGACAAAATTTTTTTACTACTCCATTTGGAGTAGTGCTCTGTATCTATGAAATGTGACGTGCTAGAGAAAAACTGATTACGCCACTGAATTCAGCACCCTAATATTAGACACATTCACTCATTTAGAAGCCAAATAAACAAAAAAGTTTCAATTTATTGAATAGGTTACGTTTCAATGTTTGTTACCGCCAAAGATAAAGAAGTTCTTTGCGACTGTCCAAAACTTTACATGACGCATTACAAAGAAAGGGGAGCATGGAGAGAGAGAGAGAGAGAGAGAGAGAGAGAGAGGGGGGGGGTGGCGAGGGAGAAGGAGGACAAGGGGACAGAGAAGAAGAATCTGCACAGTTAAGGTTACTTGGTACTAAAATTGCTAACTTCTACACCTTTCAGTCAATTTAGCTTAACATTTTATTGCAGATTTGCTCAACTTAATTATAATAAGAAATTAATTTTCACTTTCCTATATACCTTCCTACGTAATTTCCAAGGAAATAATGTAACTCGCGTTTCATGTGAATATCCCATGGGATGAAAATATGAACATTTTAATCACTTAAGGGACCTTAGGACTCAAAAAATTACTGCCAAATAACTGAGAAATTAACAAAATGTTATCAAATTGACGATTTTTGCGTTTATACATCTAAATATTCCCCAAACCTTCAGTCATCGGTTGGAATTCATTTTTTAGATTACATTTTGAAGTTCTAGCGCAGGCTTTAACTGCCGTGTGCGCTACTGGCCCTTTCTGCTTAAATTTTCGACAGTATTTGCACAAACTATGGGCCAAAAAGGGCTCAAAAACAATCAAATTCAGCGGAAATAATTGGTTGTGGTATGAATCTGAGGAGAGAAACTGCTAGACAAAAGAGCGAAGGTGTGAAAATCTCGACTTTACGTTTTTTAATACACTATCTGCTCCGTGCACATTAAATTTTCTTCTATGCGCTCCTAGAATTGTTCCAGCATGTACTTAATTTATGTAACTTCAACTTCAGTCTTTGGTTTCAAAATCTGAAAATTTGTTTAGCATTTAACAATTAAATACATAAGAAAGGTTCGAAAAAACTACTTTAAATGTCTATCAAAGCAAAGAAATTAATTACTTTAAAAGTAATTATCTGTTCTTGCTGTCAGAGATTCATGGTGTTTGTTGGGCAACTAAAGTTTATAAAATAATATAACTGTTGTATTATTTTAGTTTTTGATGCGCATGGAGCATTTTGAATATTAAGGTATTTTCGCATTGTGAATAAATTGAATAACTAATTCTCTCAAAACTATAAAGCACATGATGCTGAAACTCTGAGTGGTAGTTTATAAAATAAACACCCTTAAGTGTACAAGGTACTGACTTCATACCTATAAATATTTAGAAAATTCAAATTCAAATTCCAGGGCCCCGTAAGTGTTGCCTATTATTTCTCAAATGTTATTTAAATCAAATATTACATTATATTTGTTATGTGTAAAAATAAAAGTTTTCCTGGAATAAGTAAAGCAGTAACAAATTACTAAAACTGAAAATCTAGAGCAGATGGCAGGGTCCCCAGATGTTCCCAGTCTGAAGCACCCTGGCGGAGGCTGGCTTAGCTCCCCTCCCCGCTAGGGCTTGTACCATCCCACGGAGGGCCCGGAAATCAGTGGCTCACCTTCCAAACCGCGGGAAGAGATTTCCAGAGGGTGTTTGTTCCCCCGTGCCGTGCCACTGCCGCGACGCTCGCCGACGCTTCCGCCACTGGAAGAAACCTAACGGAATGAGGGGTGAAATGAAATGATTAATGTAATGAAATGGAGGGACAGGAAATTCGGAGGATATGGGAATCCTTTCCAGCATTCGCTTAGCGACCCAGGGAAACCTGAAAAAAAAAAAAAAAAAAAAAAAAATACCCAAGGGTCAGGAAGGCCGGTCACGGAGATCGAACCTGTCACCTCCCGAATGCGGCCCCCCTGAGCCATCCCGCTCTGCAAATCCAAAACTATACTAGACGTCTTTAGATCTCACCAACCTTCAAAGAACGTATACTAAAATCTACAAAAGCTAAGACAAAAATTGCATCATGGTGCAGCAAAAATGTAGAAAACAAGATTACGAAACGATTAAGTTTTGAACGTTCACTCGCTATTTGCACACAGGTTTATTTTAAACGTCGTTTCTGCCATTTAAATTATACAAAGTCAAGATCACAACTGGATCCTGATTCTATAGAGTTAGATTTTTGTTCCATGAAGATGTTAAAAAGTTTTTTTACTTTTCTACTAGGTACTGTCTGCCCACCAGAAGAGGGCGACCGGGGTCTGAGTATGAGAAAGGGCTTGAACTGTTAATGTGCTAACGCAGTCAATTTGTGAAACATGTGTATGTGATAGTGTTGCCAACTCTGGCGAGTTGTAGCTAGATCTGCAGTCTTTTGAAGTCATATAGCAACAGAATTTCAAGATAGAGATTAGTGACTTTTTGACAATTTTAGATGGCATTTAGAGACAATACTTGAGGATTCAGATTTTTAGCTTGATTCACTTGCTGATTGAGAAATAATTGGGTTCTTAAATATAAAATTAAATAAATACACTGCAAAATTATTTTCTTATCATTGCTATTGGATTATCCCCAACCTCATATTCACCCACCACCCTGCAAAACCCCACATCCTGTCATTAAAGTGACTAAGCCCTGAAAGGGGCAGGTACACGTATCACACACCTCGGGCTGCTCTCAGTTTGCCAACAGGATGGACGGACAGTTGAATTCCTTCTCAAATAAGAAAATCGGTGGCGTATTTTAAATATTACAAAACGCCAAAACATTTCCAGGGCAGCAGAATTCTGAACACAAGTAGATTGTTACAAAGGTGCGGCAGCAACAAACCCGTTTAAAAAACAGGTAGATTTGCCAATCGCAATTTCCTTTCTTCCACACTGTAAAGAAGTACAACGACTTTTTAGTCAGTTTAACATTGTCAAAATGCCCCCAACTGAGGCAGCTTGTATTGCAGAAATGCTGTTGGGATTTTCCGAAATGTGTGTTACCACAATAAGTCGGGTGTAAAATTGCTACATATATGTGTACACACGACAACCCTGAGAACGTCCAGTGCAACCTTTAACGCTATTACCTGCTGCGGAGATGCTTGAGGAAGCAGCTGAAAGATAAGCTATTTTTCTTCTGATTACGAAAGTGAATTTTCCTTTTAAAAGTAATAAATATTATATAATACCTAATAATTAATTAAAGCACTTACTTCGATTGAGCGACCTTGTAGCAACTTTTAATTTAAGACTTGGCGACTTTTGGCTAACATTAGTTGGCAACACTGATATGAAAATCACTAGCGTGCATAAACATGATAGGAGCGGTAGAAAATGTTTACGTAGCACACTCCTCCAGCTCGCCTTCTTCAGGTGGGCAGACAGTACTTACAGAAAGTAGAGCCAGTATGTGTTATACTCGTATTTCACTTAAAAATTCTATGTGATATCTTACGAGAAATACTTGTTTGGAGGCCCTGAGCCCTAAAACAAAGCACTTTCACTTTCTCTAACACCTCCATGGTAGGCAGATATGGTACCCCACCCCTCCCAAAAATTCTATACCGTTATTACACTAGAAATACACGTTTTGAGGTCACCATCCCCCCCCCCCAAAAAAACATTTTATAATAGAAAAAAAAAAAGGCCTGCCTGTGCGTATCCGTGTGTCTGCGAACAGCATACCTCAAAAACGAAAAGTCGGTAAAGTGCCAAACAGTGTTCAGCATCTTCCAAGGATGCGACACGAGCATTTGCGAGAAAATCCCTCTGCCCCAAACTACCCTTAAATGGAAATATTTTCGAAAATTTTGATTTTCTCAAAAATGGGTAAGAGCTTTGATTCAAATATGTGTTTAAAATGTGAAATGTATACCTTGAAGTTTCTGGGAACAGCCTCTGAACTCCTCTTCATTCTGGATGACTTTTACGTGTCTCTTAAAGCACACATTTTGTGTCAAATCAAGTTTTTGTAGAGTTAACCACATCCAAGATACTTTTTAATGGTTTGCATTTTCAAATACTTACACTTTTCTCAAACGGGAAGTCATTTGTCATAAAAGTTCTGGCCATGTAAAGGAATTAAAGCCATCACGCAGAACCAGCTCTTAAAATATTTGACCATCACTTAAGCCTACTGTACTCCCCTGTTTCCATTGTATGTACTTATAAAGAAATATGTAATAAAATCATTTCTACAAACGTTTATCTCGATTAACACGAAGTAGATAGAATAAGCGTTTTAACAATAGTTTGTACATGACTGAGTAGATATATAAATGCATGCGTTAGATTTTTTTTAGAAAAAGTTACCCATGTCTGTGAACGGTATACCTCAACACGAGAAATTGGTTAAATATCAAACTTGGTGTTTAAGTTCAGGACCTTCCAAGGCTGCGACACGAACATATTCAAGAGCACCCTCCACTCCTTACTACCGTTTACATAGGCCTTTTTTCGCTATTTTTGATTTTTTAAAAATGGCTCTAGGAATTTGATTAAAATGCCATATGTTCATGACAAAATGAAATGTTGATTTTTTTGGAAATAGCCTCTGAAGTTTTCTTTATTCTGAACCACTTTTGCATAACTGGAAGCCACACGAAGTAGACAAAGGCACTTTTCTCAAGTATTGTAAACCGCCATTCTGGCCCCTTTTCTTGGTGTCGTGTTCAAGCAAAGAGAACAGAATCTCAATACTATCACATAAAGACCGGCTTGAAAAGATTTTAGTATAGCTTTAGTTTAATGTATTCTTATACCTACAAGGAAATGAGTGAATGAGCAATGATGGTATATCTATGTTAAGATTGGATGAGATGCGGAGGGGATTACACATTGAACCTTACACAGAGGTTATTGTACACTGGCGAACCAAAGTATTGCAAGATGTACATGTTTGAACCAAATAATGGTTATATTAACAATAGATTCAGAGGTATTGGTTGTTTTGATTTTGAATTGTATTTCCTCTTTCCTACCCTACAACTATCTAGAAGGATATTTTTAAAATATCTTCCTATAGGAAAGAAGGTTCGATTGTTCCTCATATATTGGCTTCCTGCTAGGGCATTAACTTTGGAATGCTCCTCGTAATTAGTACAGAAAGTCAGGGTAGATGTCTCTCACAGTTTTCTTGTTCCCTGCTAATTCCTCTTTCCATCAAGAGACAGTGAGCGCGGTCTTTATTCCGTGAGGTGTTAACTGCAGTCAAAATGGAACAAAAAACCCTAGAGGTCTGCAACAACGTTGTACGGCTATTCCATAAAGGTAAAGCTTAAATAGGCAGAGATTGCGGTCATAGAAGCCGCACAACGGTTTTTAACGTTGTTTAGCGCTATAGCGGCTATAGGAAGGTCTGCACCGAGCTGCATAAACCAGAACTGGATGGGCATCAAAGCTGAGCCAAAGGGAACAGAGGACAATACCGACAAGTGAAGAAAACTCCAATGGTTTCTGCGCAGATCACTGCTCAGGTGAAGGAATACGAGGTAAGTTCATGTTAGGACTGTTCGAAGGAACCTGAAAGGGTTGGGTACAATTCCAAAACTCCCCGATGAAAGCCACTTGTGGGCAAAGTCAACCAGAAAAAGCGTTTACAATTTACAAACGAATATGTAACCAGAACGAATATGTACTGTGAGCAAATTTAACATCTATCAGAATGATGTTTCTACGAGTGTGAAGAAAGGCTAATACTGAATGGGAGCAACAGAACACGATAGGAACTGTGAAATATGGGGGTGGAGGAGCAATGGTATAGGATTGTATGGCTTCTAGTAGTGTTGGAAACCTTGCATTTACAGATGGCAGTATGAATAAACTTCAGTATAAAGTATAATGCAGAAAGAAGCTGGGCTTAAGAAACTACTTCATCCAACAAGACAACCAGTATCACCATCTCACGTGTTACTTCGGAAGACTTTAGGCTTGAAGTGCGGAGAGCGGTGCTGTCGTCCTGGCACGACGAGTGGTCAGCTCTCCGCGGTAATAAGCTTAGAGAAGTGAAAGAACTTCCGATAAACTGGGTAACTTCCTGTCGCACATCTCGTCGCGAGGAGGTTAATCTGGCTCGATTAAGAATAGGGCACTGCAATTTTTCGCATGGTTACCTATTTAAAAGGGACCCTGCGCCTCTATGTCCGCTGTGTGACAACGTTTTGTCGGTTCGCCACGTGTTGCTGGAGTGTTGCTCTCTGGCACACCTTCGGGATTCTCTGCAGCTGCCTGCCAGACTTGCAGAGGTCCTAGCGGACGACAAAACAGCGGTTGATAGAGTTTTTAATTTTTTTGCGGAGTGCAATATCAATTTGAGGATTTAAAATTTTAATTATCTGTTTCTGCTTTTGGACATATTTATCACCTTGTTTCATATCTGGCTATTGCCACTACTTTTTACCTTTGTATACTTTTCTTGTTGCTAGTATTTTTATTTTTTGAGTGAAATTTATATCTGGCTATTGCCATGAATCTTTTAAGGGCGCTGATGACCTAGAAGTTGAGTGCCCTTAAACCAAACCAAACAAACCAACAAGACAATGATCCTAAGCACACATCAGAACTTGTTTGTTTATGAATGGTGCACAATACACACCATACCTTAAAAACGCCATTGCAATTCCAATTGAGCACAATAAAAAAGAACTTGAAGACCGTTTGAGAAAATACCATGTAAGATCTAAAGTACGTCTAAAGGAAGTTCTCTTGCAACAATGGGAAAATATCACCTCAGAATTTACACCTGATGCGCAAAATATTATCTGCAGTTATTGCAAGAAAGAACACATAACAAAATGTTGAATTTCTTAAAATATTCATGTTCCAAACTTTTGTCATCTTCAAACAAGTTATTTTTATTTGTAAACATTCAAGAATTAGAGTTATGTACATTTAACTTTATTTAATTATTAGTATTATTATTATTTAGCATCATAAATAAGGATTTATCACAATTTTCAACTCTTTCAGCTCTTTATTTATAAGCGCACACCAACATGCCCTGTCAAAATTGCCAGTTTCAATATTTATGTCCGTAACTGTAAGTCAGGCACCAGGGAGGAAGAGATGACGGATTCGCCTGAACCAGGGCAAGGGGCGCGAGCCAGCGTGAGGGTCCCAAACGTGAGGTGGAGGTTCTACATCCCACCGTCGTCCATCGTCAACACTGCAACTCTGAAAAGATCCTTTGAGGTGAAGATGAATGGAATGGAGTGACGGAAAATTCGGGGAATGTTAGTATTCTTACCAGTATAGCCTGGCAACCGCGGAAAACCCCAGAAAAACCCACGGTTAGGAAAGTCGACTACGGGAATATAATCCAGGCCTCCCAAATGCGAGTAGCACACGCTACCGTGGCACCACTTCGCTCGGTCAAGAGAAGTAGATAGAAAAATGAGCTTATGTAACAGCAGTTTGTAGAAGAGTGGAGAAAGTTATGTGAATGCCCCACAGATAAAAAGTGTGTAAATTTCAGTAGTAAGACAATGATACAAGTTGAGCAAATTGTGAGCTGGGCTGCGTAAGATTGCTGCAAATGTCAACGTGACAGATGTGTTGGATAATTAGCCCAAACATGGGACAGAAATGTCGATGGAATGCAAGTGGATTGCAAGGTAACAGGCTTCCGGGTGGGCAGCCCCAAGGACGATCGGCTACGCCCACGACGATTCGATGGCTATCTCCAGCAGTCGTGAGTTCGGTTCCCGCACGTCGAGATGAGCATTGCATCACAAAATTGTATTTTTTACCGTTTTAGGCAAAGATACAATCTTAGCACACACCAATTACAAATAAAACTCCTTAGTGTTTGCATCGGTTACGTAAGCATTAACTCTGTTTACTACAGAAATAAAAACCTCTTATTAGCATTTAGTGGTATTTTTTAACCAAGTTGTTCTATACAATCAGCTAATTCAGAAATACACCGTACGTTTGTAACAAATAATTTTGTTAAATAACGCATGATACTTTATAAATTCTTTTGCTAACAACAATCAGAATCTCAAACAATAGATATAAACTTTTCAGTCCTTTTTATGGAACTCAGCAACGAAAATATAATGTGAACTAGTTCCCAGAATAATTGGTATATTGGACTATTAAAATAATTCCTTTTCTAAAAATCTGATGTGTTGCACTCACATAACCTTCTCTACTCTTGTACAAACTGTTCTTACAAACTCCTATTCCTCTATGCTCATGCTAGTCGAGATAAACATTTGCAGAAACTACCTTATTGTTAATTTTTTTGTAAGTGCAAGTACCGGAGTACAGTAGGCCTTGAGCGATAATAAAACCTTTTAAAGCTTTGAAACTTCGTTCTCTTTGGACGGCCAAGAAATAAAAAAAGTGAACAACGACCTTTCATTTGATAAGTTTTTGTATTGCAATTAACAAGGAATATCTCCGAAACGGTTCACTCCACAAAAATACATTCAGACATATAATGTGTATTTTAATGAGATCTACATTTTTGTATAGTAAGACTTGGTCTATCCCTTACGGTTTACTTATGCAAAAGTCATCAAGAGTAAACAGGACTACATGGGCTATAGCCAGAAAATTCAAAATATAGATTTCATCTGCCATAAAAGTCTCTTAAACGTATAGCATTTTAGTCAAAATCATTAGAGCCATTTTTGAGAAAATCAAAATTTTCCATGTAAGGGGTAGTTAAGATTGGAGGAATTTTCTTCAAAATCTACATACTTGAAAGATATTCAACTTAAATAACAACTTTGGTTTTTAACCGACTTTTCGTTTTTGACGTATGCTGTTCACACACACAACACATACCTTTTTCTTGAAATGCTTTTTTTTTTTTTTTTTTTTTTTTTTGGTGGAATACAATACTTCCCCTACCTACTATACGTAGTAGAGAAGTAACAATGACCAGTTATTTAGTAGTGTTTAACGTCCGTTTTTACCGTGCGAGATGACTCCCGGTAACGTGTGGGGTTCGCATTCAGGAGGTCTCTGGTTTGGTTCCCGTCGGGCCCGCCATTCTGACCATTTTGTTCGTGGTCTCCCCGGATCAGTAGGATGGTTCCTCTCCTACCACGAATTTCCTGTCCCCGCATTCCCTCTAATTTCGTTTCCGCTTTCATGTTTCAGGAGGGCTTCCAGACTGTGCAGTGTCAATCGGTCGCTGATGGCCTCGAAGTTGAGCGCCCCTAAACAAAATCAAACAAGTGTCAATCGGTGCTGGACGCTAGCCCATTCGAAAGCTCTTTTCAGCCCTGTCTCATGAACATTCCAAGTCCACTGACTGGTAAATGGCAGAGTATAACAAAAAAGGAATCATGCAGGATGAAAGCCAGACGGAGATAGCCGCAGTTCCTTCCGCTTTTGTTAATTTTTCCAATTTCCACGCCTTTGTTACACCTGTTCCGGAGCGTTACAATGATATCCTGTTCGTCTGCTGTTTTTATTGCATTTTACCCCGCCTTTAACTGCAATGGTCATAACACGGCCTCTTACCTATGGAGCATATTTCCTATCGGCAATGGTTGAATCTCATATACAGTGGTTTTACTTTGGAATTACATGTTAGACCAGTGGTATTCAACTGTTTGTTTCTCCGCGTACCCTCAAAGACAATTTTCCATTCCAGCCTGTAACCACTACGCCTAGCCCTGGAGTATCCTCAATTCAAATTATACACAACCGTATCTAAAATAGATTCTAACATTTAACTAATTAAATACTATACAAAGGAGGATTATGCTATAAGTGTACAAAATAAATACAGCAACGACGTTACAGATAGCACACACATACACAAAATTATATGAATTTGTATACGTTTCTGCCCTATTAAAGAGATGCCTGAGCTTGTTTTCTGGTTGAATCTTCATTAGTGAGAATATCAATCGTGATTCTGGGTTCAAGTGATTTCTTTGTTTCGTTTTGATTGCTGCTAACGCAGAGAAACCCTGCTCATGAAGAGGTGTGTAATGACAATGTCACTAGGTTTACTCTGTGTGCATAATTCACAAAATCACAAATTGACATGCTTTCAATTTTTATTTTCAGTGAACTGTCAATGGACATTTCCAAAAGACTATTTTAATTTTATGGGAAGATCAGAGGAGTTGATGGGGGTGGTGCAAAACTGATTTGTAATCCATTCTTGTGCATTATCGTTTTTCTCAGTTTTCGGAAGGTATTTTAAAACCCGTTACCTGAGATTTTGTAGATGGAATTTGATTATTTCCAAAAGCCCATCAGCAATGGATAGTAACCAACCTGCACAGTAAGCAAAATGGATTCTTAGGCAGAGGGAATTGAAATTTCTCTGGCTGAAATATTTTTGGTTATTCGTTATCATTCAGGAAATTTATCATACTGCCTGTACGGGTATTTTAAATTTCATGTACCCCCTAAGAAGTCTTCGCGTACCCCAGGTTGAATATGTCTGTGTTAGATCTCTCCCCCCCCCCCCCCCCACACACACACACATTCACACTTCCCGACTCCGGAGAGTATATGCAATAATCTTGGCCCAGTGGGGAATCGAACCCGCGACACCTCTACTGCCTTATGCTGCCTTTTATGTTCAGCAAACGCAAGCGAAATGCTTAGGAGTAAGCAGGAGTAAGAAAGGGCACTGTGATTTGCCCAGAAAAAAAGGTTATACTCGAGCGGAACTGGTGTCAAAAATCCCTTAAATTTGTTTTTTTGTGCCAGAAAGTTTTATTAGAATATAAACCATATAACTAAACTTTTATTGGCGGCTCTGCTCATTTTATATCCTTTCTCATGTTTGTTAGTTTCATAGTATGCAAAAGTTCGCATGTAAAAATCATATAACAGTTATAAACAAGTGATTTACATTTCCACAGCAGACACAAAATATATAACGTGCCTCCAACACTGATGGATTACTCTCAACCATCCTAGACCATCCGCGTGGTCAATCAGGGTCTTACGATGTTGAGATATGTATCATTAGTGTAGGTAAGGAAGCTGGTTTTGTTCTGCTTGCCCACTATTGGTTAAATCTGTGTGCTGGACTGGACTACAAGCGGAGGAGCTTCTAACAGTGCGCACTCAGGGCAATTGTATGCCAGACCCCTGAGAGAAAGGGATGAGATAAAAGCGTCATAAGGGCGTATTGGAACCAGTTCGAGGGGCGCGAGTCAGCGTGAGGCTTCCCAACGTGTGCTGGGGATTTAACTTAACTCGACATCAGGGTTTGCCAAGCAGCCCCCAGCCACATGGGTTTCGACAGCGATCCACCTCCCCCAGCAGGTTAGGTGATCACAATGCCAGCCCTATGTCGAGAACAGCCGTTACAGTTCGCAAAGTCCCCACACAGCAGTGCCAAACTCGCCCATCGCCAACACTTTCGACCCTGATAGACCGGATTGAGATGAAGGTGAAATGAAATTCGGGGATGTCATTATCCTTCCCAGCATTCGCCTAGTGACCCAAGGAAGACACAAAAACCCCATGGGCCACGAAGATCGGCCACGGGAATCGAAGCCACGATCTCCCAAATGCGGGCTACAGACTAAATCTATGCATGTACCATTCTGTTTAAAACCCAGTTTCTGAGACATTCACAAGGTGACACAGACAAATTCAGAAGCAAACAAGAAACTTGCGATCTATTAAAGAGACATTAACATCAATAGCCAGGGCTCGAATTCTGATAACGTGTCATCTTTTAATTGCTGCATATTAGGCACTGATATGTACATCGATTCCTATGATCGGCCCCACATTATGAACATACACATTTATTAGGTTATTTTGGTGATTTTATGCCATTTCATACTGTTAGGGATCGGTTTTACGCCATTACTTTGTCCTTTTGTGCCCGTTGCATCTTTAGTAATTTTCTTGCATTCACACTGAGTATATAAAGATGTTGACATTACTGGTATTTTATATCACGATAACTTTTCTAACATTAGACATTTCATTAGTCTACTGATAAACACGAGTAACTTTGTACATAATGATCTTTTCGGGTTTCAATCAAGGTGAAACCTGAATTTGGGAGAGATGCACGCTCTCGAAACTTAGGTGTGTTCCACCAATAAGTCATAGATAAGAGTACCAATATACTACGTCGCTAGCAAAATTCAGCTCCTATAACTTTTACTCACATTCTTGGGGGGGGGACGACAATAATTCCCACTTAATGATTAGTCTGGAAAAGGTTCGTTGTGGATATAACTTAAATTCACTAATTGTAAAATTATAATGTATCAGAGATTCGAGATGTATGACGTAATATGGTTGCTAAACAGATGTTTCATTTGTTTCAACACTTACAGAGGAAAATGGAAGGTTATGACAAAACTATTGAGAATATGGATTGTATTCCGCTGGACATTTTGAGCAAAGCCAAGAGACAATTGGAGAAAATTATGTTATGGCGGTGATGACGTCATTGCTGACTTGTTGCCATGGTAATTACTTTCTGTTGCCAGAAAGAATACCTTCGCACGATTTATGCCGTCATACTATGCCGTTTTAATGCTAGGATTGCAGTCATATTTTATTTTAAGGTCATATTTATATAAATTTTAGGTCATAAATGCTTGCATATTTTGCTGCTATTCCGGTCGTTAAACTCCGGGCCCCACTAATAATATGCAAATTGTCGCAGATAATAAAAAAAGGATTGATAATAATCAAGACTTAACAGGAGAGAAATTAACTACTTTCTAATCTCGTCCCCTGTAACAATCAGTAACTTTCATAGACAAAGTAGTTAACTTCCAATATTTACACAGATAATATAAATGTTATAATACGTATATTTCTGTGAATTATCCTAAATCTTTTCCTTCGTAAAATGACCCAATCGTTTTTATTTATGATGAATGGCCACCCATTTTTACTTTCTCTACTACGTATAGTAAGTAGGGCAAGTATTGTATTTGACCCAAAATTTCGATCTCGATATTTCACAGGAAATATGTTTTGAGTCCCCCCTTAAAAAAAAAAAAAAAAAAAAAAAAAAAATCAGTTTCAGAAAAGGTCCGCGCGTGCGTGCGTGTGTGTGTGTGTGTGCGCGCGCGCATGTGTGTGTGTGTGTGAGTGAACAGCATAACTCAAAAGTGAAAAGCCGGTTAGAAACCAAAGTTAATATTTTTCAAGGATGTGACACGAAGATTTTGAAGAAAATGCCTTTACCCTAAACTACCCTTTACATGGAATTTTTTACGAAGATGTTTTTCTCAAGAATGGCTCTAACGATTCTGATTAAAATGCCTTATGTTTAAGATATTTTTATGGCAAATGAAATGTATATTTTTGGATTTTCTGGCTATTGCCTAAGTAGTTACATTTACTCTTGATGACTTCTGCTTAGCTGGTAAACCCTAAGACATAGCCCAAATCTTACTATACAAAAATGTACATCTCATTAAAACACACAAGCTATGCCCAAATGCATTTTTTGTGGAGTGAACCAATTCGGAGATATTTCTTGTTATTTGTGTGAGTTTTGCAATACTTAACTTGTCTCAAATGGAAGGTCGTTATTCACTTTTTGATCTCTTGGCCGTGCAAAGAGAAAAGCATTTCAACTTTAAAAGATTGACTATCGCTCAAAGCGTACTGTATTCCCATATGCCCCTTGCACCTACGAGAAAATCAGTTATAATATAATTTGTGTAAATGTTTATCTGGACTAAATATGAAAAAGATAGATGAATAAGAGTTTGCAAGAATAGTTATTACACGAGTAGAGAAAGTCATGTGAATGCAACACGTCAAATTTCTATTTTTAGTCAATGACAAAGATGCTTTATTTTATAAGCGATTCCAATTTTTATATACCACCCAGGCATTTATTTTGTATAAATGATCCTAGATTTCTTTTTCTATGGACAACCCAGGTTTTTATTTTTATTGGTAATACCAAATGTTTATTTGTATGCAATGATCCCTGTCTTGTTTTGTTGTTGTTAGATGATAAACTGGTAGTGGAGCATTATATAAAATGTGGGGCTAAATAAATGTGTTCTAAATCAGTATAATGAATATCACAGATGTTTTTTGTAAAGATTTCAAGATGTTCAGTCCTATAGAAAACAAGCACTGTCACTGCTTTTATTGAAGTTATTACTTAGCATTCAGCAGAACTCAAACAGCAATAAAATCGCATGATCTCATAACTAGGGATGAACAGAAAATAATCTAACGGTTACTTTAATGTAACGGTTACTGAAGTAATGGAAGATAACTTTTATTCAAATAATATCTTTTTCACAATTATTTTCTACCATTAATTTTTATACATGCAGTAACTAGTCACCATTAACGGTTACAAAAGTAGCGAATGCAAACTAACGAGTTACCCATTAGCTGTTGCCAAAGTAACGACGACAGTAACTTGTTATCCTGTTAACGGCAACCAAGTTTGGGTGGCATCACTCACTGCTTGTGCATTGGTACTGAGATTATGTGCATATTATGTAATGTTAAGATAGTGTGTGTTTGCGCGTTAATGTTTCTCTTCTCTAGCAACATTGTCTTTCAGAACGTCATCATAATGTTTTATTTAACGCCCTACGAGAATATTTAAGTGATTATGTGCTCAAATCCAGTAATGTTTATGTTGGTAATAATCATGTATTTTTCTTTGCTATATTTGCATCACGTGATGTTTGTATTTAGGTTCCCATACAGATCAGTTCACTTATACAATCTGTATATATTTGCAGGAATGTATAAGCTAGTGCGAATGCATTTTGCATTATAAAAAACTGTAGTAATCAACTGCAAGTTAAAAGTAGGCTGCGGCTTGGGTTGTAAACGACGTTACATTAAGAGCTATAGGTTGCGCGTTCGTTCTTGACGAATGACCTTGAGCAGAAATCCAATGAGTGAGCCTACCCTTAATAAACAGGTCAGCAAATGTTTATGCTACGATAACAGACACCTCTGTTTTCCTCTGTCGCGTTTGTGTATACAGTCGACTGCAGAAGTTTTGTGCGGTACGGATGTATGTATGCATGCAACGAAAATAGCAATTCAGACGAGGGAGAGATGTCGGGAATAGAATAAATGCAAGAAAGTTAAGTGGAAACAGTTATAGAGGTATAGTGTATAATACGTGTGGCTGATATTACTGCAAGTGTCATAAATTGATTTGTAGTGTTGTACTACTTCAGCTCAGAAGCATGCGCGTCATCTCACTGCAGACTGTACCTCCTCTCTCTCGTTCCCGCAAAAGCTGAGTAGAGACTCGCATTCAACCTTTCATATAAAATTTTCATTCGTCAAGAAGTAACGCGCGACCTATACTTTACTGTACCCGTTTGCACTTCATGTTTGTTCGCAGTAGAAGAGGTAGGGAAGGGGAAGGTGACTCACCGCCACAGTAACCTGTTTGTAAGGTGACGTGACTGTGCCGCCACTACTCAACATGTGCTACGTCAAAAAACCTCCCTGCAAACATAACTTAAATGCCAACAACATAAAACCGGGACCGAAGCCTAGTTATAAGTAGACATGGGAGAAAATCTCACATGGACGTTACGTTGACTAAGCATCGACCGTAGAGTGCGAGGGATGTTGTGATTGGCATGTAAACAAAAGAGGTAGGAAGATCACTGTCAATAACGCACCGTGCACTTCACGCCACAGATCCACTTTGTCACTGGAAGAGACTGCACACCCTTACATACGACCTTCCCCCCTTTGACGTAAAAGTTCCATAGTTCAGTTATGCTTACGCAGAGATCATTACCACTGAGATCATTACCACTGAGAATTTCCCCCATATCTGGTTATAAGTTATAACCGTTACCCAAAAATAACTCATATTTCTATTCCTAACCGATTAATTTTCGGACCCACGTTTGCTGGGGTGTTTTTGCTACTCTTCATTTTTTACTTCTCAACTCAACATTTTGGCACATCTCTTTTGAAACATCCTATATGTATATAATGGGGGGTCCGTATCGCTCTTCTTTCATATCCTGAGAATTTATTAAAGAGATTATGTGAAGCTGTAATGACTAGAGAAAGTCGTTTTAGAGCAACACAGATTTTCATTAATTTAATTCCTATACACAAACCAGTTATAACTATGGATCTGCTATCTGGTTTCTGAATGCCAAGGAAGACAGTGTAATACCAATTGGATAACTAAGGGTATCATTAAATACAATATTTTGTTTTAATGTTTTATCAACTTCCCACAAATAGCAGTTTTATTATCGTTTTCAAAACATCGCATAACGTGTGCATTGTACAGAGAGAAGGGTAGAATGGGAGAGAGAAAATAATCTTTACGGTAATCTACAGTAAACTTTACAATAATTAGGGCGGTGCTATATGTTAGGTTAATTTATTCAAAGCTCACCCAAAGCTGTCCCCTATGAAACGTAATTATGTTACAAAAAAACAGATGTTCTAAGGCCGCTTGAGCGAATTTGTCATGTTTCTAGGAGGCGTTGCGATAATTTTTTTTTTCTTTTCTTTCTCCGAGTAGGCTGCTCACGTAGGAAAAGGTTAATATGAACAACATTCCGTGTCAGTGACGCGCTCACGTAATGTTGCAATGAGATCTTTCCCAACATCAATTCCTTTCTTTCCATCGGATGTAGGCAAAGGACATCAGCTCACTTCTTACTTCTCATGCAAAAGTTGTGTGTTCAAGCCTTGGCGAATACTTCCCACTAAAGTCTGACGATCTCTCTTCTGAGAGAAAACACGCGTTTTTACTTTCTCTACCGTTTGCTTGTGGTAGGTACAACAAACATTGCCATCAATACAAATTCCATTCCAAGATTTAACCGGAAATAGATGTTTTATTAAACTTGATATCAATTTCGTTCATATTATTGTTCAGTTAGTTTTTCGTTTATTGATTTTAATGCAAAATACATTCTTGTATAACGGCTCTTTGCAAAAGCCAGACAAGTGACACTAAATTTAGTTTTACATATCTTATTTACAGAAGACGTAAGAATGCATATGATTCAAATAGTTCCTTATTTATACACCTGTAATTTTCGTAATGGCTTAATCGTTAAATGAGCTACTCAAAGTAAAATACTTATTTTATCTTCCTGAAAGTTTTATTTATACTACATATTTATCATGCGAAGTCCTTCGATTTTGTTTTGCATCCCATTGTGATGAGTTTTTGATGCTTCTGGTATGTTGAAGAAGACCTTCACAATATCGGAGAGATCAATATCACAAAGTTGTTAGTTGTATAAAAATCTGTGTTGCACTCACATGACTTTCTCCGCTCTTATGCTAAATATTCTTACAAACTCTTTCATCTTAACTTCTTCGTGTTAGGCGAGATAAACAATGGCAGAAATTAGCTTATTGCCACGTTTCTTGTAGATACAAGGGGAATATGGGAGAAATAGTCAAATCTTACATGAAGGCTTTGCAAAGATAAGATATAAAAAAAGCGAATTACGGCCTTCCATTTGAGAAAAGTAGTACTGCAAAGCTCACACAAATAACAAGGAACATCTCCGAAATGGTTCACTCCAACCCCCCCCCCCCCAAAAAAAAAAAATCGGACACAAATTGTATTTTAATAAGACCTACATTTTTTGTGTAATGAGATTTGGTCTATGTCTTACGGTTTACCAGTTATGCAAAAGTCATCAAGAGGAAACTTCAAAATATACATTTCTTTTACCATAAAAAATCTTAAATATTTGGCATTTTAATTAAAATCGGCAGAACCATTTTTGAGAAAATCAAAATTTTGGAAAGATTTTCCATGTAAAGGGTAGTTTAGGATGGAGGAATTTTCTTCAGAATATTCGTGTCGCATCCCTAAATGATATTAAACAAATACCAAATTTGGTTTTTAACCGACTTTTCGTTTTTCAGTTATGCTGTTCACACACACACACACACACACACACACACACACACACACACTCTCTCTCTCTCTCTCTCTCTCTGTCTCTCTCTCTCTCACACAGAGAGAGATATTTTCTAAAAATGCTTTTCTTTTATTCATGGGCCTCAAAACATATTTCCGGTGAATGTCGACATCGAATTTTTGTAGGAAATACAATGCTTCCCCTACTTACTATCCGTAGTAGAGAAAGTAAACACTAAAGAGTTGGATCAATAACAAGCTTCGTTTATAAATATGTAAAGTCCAGAAATTTTCCAGGAAGCATGCCGAACATAATGATCCAGTTTCGTTAATTCTTATTTCCTAAAACAGCTCTTGCGATTTTGATTAAAATAGCATGCTTCAGATAGATATAGTAAGTCGAATTAAATGCATTTCTCAAATAGCATGTGAAGTGGTCTTTATACGCAACGAGTTGTGTATTTTGTAGTGTTTAACGCCCGCTTTTACTACTACAGCACCACAGGCGGTGACACTGATGATACATGGAATGAAGATGGAGCACCGGTGGAATGAGATAGCGGAGGAAACCGGAGAACCCGGAGAAAACCCTCCCCAGGGCCGCTTCGTCCACCATGAATCCCACATGCGGTTGCCTGGGATCGAACCCGGACCGCTTTGGTGAGAAGCGAATGGTCTAACGAACTGTGTATAACTAGGGAATCACAAGTCACACAAAAACATGCTGAAGCAAAAATGAACAAAATCATCAACAGATTATTTAAATCATATGCATGAGCCTCTTCTCACTTAAACATCTATGACACGTGTTTGGAATTGAACGGTTTTTCCTCGTTTAGTATCATTAAATGTCAAAAAATAATTTGTGAAGTTAACAGTTGAACGTCGAGTCGTTTCCATAACATGCACATGATAATATCCGTATTAACTTATTCGAAACTATTTGAACACATAATTATCGTGATTAACGTAACGTGGATATAAACACTTTGGTGTATATAGAATATCTGTGAAATAAGATCGTGTGACTTCTTCCATTTTGTTTTCCAAATTTTTGTTAGTAAACTGTGTTTACATAAATATTATATCGAAAGAACATCCAATGTACATATTAATGACAACCACCGAAGCGGTCACATCGATTTTAATAATTTTTTTCACCAAAGAAAAGCCATTAATTCCTGAGAGGCATATATTACCTTAGATTTTTTTTTTCTCAAAATGGTTATGCTTATTTATATTTTCAGCCCCTATAAGAAAAGCAGCACCGTTTAGCCTCTAAACAAAACTTTGCAAATACCAAAATTACATGCCACATTGCAACTTATAAAAACTACCCTTCATTTATATTTTGAACCACTTACATATAAATTTGCACCACTTAACGCAGAAGGACAAATTTTTGAGCACTTGGTTTCTATGATCAGACAAACATTACAAGATAACTTACAAAAGCTACCTCCAAACCCATAATTTCAGCAAGTTGCATACAAACTTAACTGTTCGGCTAATCTGGTTAAAACCTCGCTTTGTCACATTTTAGAGGCGGCCAAAAATTTAAGGGTACCTTACAACTTTTAGAAACTATCCCTATAAATATTTTCAATCTTTAGATACATATCCGAAGCAGTTGGCGATTCAAGTTGTGTTGTGTGTTTCGAAATCTATTATACCCATGGCAGACACGACATTTAATGGCGGCTGATACCCGACCAAGACTATTTTCTTTCCTGTGGTACAAATACATTACAGAGCGATTTCACAGCATGTTTAACTATACAACACCGCAAGGCCTGGAAAGTCTCTGATTCGATTTTGTGTTGACCATCTGCTCCTGACACCCGCCATTAAATTTTGTGTCAGCCAAAATTTTATGCTCTGGTTACTATATTCACCAACGCACCAACGTAATGAACTACGCAAGTAAAAAATAAATGCAATAACATATTATACTTAGAAACACACTTTTAACTGAGTGTTGCAATGCTGCTGAGAGCCTATTTTCTGACTAGTTTCTACCTGATCATCAGGAATATCCAAACCGCAGCAGAAGAATAGGGTGATCACAAATAACCTCCGAATTTCTCATCACTCCAAACCACTCCGTTTCCTTTTGGTAGGGTCATGAATGTCTAAAAGGGGAATGACAATATGTTATTTCTATTTTGCGATTAAACTGTCATTCCATTGTCTTAAAAATTACAAATAAAGATTGAAATGTTAAGCCACTATAAGGTTACTAGACAAAGTTAATAAACATAGTGTTGATCAAAACATCTAACAAAGTTGATAAACTTCTGTTAAACTTAAAAATGTATGTATGTCCACGCCAATGTAAGCTGTTTGTGAGGTTAAAGTGGACATTACGAAGAAGAAAATTCTGCAACATTCATTACTCGTACTGTAATGATTAATTAGTAAGAGTAAATAAAACCGCAACTGTTAAACACTAATAAACAAATACATTCACCTAAGTCTCATGTTATAAGTAGTGATCTAGCATGCTCGTTCAACTTGTTCAAGTGCCCTGAGTCAGAAGAGCAGAATTCATAGTATGTATGTGTATGTATAATACGGAAATGCGTTAAAGAAAGAAAAGCACAACCTGTCAACGACAAAATGAAATTTAGAGGCTATGTCGCATTTCTGTGTTTGAAAAGTGAAGAATAACATACTTCCCAAAGCTGGAAGGTCTGTTTTTTTTTCTCCAGAACGATGAACAACAAGTGGCTAGACAGAACCCAATTTGCAATTTACATTAAGAAGTTATTTCCATATATGCATTTTCCTAGCATTTCTATCCTCGAATTGAAGGCCGACACAACGGGACATTTCTGACAAAGCCCGGCGTTATAACACTTCGTTGCACCATTTGGATCTTTATCAACCTTCACAAGCTATTCGTGTTTCAAGAGAAGTTCTCGCAATTGGAGTATGTGGATTCATACCAAATAATTGTGGATTGTAAGTTTTGGCAGGCAACAAAAATAAGATCTGCATGGAAAGCTTCACAGGCAGTATTTAGAAAGAGACCAACTGTGTATGGGAAAGCAGGGTAACTACCTCTATAAACACCCATGAACAGGGTTGCCAGGTCTACTGATTTTGAAGGAGATCTGGTTTTTTGCAAATCTAGTGATCTACTAAAAACTGAATGCACTTGAAAATATCCTACTTTTTATGTATGTTCCATTTTTGAACACTATTTTCCTAAACATCATATAATTCGTTCTTCCAAAAAAGATTTTCAGGCAAAGTATTTTCCTGTGTATAAACACAAAAGATTACCATAGTCACCTGTATTGTACATATACAGTATACCACGTCTGTTGTTTCTGCATTGCGAATTATGCCTGACTGCTACATTAAACCAGAACATTTGAATTCAACTGACAGAGAAAGTTGTATACAGGATCAAAAATATTTCTTCCTGTGGAAAACATGTATTTTGGGGCCAAAGTTCAAACATCTCTGGCAAAATCATCCCTGCCTGACAAATATGTACAAGTTTTCAAATTACGCTGTGTTGATTTTTACGTTGACTCAGTTCGCGACACACTAAGTCGTTTTTCATTAAGTGATCCACTTCTTACAACGTTGGGAGTGTTAGAACCAGCTAAAATCCAAACAGTTCAGTCAATTTCACCACTTGCTTCTCGGTTTCCTAATTTGATGAAAGCAGAAGAAATCCAATAAATAGATACAGAATGGAGGCTATTGCGCAATACTGACATTGCATGTGGCAGTAACTCTACAGCTCAAGAATTTTGGAGCGAATAATGTTGTTGTTATTATCATTATCATTGTTATTATTATTATTATTATTATTATTATTATTATTATTATTATTATTATTATTATTATTATTGTCATAAATATGTATACACAAAGCAAAATTGCCGGTTAAAAAATCTACTGATTTCTCCTGCTTTTTTCAAATCAAATCTTCTGCGTTTACTTTGGCAGACATGGCAACACTGCCCATGAATAACCATTTACCAACCACTAACCTTGGAGCGTTCCTTTTCAGTATTTCTATGTCTCTTTCTCCCTTCCGACATGTTTACAACAGGGTCGTCCTAGTTTGAGACAGATTATATATATATATATATATATATATTTTTTTTTTTTTTTTTTTTTTTTTTTTTGTCCTGAGGCCTGCGAGACATTAAGTCAATGAAAATGTGTACTGGGAGGCTGACTGTTGACTGCTGACCGTGATAGTGACTTTAAACCTGCAAGCAATGTGTTATCGGTGAGAAGGAATCAGGAAAATCATTGTTACATGTTTTGTAGTGCCATTTCTTGATGAAGACATTATTTAAAACGGTGTCTTGATATATAGATATATATATATATGTGTGTGTATGTTTTAAACATTTTTGACCAAGCATTAATGCCTTATTTTTTTCAATTAAAAAGTGCAGTACTGTAGCCGTCAAACAAAGTACTTAGATATTTCCCCTCAATTATTGCAATAATGAAGTGTAGTACCTATTGCAGAAACGTGTATTATTATTTGCAAATCATTAACTCCCAATAGTTCCAATGTATTCGTCTTGAAGCAATCACTTTCATTTCGATGCCAAATTGCCTTTATCCAATACGATGAAGGTCAAAATTGAAAAGCCAATAAAATATATTTTTGAATCACATTGAACTTTTCACAATTAATATTGCTTTTAAATTCTGAAAGAGGCCAACAAAATATATACCTATTGTTTTCAAGAAGATTTTTTTTAAGCTGCACGATGTTAGGATAAACTAGAATTAATGTTTTGCTTCTGAAAAATGACATTTTGGGATAAGGTGTGGTTTGGTTCTAAGCTACTCAATTGGACGTTCATAGTTCTCATAACGACAGAGGCAATAAGCAGGGTATTAAACAAATGAATAGGACCTTCAGAATAAATGGCTATCCATACAGCGCTATGTATCTCCGATCGTTAATTAAACGGAATTCAATCTGATTATATTACGACGTTTGCTGTTGCATCGGCATTACCTTGACATCCACGAGAGATATATTTCCATAACAATTAACGCGTACCAATTCATTAACAGAATTGCCCCCTAGTCGTTATTAGTACTTGTTGCAACTTAACCAATATATGAGCTCCTCTGGTTCTTTTTGGTAGTTATTGCTTTGGGGACAAACTTACGGCCATACAGCTGTGAAATTCCGTGGACATTTTAGCAACATCAAAAGCTAATTGTTCTTAACTGTGTTTACAGTCAACATTTCCATCTGAATTTTGGCAATTTTAAAGCTCCGCGTGACCATTTAAATACTTTTGAGCACATCACTGTAATTCACACTGCAATTTTAAATACTTTTTCTCAAAACGTTTTTAAATCAGTATTTCACATTATTTAAAATCCTCCAAGCGTTATAACTTTTGTCGAAATAATTTGTAAATTTCAGTAAAATTTGAGAAATCATTACTTAAATGACTCTCATCTAGGTTAGCTCCAGACCATATGAACTCTGTAAAAAGCACAATACAAATCATTTTTTCTTTCTTTTCTTTTTTAACTGTTTACCCTCCCCTTATGTAGGACCAGCCAGTGCCTAGGGTCAGACACCTGTCGGGGAGCACAGGAACCTATGGACCGGACAGAGTGAAGACCTGGAAGCGGGTAGGCAGCCAAGCACCAGGTATGATAGTGAGGAAGAGGATGATTTGAAACGCAGGCAAAATCGATTATTAGAAAGGTTACAATGGAGCAATTGGTAGAATGAGTGACGGGGGAAACCGGAGAACCCGGAGAAAACCCGCCCTGACGACGCTTCGTCCACCGCGAATACCACATGTGGGTCCCTGGGATCGAACCCGGGCCACCGCTCGACCACGGCGCCGCCACAAACAAAGGAAGAAATAAAACTCATTCTCGTTTTACACAATGTAAATGGAAAGTGCTATTTTTTCTCGCATAGTTTCATTAAAATAAAACAAAGGAAATAGTGTTTTACCTTAAATAATGATTTTAAGATAAAATAAAATTTGACTATGATGTAACAAATTCTTTGACAGGTGTAGTATTTTAATGAACATAGATTTATTAAATCAAGAACATGATATTATGTCTGAAGCAAATACCCATAGGTAATCTTTAGAATGATGCTCAAATGAAACCTATGCATTTTACGATTTTTACAATTCTTAAGAGATTTCGGTATCTATTTTAATTTTCAATTTTGTGGTTGAAAAGTTGCTATGAAGTGTTGCCTTTTCTTTAGTTTTTTCTGCATATTCTTATGGCGACTATTTAACTAAAAGAGGGTAACAAATCTCGCATAACAATAGCAAGAATTTCAATCACAGTTGACTATCGTTACAGTTTTAACCTTTTTATTTCAGCACTTCCACATAACTTCATCAGAACAGACAATGGATCATATTTATTATTTCTTTGCACATTTAATTACATAAGTTATAATCTATCATGCTGCAGTTATCTTCAATAATGCAATTGCCAAAGAATTTAGATGATAAAATAAAAATATATGCCCGTGCTGAAGGTCTTGTTCTCTGAATAGGTTAAAGGCAGAAAGCATCCATTTGTAGTGATGTAATGAGTTCTTTGATATCTATTCACTTTTATTGTCATTAATTATTTAGTTTCGGGTTTATGCCCCAAACATTCAAAACAAATACAACTCGAGGTCCATATTCTCTCTAGATATAAAATCTGGAGCTCTCTTATACTACCACAGAAAAAAAAAAAAAAAAAGTTGAAACTCGTGTAACATTCCTTTACTACAGGGAACCTATCCTAAAGCGTTTCCAAGTGGCTAGGAGGAACTATTGGGCCAACAAGTCGTGAACAAGTTTATAAAAGTGATCTGTCTGCCACACCTTAGAGCTTGGTCTCCTCACGAGAGGGCGCTGCTTCAAGGACTACACTCATTCACCGTTACATAGTCACGTGACGCAAGAGAACAACTTTAATACGAGTGTCAGATGCTCACCTCTATACAACATGCAACAAAACTGGGCAAATTCTTCAGCACCGTGACGAGGAATAAGATATGAGTCTAGCAAATACCTTTCCCGTTAAGGATAGGACAGATAACGGTTTTCTAGAAATTTCAATGTACTTCAAATTCTATACTCAAAGCAAATATTAAAATTAAGTAGTTACAGAATTAGAATATTTACGTAATTCTGGAAAACAATGTGCGGTGGCTATGACGTTTTAAGTAGTGATTTACCACTTAAATGAATAAATGCAAGTAATTCGTTAACAATTTCAAACCTAAGATTTACACAACGTTTAGGATTAGCTAATTCCTAGTGTCCAAGTCTTTAATATGAAGACAATGTGTATTATCACAAAACATTTATGTCAAAATCTTTTGCGGGTTTCGTCTACAATAAACTGACTCAACGGAGAGGCGGCCAAGTACGTAAAGTACGCTGTAGTTTTCCTCGAGCCACAGTAACTATAGAGTTTAAAGTTTGTCTAAATATGCTACTGTTAATTTGTATCTATATTAGGGATTTAAAATAAGGATGGCAGAATAATTTGACAGCTGTAGGACAGCACTCTCTATGATTCTGAAACCCAACTGTACTAAGTTTTGTCAAAATATCATCAAGAGTACTCCTTCATAACGAACTTCTTCAAAATCACAGGGAATTTTGGTGATATGAACAGAATATGCAACTCCCCCCTCCACAATAATTCGTTTTAAAGGATTCTAAGCTTTTTCATTTACCCCTTTGGACTGGAAATCAAAATATCGAAACAGAATTTAAATAGGGCGACATGAATTAGCACTCCTCTTGAGTCTATGTCCCTCCGAAAGAGCTTTTTAGTGATGAGGGAATTAGAGACATCGCTTAAGTGGTTTCAAAGATGCAAACAAGATTCGCTCTTAATATATTAGTACAGATGCTGTATCAATTTTGCTTTGTTTTTTCCCCTTAAACAGAATGAAATTAAATATAACGTTGGAGTCAAGAAAGCTGCGTGCATCTATTATTACCAGACCAGTCTCAATTCCTCACCGAGATCTTCTTCCAACAGTGAGCAAGAAAGTCAAGTACCATTGGTTCAAGCTCTGGACTGATACACTCCCAAAACTAGGCGACAGAAGAGACCAGGTTTAAGAATTGGACACACATTGTAGATAACTCCCACTTGCTCTCAAGAGAGACGCCATCTGAATGTAAAATATGCGTATTCTAAGAATAAAACGTACCATCATGGAATATGCTCAGCATATGCTACATAGAAGTAATGTTACTACAATATACCAAATGACGTGTGCATAGCACTAAAAACAAGAAGCATACTTCCGTAGTTAACAACTACCTACTAAGCCGTTCATTGCATTACCTATTGTGATTTTAACTTCTCTAGATTTTTACGTTTCTAATTATTGCTGCTTATCTCCACTGGTATATAGCTGAACATAGTTCGTGTGACGTTGTACAAAAAAGTTCTAAGCATATCAATTTTACATTGGTATATTTAACTGCGCAGTTGTGCGACCAAAAATAAATTAATTAAAATGTAAGAAATCAATTAATTTGCGCATAGGGAAAGAATTGTGTATTGAGATATACTATCAGAACTATAAGTAATCCAGAAGCACCTTTACACACCTCTATCCACGATAACTCAACTGGGACAAACGTGAGAAATCTGAAAGGAACATAATAAGACTAGAATGCACATTTCACATTTCATTAAACTGCATAACTTTCACACAACGATGTCTGTTGACATTTTTCCTCTCTTGATTCTGCTTAAGTAATGATCATCCAATACCACCCGCATTACTCCACCGCTACATGCATCTGTAGCATGAATTGCACGCCCTGTATGCAAGTGTAAGGGACTGGAAAAGCCTTGAAGGGAATTCTGAGAGAGGTTAATTCCCGTTCTTACTGCACACGGCGCCATAGGACCGATGGATACTGGTAATACATAAAATGATAATTGGGAACGGAAATTTTGAGAACGAAATGTTTCAGGCCTAAGTTTAGGATACCTTCCGGTATTTGCAAATCGTGAGCGCTAAGGAAAACCTGGGAAAACGTCAGTCAGGGAAGACGGTCCTGGCGGGATTTGAACCGAGTCCTCCTGTTGGCGTTTCCGTGCCTTGACGACCGTAGCTATCCGTGGAAGGGAAGATATGCTAAGTCCACGTAGCAGCACAACATGGCCAAATTAGCGAATGTTATTCACTGAGCACAATTTTGTTGCTGTGCCAATATGCAAGTTAGAAAGTATCAAAACCTGGCTTCACAAGCACTTGAATTAGGTTATTTTAGGTTAAGCGTCTCGCATATTTATGATCCTAACGGTCTTCAGACCGCTACGAAACAAGTGATACAGGTATTTACAGACCTTGGTTTTCAGAGCCTTGCTGCCAATGACTTTCCTAAATTCATGATATCATATTTATATTTAAGAACGTTAAATACATCAATAGATCGACTTAATTTCAATATGTCCCGGTAAAACAAAATGTTTGAAGCTGTTTTTACATCAGGCATCAAACCTATTTCCCAGTGGGTTGTGACTTCAACTATCAGCGACTTTCACTTAGGACCTTGTTTCCTAGATATAACTATACCATTCTTATACTTTGTGACAACTATTGTATGCTGCCGAACACAGAGGCCTCGGATCGATTCCCTCTGAGGCAGCGAATTTTTCTTTAACCATTCATTTCGTATCCTTCACAGTATGGAAGTGTGAATGGGAGAGTGAATATGAGTGTGTTTAGTAGTAAAATCTCATAAGAACAAGCTAAGGGGGGAAGAAAAAACAGTTCAGCAAGCAATAGCACCTTCACTTGTTTCCGATATGACTAAAGAAGTTAAAAGGGACTATGCATGAAACGCTTAAAAATGTATGCTACGAACGACTGTAATACTATGAACAGAATAACATAATGCTCTAACATATTAACCAATAATTGTTATTTAATAATTAAAACTAACACAGCTTAACCAAACAGTTTCAAGTGCGAAAAGCACATATTTTATTTAAATTGTGTCTAAAGCAAGAACTTAGTTTTTAACCCTTAACCAGTATGATGCAGTTTTTGTTGCATAAATGGTATGGGGGGGGGGGGGGGGTCGAGTGCATCCCATTCCTTTTTTGACAATTATGAAGGATGAGGATGATAAATTGCAATGAATTAAACATAAATTGAATATTCATTTATATTGGAGATAAATCAGACATAAGCTACTTTGTAAGCCTCTGCATGCTTGCACATGTCGTGATTTTCAAAAGTCGTAATGTAGTGATTTTAATAATCAGTCATTTTGAACTGAATTACATAGGGAACAAAGTTTTAAATATCAAATTCAGGAATAGCAACAACAAACAAAAGAGTTAAAACATGAAATGCATGTATCAACCGCACAAAATTACACTAGATGTTTACAAGCAGTCCTCACACTTACTGCGCATTCACTACATATCGGTGTGTTGCGAGTTACACAACATACATTGCTATTCCTGTCTTTCGTTCTAGGATACTTTGTACATCTAACCCATTGCTATAACTCCTAACTGCTTGGATATTTCGCATTTGAGTATCCAGGCAATGTTATTTCTTAACTCTCATGTGAGCAGTGGAATACCTACTTATCCCTTTCTGGAGATGAAGATCAACTAGCTGGTTAATTTCATTCAGTATAATATGTACCAACAATGTCTGATATCAGGGAGTGTTCACTGTCAAACGTATTGCACCAGTACTTAATGACATTAACAATGTTCAAGCGGATGTAACAATATTTGGTGATCCAACTAACTTTGATTTCGATTTTAAGTGCTTCTCGTTAATTGTCACATATTGTTTAAATAATCGTTAAATTTGGTTATTCTAGCGCTAGAGTTTGCTTCCGTTCTTTAAGCTGCACTTATGCCTTGTAATATTTTATAGATTGCCGTAATTATGGGTTCGGGACACTTGCACTCAACCATCCTTATACCTGAGTAAAAATCAGTTCATTGCTAATTACCTTGCTACCTGCCCAAGGTCAACACCCAACCACCCTGAATTTGATAATCGTTCTCCATTGCTAGGTAAAGAAATTTATTCTGGATACTATTGACATTATTATTGTTGTTGTTAATCAAGAGATACTTAGCCAACATAATGTCGTTACCGTATGAAGGTGGTCCCTTTGCGTTCTTTTTTTAATTTTTTGTTGTCTTTAAACTGCATTAGAAATCAATCTTTCCAGTGGAAATAGTCCTTTGAATATTTTGTATTAAGGGTATTTTTTTGGTGTTCCAGAAGAACTGTCAAATTTCTGTACATTATTTACATCCTGTCATATTTGGTCCTTCAACTGTGAAAATATATTTGCTGTATTTTTTGTACGTATGTCATAACTTTAAGGAAATGCATAATATTTCAACTTTATCAATGCTTCATTAATTATTTGATCAGATTTTATTGCTGATTTTTTTCCTTTTCTTCTTTCCTTCAAGATTGAGATCTTTTCTGTTACATGTATGAATATGGTATTGTGCATCTTCTCGAAGGGTATTAACTAATTTGTACACATTTGGACGTGCATTCGATATTAACTGCCCAGGCTTCGATTCCAACCTTCATGGACGTTGTTGATACTGTGTCGTTTGCCCGACCACTTCCATATAGATCTCAGAAGCATGTCGTTCTCCAAACATTGCTCGAGAAAAAAAAAATCTTAGAGAAGCCGGAGCTTTGCATTTTCAGATGTGAAAACAACATAACGGAAATAAACTTCAGTCTATCTCGGCTGAGCAAGTTGAACTACTTGCAACTTCAGGTAACAACAGGGGTGATTTCCCCCACTATCGCCTTCTAATTTACGACCCAAGTATTGATAGTTTCCCAGAATTGGAGTGCAACTGTCACTAAGTGCAAGTGTCAATGACTCGTAATTATAGCTCTAAATACACTTGGGATGTGCAAAAGTGTGCTTCGATCTAGTATGGGATGCTTGCGCAGCCTTTCGCAATTCCTAGCGATCTCCATTTGGGCATTCTACCTGGGCATACCGGCCACAGCCCGGCGGAAGTGAGAATGGGGGTGAATATGAGAAAGGTGGTAACCAACTCCCTCCCGCGGTCAACTTTTTTCCACGATTCCCTCCAAAGCAGTAATTGTAAATAAGTCGATCCCCTCCCTGCAAAAGGGACATACAGGAATTAAATATTCCAATTCCCCCAAGAGTCAATTTGGTCTTCAGCTATGCGTTGATAAATACCTACTAAATCGATAGTAAAGGCACTAATCAATTCGGTCGCCTCGTATGTCCTTGGCGTTGGTAGTAGGCCTATTCATTCAATGTACAGCAATGGAAAAATTTTTTGAGCGCATTAGAAGAATATTTGTGATATCGTCTGTCGGACATACAAATAGGCAGGTTACTACACCGCACTTTTCTTTCTCAGGAGAAAATACAAATGTGAACGGTGATTCAAGACACAATCTATTTGTGTGTCCAACAGGCGATAACATATGCAACAAACTATCAATTAACTGAGGCTGCATGTTGGAAATATCGACTAGTATATATCGCCCTGCACCATCACATGTAACTTAGAAATATTCTGCTCTCCTAATGCGCTCAATCATTTTTTACATGACTGTGCCAGTGCATTGGAATGTACATTGATGTGTGTATAGACCAATCGTGTCATTTATGGCCTAATGACGTCAGCTTATCGTTGTGCCACACCTCCGTTTTGTGCATGAAAAATTTTCCTTTCACTCATGCAGGTAACCAAACATTAGAAAGGTTTGTTTTCGAGTCCAATGAATGCATCGTAGTTTGAAAAAAGTAGGTGGAGGCAATTCCGCCTTCCCTCTTTCGCATAAAATTGGGCGTCACTGGTGCAGATAATGGCAAACGTGGGAAAAAAAATCACGAATGAAAGGGGCAACGAATTGGTTCTATTAGGCGACTATACATTTAGCTTCCAAAAAATATTGATGAATGGTATTCGGAGGTGGACGCGTGTGTGAAAATTATTCTTAAACACACCAAGGGTATTGATCGGTTATTTCGGTTACTATCCTTGGCCGTCCGAAGTCTGTGAACGTGTGACGTAAAATCGTGCGGTTAAGCCACGGAGGAAATCAGACTACACTATTTGTACAACAGAAAATTGGGAGAGAATAAGCCTATGCCCTTTTTTGAGAGGGAATCGGTCGGACTCGTATGAGAATGATGAGCTAGGGGAAGCCTCAATCTACAGGCACCAAACTCAACCGGGTCATGATCGACATGAGGGTTGTCGAACAAATTCTCGTGGTAGATCCGATGGTCGAACCCAAGTACAGTAGATGGCTGATTATAAAATGAAACATTTCATTTTATTCCACAAACTTCAGACCACTTTCGCTATAGTCCAATCGCAAAAGACTCCTGGATTCAAATTCGACGTCAGAAACTTTGTTTAATTGTATACTGTACACCTTTCCTATCTGAGCTCGATGGTCACATATGATTCCTCTTAAAAAGTATCCGGGATGAGTAAGGCATCTGTTACCGGTTATGCTCGGTTCCTTCACACGCATTCAAATCACCGATTTACTAGCAGCCAAGACCTGTTTTACTAACAGCACACAAGTTTTAACTACATTAAAAAAGCAAAAAACTTGTCAACTAAAGTGGATCCCAGGCCAAATTAGGGCCCTGGCCTGCGATTAGGTCCGCAAGCATACATACATGTCATGAAGGAAGGTAGAAATTACGTCAGATAAACTCTCAGCTGCGGTTAAACGTATGCAAAGTGATACTATAACAATTATGGATGTTTTAGGCACATTCCTTTATTGACCGGTATAAGACACGTTCTACTGTGAACACCAAGTGTTCGCTGCCAGAGCAACAGCCTGAGGAATTCTGCTCGGCTATGCAGTGCGCCTCAGGCAGATCCAAGATGTGTAGTTAACTTGTAATGCATTGTCGGCATGCAGCTTAATTTTAGGCTATAGTGATGCTACAACTATCGTAACAATGTGATCTTTGTTGTTGGGTATATCATCTTACCACCTTTTCAATAGCTATAATGCTTTATTTCCCGTATATACAATGCGATACATGTGTGTCAAATTAATGTTTAATTTTATTACTACGAGCATTTCTGACGACAATAGCATTTTATTCCTTGTATTTATAATACTCATATATCGTGAAGTCCTGAAACCTTCCTCTTTACTATCAGCCCTATTTTCTTTTACAAATATCTCTGTTCTTACACAGCATAATACAGATGAGCTGCTGTCAAGAAACCAAACAGAAGATAATGACAACGAAAGATTTTCATAAAACATGAAATGTTGCACCCTTGATAACCCTTGAAGAAAGAACTACAAATTAGGTTGTTGAAGTGCTTTGAGTGAAATATGGATTTCGTTTCTTCTTATTGTTGGTGTTAATGCTTCCCTTCGGCGTTCTACGCAAATTGTTCGAATCCTCTCTGATTCTGCTAAAATATATTACACTTTTCTTTCTTTCATTATCTGATTACCCTCCCCGTATTGAGGACTTACACCCCCTAGAACTGACAAGGGTCAGACGCCTGTCGGGGAGCAGAAGAATCTATGGACCGGACAGAGTGAAGACCGGAAGCGTGTGGTCAGCCCAGCACCAGAAATGATAGTGAGGAAGAGGATGATATGAAATGCAGGCGAAATGGATGAATAGAAAGGCGATGATGGAGCAGTTTGGTGGAATGAGTGGTTGGCGAAACCGGAGAAATGCTGCGATAATTGTGCTATTCTCGGAATTTCGGCAGCGGTGACCAAAAAATATAATACATTATTTTGCAGGTATCTTAATTTTCAAGCCCGGGCCCAGCCCGAGCTCGACAAACATTTTTCAAATTAGGTCTGAACTCGGCCGGGCCTAGGCCCGAGGCTTGGCCCAAGCCCGTGAGGGGCTAGGTAAATTGAACCCATAATTAGTTGCTTACTATTCTCTACGCGGTAAGTTGAGTCCCAATGTTTATAATCCATGCGGTAAATTGAGTCCGCTATAATTGGCTATGCCGATCGCAAAGCAGACTGCTTTGTCGAAGATCTGATGGCTGTACAACCGTGAGATACAAAAATACAAGAGTTGTGTGACTACATCCTGGAGACATACATTCAGTGTTTCCCCCTGCTTTTTGGGCTGATTTTACAGCTACCACAAATCGCACAACTAATAGCTGTGAATCTTTCCATGCCAAGTTAAATAGCTTGTTTTACACACCACACCCAAACATTTACAACTTCGTTGACGTTTTGGCCAGCATTCAGTCCGATGTGTATGTTCAGTTACGTAGTACAGAAAAAAAAACAGAACACAACTTTAGAAAAAGAAACATTTTTGAGGGAGCAGATGGTAAAGTTTACTAATTAGGACATACTGAGATTTGACATTGTGAAAGCTGTTTCTTCTAAATTTTTACCTGTGTGACAAAACTATTTCAAGTTGCTCGTACGAACGATTTTATCATGACAAAATGTTTAACCACAACAACCTGATAAATGGTTGCGCAGTCCCAAGTCTGCACAAAGTGGGAGGGGAAATTGTGTCACAATTACGGGTAGAGAGACTCAATTTACCTACCATACATTTTTAGGAGGGACTCAACTTACCATGAAATATTCAAAAGGGACTCAATTTACCATCCCCGGCCCGTGCAGACCTCTAAGTTGAATACCAACTTCGCGAACATATTGTGAGCTGTTTCTGTCATAAGTTGTACAACTGATTAGTTTTCTTTTTTCCCCACAGGCACTCGCGTATCATAAGAGTGAAACAGTTATATTAGAAACTACTGCAAATAATGTTGGAAAAGGATATTCTGGACTAATATTTTTTCGGCGGAAGCCTACCTTGAACATCACTGTGTTTTTCATTTCTTCCGCGAGTTACTGCAGAGCAAAAAGCAACAGGATGTGAACGGTTAAAGCTCACGAAATTGCCAAACTACTTGGACTAGCAAGGCCATCCAAGGACTTGGCTCCCATTGAGGAAACCCTGTTTCTCTACTTCACAGACTGCATGCAGGTGGCCATGGAATGCAAAAACAGGAAAATAACTCTGAAAGAAACAGATGGTCATGTACGCATAGCCTTATAGTTCGGGCACATTAGTTCTGTGGCAGAGCACGCCTGTAGACGATTGCCTCAAACTGTGCTTTTAGTTTCGGAAATTAGTGCTTTATTATATGTACATGCGAAGTATAAAATGTCATGTTTTTAAACAAGGGGGAAAGGGATTTTTACGATTTGCTTCTGTAAAATTCAATTTGCATATTATGTCCGTATTTTACGGAGAGCTTCATATTACTTAATATTTAATAAAATTTGTAGTTTGTTGCTATTAACATAGCTTTATTTTCATGTTTTTCTCTTCGTGCCAGGATTTTCTTTAGCAATGAACCAGAATTTCCAAGAAAGTTCTCCAGGAAAACTTTATACATTGTGTATAGATCCAGCGAGATGGCTCCGCAATTATGTGCGAGGTTCGCATTTGGGAGGTCCCGGATTCGATTTGTTTCTCATCTACCACGTATGCAGAAGAAACCTTTATTTGTAGTTCCATTTTTTGAGAAAAACCGGTGGAGCATTATATAACGAATGCATTTTTAATCGTCCGAAACACTGCTTTTATATCCTGTGTTTTGTGTCTGAAGTTTGTATTGTGCCATTTTGTACTGCGATTATCCTATTCATGTATCTACTTCATCTCTTGATTAGGATTTTATATTTACCAAGTGCAGAAGTGCAGTTTTTCGTTATATTTTATAAGTTCAGGACGGACAACTGGGTTTTAGCCAGAATCTGAAGACATGAGATATTAATAAGTCTTAGCAAACGACCGGAAGATGGCAATGAAAAGTTTTTAACAAACAAGTTTAAACGAGAAATGTCAATTTCACTGGGGATATTAATTATGAAACAGGGTTAGTACGAGTGAGCGATCTGGTGATGAAAGTGGACTACTGAGTTAAGTGAAAAGATCCAGTGGACTTATTCCTGCAGTAATGTCGCAGTAGTTTCTAAGTCACGCCCACATTCCTACACACGTTCCAATTCCTATCAGCACAGCCAACACTGATTCCAATCGTTTTGCTTCGCTCAACTGCTTGCGCTGCACACACGCTAGGTACGGTTCATAGTTTGCTGATCTAATTAAGTACATACAAAAGTTCAATTCTTATTTACTGTTTGATGTTCTCTTCATCATGGCAGTTCTACTATCTTTCCCATTCTGCTGCAAGACACTGCAGAATTTATTGGATTCGATGCTGCATTTATGTAATGAAACCCACTGCTCTTTTATTCCGGTTAGCAGCAAAACTAGCCCACCTCTGTGGTGTGGGGGTAGCGTGTCTGCCTCAAATTCAAGAGGTCCCGCTTTCGAGTCTCTGTTAGGGCGAGTCACCCGAATAATGCTTATTCCGGGATTTTCATTTATCCTGAAACATGAATGTCGGGAACTCTAAGCTATGTGGACCCCGGCCCATTTGAGCATCATTTCACCCATTTCATTCATCCTCCGATATAACCTAAGGTTAAAGGACATTAAACAAGTTAGGATACCTATATACATTTGAAACGGCATTTTTGAACTAAAAGTTTGGTTTTTACACCACTTATTAGCTCTTTCTTCTGCTTTCGAATGATATATCATTTATTTGAATATGATACATAGTTTTGTATTTAGAGGGATTTAAAGGGAACCTTGTGATGCTGTTACAACTAAAAGGGGGCGTGGCTCCCAGTGCTGTTTTAGTGTTTTTCTTTCATGTGGCTAATATCTCTTGTTCGAAATTGTGGCTTGCTTGTAGAAGAGACTCGTTGGGCAATCTCTTCATTCGTTTGTTTTTTCCTGTTTTTCGAAGAGTGAATAAACATATTTATTGTAAGTAATACTGTCATGCCCTTCTCTTTCATCCATCACAGTATTCTGTAGTGTGTTACTAATGCAAATGCACATTGATGCACTAAAAGCAAGAAAGCCACCCATATCAACAACTCCATAAAGAATAGCAGGAATGGCGATTGGCTACCGCAGGCCAAGTTGATACTCCTCAGTCTGCACGGTACAACACAGAGCAAATAGACTATAACACCGGTCGAGCTAGTAGAAGTCCTATAACTGTTCTCGAGGGATTGCAGTGCTTTCAGTGTACTTGCAGCCGCAATACCTCACATCGGGTGTCAACATTGGCTACCCCAGCTTGACTACTAAGCTGACACTTCTCATTTTGAACGGTACAACACCGAGCAAATTGACTAACATGGAAGTCCTATAGCTGTTCTCGAGGGACTGTAGTGCTTTGAGTTTACTTGGAGCTGCAATACCGATACAGAACGTCAAAACAGACGTATAGGTGACGAGTAAATTAATGCGGTGACATTGCTGCAGAGAAAAGATGGATCTAGTTTGGATAATCTGAAATATCCAAGGCTGTGTTTAATACTGATGTGGACCTTCCTGGTAAGGCGACAATTTATTTCAAATAAATCTTTTTGTGACATCAACCGTCATATCCATTGTTATTGGTTTGAATTTTGCAACACTCCATTTCATTTTTAAGCACTACCAATCTCCAGTTATTTCTCGGGATGCAATGAAAAGAGGATGGACTTTGAGGGCTAGTATACAGCGACCAGTTTTTAAACATTTGACTGTCGCTATCCCCGGCTTGAAGAGCTTCCCGGGCCACGTGGTCCAAGCCGTGGGGAGGAAAGCAGGGTGGCTTATCGATAAGTTGTGCCAGGGAGTCTCAAAGCCCGCTCATAAATGTCTGCTAGGTGGAGGGGTGTAATTCAATCCGCAGCGACATAAGCGAGGATGGAACTAAATATTCGAGATTAGAGGCATCACAATACTCTATAATGAAATTCAATTTAAACATTTTTACCATTTCAATACTTCATGTTTTTAAAACGGACTAAAAAGTGCACAATAACGTCTCCATGCTGGTCTATAAACCCATAAAGATACCTAAACCCATACAGATTGTGCTGAAAATTTGTGATTGTGAATATTTAAGATTTAATATATTAAGATTTAAAAGGAAAAAACGTGGAGCACATGTAATATATAATCGATGCATGAATATTTCACTTAAATGTCTAACAATTGTATTGCACTATAAATGAAGTAAACTGTTGTGTGAGTTTTCTCAATGACAGCTGCTTCCTACACTCTGCAATTATATATTGTATCCTTGCGCAAATCTTCATCTCAACTTGGATTAGACATAAGAATGAATTTTTACAAAGAACAATTTGTAGAAGGCAATAAGAATCGATAGTATTTAGAGAAATTCAAGTAAATGTAACACGTCAGATTTGTTGAAGAGCTGTCGCCATTTAGTTGTCTCGTGACGAGATGGAAATAATATGGAATCTGAGGACAGCCACTTAATAATTTAAAAATCGCCTCAGTCCTCCATATCCCTACTTGCAACAACGACACTATTTCTGCAAACCGTATCTTGGTTAATCAGTAAATAAAAAATCTGACGTGTTGCACACACATGACTTTCTCTACTCTTGTACTAACTATTCTTACAAACTCTTATTCCTCTATCTTCATGTTAATCGAGATAAACGCAGAAATTGTCTTATTGCTAACTTTCTCGTAGGTGGAAGGGGAATGTAGGAATACAGTAGGCTTTGAGCGACAGTCAAATCTTTTAAAGCTGGTCGCTATATGAAGACTTTGAAATTTCGTTGTCTTAGCACGGCCAAGAGAGAGAAAAATGAATAACAACCTTTCATTTGAGAAAAGTTTAAGCATTACAAAACTCGCACAAATAACAAGGAATATCGCCGAAATGGTTCACTCCACAAAAAATGCATTTGGACGTAACTTGTGCGTTTTAACGAGATCTACATATTTTGTATACTAAACCTAACTGAACCCCGGCGCGACAGCCCACGAGGGCCCAAGGCCTACCGCCCAGCCGCTGCGTCCCCCGCCTCTACCCACTACAGCGTCATTGGTGAGGTGTAGTACTGGAGGGTGGGACGTGGTCAGTTGTGCGGTCTTCTAGACCTGGGGCCGCTACTTCTCCATCAAGTAGCTCCTCAATTGGTCCCCCTGGGACCTAACGAGGCTGAATGCACCACGTGCCAGACCTCCCAGAGGGGATAAAATCCCCATGCTGGTACCGGGATCCTCCGCGCCAGAGGCAAGCGCGCTACCAACTGCGCTACGGAGGCGGTCTTTTGTATGCTAAGACTTGGCCTATCTCTTACGGTTTACCAGTTATGCAAAAGTTCTCCAGAGTAAACATGATTACAAAGGCAATAGCCAGAAAATTCAAAGTATACATTTCCTTTGGCAGAAAAATATTTTAAACATAGGACATTTTAATTAAAATCGTTAGTCATTTTTGAGAAAATTAAAATTTTAGAAAAATGTTCCATGTAAAGGGTAGTTTAGGGTGGAGGAATTTTCTTCAAAATCTTGGTGTCACATCCTTGAAAGATATTAAACTTGAATACCACTTCGGTTTTTAACCGACTTTTCGTTTTTGAGTTATGCTGTTCACACACACACACGTACACAAGCGCATCTTTTTGCCAAAGAGCTATTACTGGATTTTGGGGGCCTCAAAACATTTATTTCTGGTGAAATCTCGAAATCGAAATTTTGAGTCGAATACAATACTTCCTCTACTTGATATACTTAGTAGAGAAAGTAAACATAGCTTTCGGCAAGAATCATCTGTGGAAGCTATATAACAATAAACGATAGCAGCTAGAATGTAACCCACCAGTTTTAAAAGAAGTTCACCCGTAAGTACCCTTATTGTGATAATACGGCGCAAAGTCTGTAACAAACTAAATATTTGTCATAAGCAGGTCTACTTAATATTAAATGGCGCTACGAACAATTGAAAAAAGGCTCGTGTGTGAAGCATACAAATGTAACGCCGGCTCCCGCGCGAGATATCACGTGACCTCCTCCTCCCCCTTCTGTTGTCCTTGAAGTTGCCGTCTGGAGCATCGCATTTTGTTCCCGCCGTTTTGACAAGGTGCGTGTTTTTTGTGACCGGCACGCAGTTTACTTACACACCGACCCGTGGCCTTTCCCTCTTAACTTTTTACTCACTTTACAGAGTCAGGATACTTCAGCTACCCTTAACACCGGTATTGCTTCAAGTATGGACTTCAGTTAGGTATATACATATACCTACACGCCAAACTGGTTTTGCTGGGCGTATTTTCGGTGAACTTCATACGTTAAGTTCAGCGAAACGGATATAATTGTTTCGCTAAAAAGGGGAGGGGATAACCCCAGTACAGTCGTTCTCGAACTGTGGGTCTGATTGCTTGTTACTGAACCCAAAAAAGAAAAAACCCGGAGAGGGCGGTTTTCCACATATTCTTTTCTTGTGACAATAGCTACGCATGAGCACTCTTGTCTACTTTTTGAGAATAAATATTTTTCACTCACTCAAAACTTTCCGATACTCATTTCTACGTACATATGTTTATATTGACACAGACACGAGAACTGACATATTAATAATTATATTAAAAAGCAAACTTTGTACAGATCCTGTTGATAACCTCGCATCAGACCAGTGAACCAAAGATTTTCTTAAAAATCTTCCTGTGGCAGCCTTGGATGGCGCTGAACTTAGTGTATGTTTAACAGTCTTTCCGTTTCAGTTGTGCTCTTCACACACGCACACATAAAGGATCTTTTTTCTAAAAATGCCTTTTCTTTATTCAGGGCACCTCAAAATGTGTATTTCCAGTGAATTCTTGATATCGCCTTTTTGGACGGAATGCAACACCTTTTCTAGCTACATGCACAGAAAGCGAATTTAGTAAAATGCAAGGGTATCATTATTTACCGAGGCCTTTGTAGTTTCCTCTTCATTTCCTCTCTTTACCCCCCTACAATGACAGTGATATTCATGCTACTGGCTGGACATAGCAATAACCAATGACATGAAAGAACTATGTATTATTTCTGACGGCTGACTAAATCGTTACTCAAGTGTTGCTTGGTTCACACCATGCCGTATAAAATATATGATATGAAAGTAATGAAAGAACTTCATGGTTTAAAGAGCAAAACATTAACAGACCAGATTTGTATATAATATCAGGATAAGATTAAAGGTTGCTAACACTCCATTTTACTTAAAGGAACTTGGTAAAAGTGATGATGATTATGTACTTGTGGGAACTCAGATACTACAGAACACATTATTTGGTTGTAACCGTACCACACCAGTTTTACTTGAATTGTTCAAAATGGATTTTCTCGGATAATAAAAATCACAGACTTAATAAAAATCAGTCGTAAAGAAACTATACAGAGTTAATTAGGCATATTAAAAATGTAAAATGAAAATTTAAATTTTTAAAGAGCAAGTAATTATTGTGACTAACACTTATAAAATCATAGAAGTTGGATCTGCACGCTGTAAGAAGCGTAAGTTTCGAGGACGTTAAAGAAATGCTTTAACTAAAAAGTCCACTCTTAAAGGAACAATTGACAAAAAATGCAGTAATCAACTCGATGTTGATTTAGAATAATTGCAGTCTCTGGTTTCCTTTGCTTCCAAATGTCTTTAGAACTTCAAGCTCCGAGGCTTGTGTTTGCTGTTTCTCAAAGGCAAGAAAAGTCGGACATGACAATCGTTGATGAGTCATGGATAATCTCTGTGATCGATTTATGACATTTAATGTAGAAAATGTACATTCACAAGTTGCTATACTGAATCCAAACATTGCTACTGTAGCAAACAATGCATAAGTCTTTTTGAACACATCACGGTTTTTGTATAAAAGGTCCATTTTATTTTCATTAGGTTTTAAGGACAAATAAACCTGCACCTTGGACACTTCTTTGCTTGGCACAGTTACCTACACCTAAATTTTCAAGTGGTTTGAAGATGTTCAATGTTGAGTTGTTTTGTTTTTTCCATAGCCAGTAAAAGCTCTTCATTCTCACTGAAGCGTTCTTCCTAGGTCTCTGAAAACAAAGTTTCTGGTACCTAGCAGATTTTCAGCACAAGAAAGTTTTCTTGTTTTTGAAACTCACTGATTTCTTGTTTCACGCGCTTAGTGACAATTGCAACACTTAAGCTTGTAGTCTGAGAATGGAGTGCATTATCAGCTGCTTCCAGCAATCCATGTATTTTCTTGTTGAAAACTAACAGAAAGCGAAATTGAAGTGACATAATCACAGTCTTCAAACCAACGCTTTTGGCTATGTCTTCTCCATTGAAGTGTTCCCTTCCTATGGCATAGTACTTCATAGTTTGACAAAATTACTTTAGTAATTGCTAGATGCCCACTCTAACGTTGTATTAAATAATAATTAATCAGCTCGTGTTGCCCCTGATCGGTGAAGACTGTGTTGCTGAAGACAACTTGGTTTTCTTGCTGCTCCTCTCATTTGCGTTCGCCGAAGAAATCTTATGTCCATAATGCATGCACTAACTGTCCACGCCACTACTTAAGTTCTTTTTTCTTCTTTTCTTTTCCTGATTAGCCTCCCCTTATGTAGGACTTACAAGCCAGTGCCTAGGGTCAGACGCCTGTCGGGGAACAGAGGAACCTATGGAGCGGACAGAGTGAAGACCTGGAAGCAGCAGAGGAAGAGGATGATATGAAAATCAGGCGAAATCGATGAATGGAAAGATGATAATCGAGCAATTGGTGGAATGAGTGGCGGGGGAAACTGTAGAACCTGGAGAAAACCCGCAGCCGCTTAGTTCTATTAGTTTAAAATAAAAACAACGCACTGCGATCTGGAAGCTCATTCTTCAATGTTTGAATTCATTGCTGTGAAAGGTAGGGCGGGAAAACGAAGCGACCGCACGTGTAGATGATTTCCAAATATCGCGGATCATGCTATGCATGTGTTTTAGCGGCTTCGTGAGCGGCCTTGGACTCCCAACAGGTTTGAATATTCGGCACGCTGGAATAACACAATGGATAACTATTCCAGCATTGTTACTGTTAATATAATCTTCAATACATGGTCAATTTGCTTCTTAATTTATTATTGAAATATTTCTAAAACTTCAGAACAGGAAAGGACAAATGTGTATTCTCTCAATACGGGCGTTGCCCGACCTGGCCCCCTCTGGCTACGGCCCTGGGTATGCAGTACGAGATTAAATACTTCAAGCTTCTCCACCAATATGTACTTCCTTCTTAGCTTCCCTGTGTGCACCCGCAAAGCATCCTAAGTTTGTATAGTGTCGGCGTCAAAAGTCTTCCGACTCCCATTCTCCTTGCCGCGAGGAGAAGCCATCCAGGCTTATCTATTAGTTATTCCAGGTGGTTCAAAGGTCGACTTGTCGGCTCATACCTGTCTACAACGGTGAGGGGCGTCACATGTTTCTAAGTTCAAAGAGAATATCATTCCAACATTTCTCTTACACTTGTTCGTAAGAAAGTAATCTCAATGTAAAGAAAACATTAACGTTATACATTTAGAACGAACTCGCAGCGAGGATGCCAACTAAATATTTGGCATTAGAGGCGTCATATCACTCTATAATGAAATTAAATTTAAAACGTTTAAACAGTTTTAATATACCACGTTTTTTAAAGCTATTCATGGAGACACACGCATGCGCGCTGTAAAATTTGCAAGTTGATTTTACTCAGTGAACATGAAATGGTGTAATTGACCTGAAATTTCACATTGAAGTTTAAAGCATTGAATGGCTGTTTGTGGGAGATAACAGGAAAACAGAACTTCAAGGGAAAGTTAACGTTTAGTGCAACACAAGTAATAGAACTACTGCAAATAGCAAAAGAGCATGTTTAAAAAAACCATGAGGCATCAACCTCTATAGGTTACAACGTAGCTTCTCCCCCTCAGCTTTCTTGTCTATCACCTTTTAAATCTGAATCGGTTTATCTATTATTATAATTAGATAATTAATAATAAACGAGGAATACATATGCATCATCTTTGTTTAAGGAATTGTTTAAACATATTTCTTAAACGCCGTTAATGCTACCACAATAAAGCAATGTTACTTGTTTAAACACGTACAGAAAAGAATGTGCTCATTTTTTAATGGATAGAATAAAATTGATTATTTAGCCTCTTATTGGCTCCCCACTGACCACAGATCAGAGGAACACACACAAAAGTAAATATGTACCTCTGGTGAAGCCATCGCTGCGCTGGGCGGACCAGGCGCAAGTAATTCACACCCTCTCATCTATCGGAAAACATTTGCAATCGGCTGTGCCTCTAGCGATATATTGTAATAAGAGGTCTGAGCGGCCTCGGGCCTAATTTCAAAATGTTTGTCGGGCTCGGGCTTGAAAATTAGGAGGTACAACATAATTTATCACATATTTTGGGTCACCGATGTCGAAATTCCGAGAATAGCACAATTACCGCAACATTTCTTTACTAGGAATTCGATGATTACTCAAACGTTTCAAACAAAAAACCTCTCGGTCAGTTTGAACCACATGTTGGTGACATTGCATATATGTAACAAAATGCCTCTACCAAGTGCATATACAATAATTTTGAAGACACCGTACCTCCTTTAAGACTATCTGTTTTAATCAAACATAACAGTTGTTTCTAATTCCCACTAGGCAACTTTACTATCGTTTCATGTGTTTATGTACAACTAGAATTAGTACTCCTAATTTTGTGTAGATAAATGCCTGAACTCATCGACACACCATAACGCAGGGAAAGTTTGTCACTCAAATCTGACATCATTAGATTTCGCTATGTCACGTATGTGAGCGATGGTTTCCGACACTTTCACCCCAGTGTGGACACCCCTGGTGGGCGCCCAACAGCAGCAGAGATGGAGAATAATTGTTTATGGCAATACGAGACTGTCTCGTTCCACATGGTGCAATTGACGACCTTGAGCCAACTCGCGGAAACAGTTCCACCGTAATGATGGATCCGCGCTTCGACCCTGGTCTTGACTCTTTCAACTCTTCGCTGTAGGTACAATACGCACTTCTCAATGCCCATTAGCATTGTTTCATTAAAATAATCACCACTGCCGCATGATACACAACTAAGCTTCCCGAAAACGAGGAAGTATTTCTTACGAAATTGGGAAGAAAAAAAAAAATATCAAGGGGACACACTATTGAAAAAAATATGTTGCACTCACATGTCTTTCTCTACACACTCTTGTACAATATACTCCTACAAGTTCTTATCCCTGTAACGTCATGTTAGTCGAGATAAACATTTGCAGAAATTATCTTGTTAATTGTCTGTAGGTGCAAGAAGAATCCAGGCTTAGAGTGATAGTCAAATCTTCTAAAGCTGGTCGTTGTATGAAGGTTTTGAAATTCCATTCTCTTTGTAGGGCTAAGATATAAAAAAGTGAATAACAACCTTCCATTTGTGGAAAATATAAGTATTGCAAAACTCACACAAATAACATGGAATGTCTCCGAAATGGTTTACTCCTAAAAAAAAAAGGGGGGGGGGATATTTGGACATAACTTGTGTGTTTTAATGAGATCTACATTTTTGTATAGTAAGATTTGGTCCATCTCTTACTGTTTATCTGTTAACCAACAGTCTTCCAGAGTAAACAGGACAACATAGGCTATAGCCAGAAAATTCGAAATGTACAGTTAATTTGCCATAAAAAATATCTTAAACATATGACATTTTAATCAAAATCGTTAGAGCTATTATTGAGACAGACACACAGACCGACACACGCTGATTTTTTTCTAAAAATGCTCTGGGAGGGGGGGGGGGGGGGGGGAGTTGTAAGGAGTCTCAAAACATATGTATATTTCGGTGACTTTGTATAAGAAAGCAAAAGGACTAAACATATGACCAAATTTCATCAACTTCCCTTGTGGGACTATTACTTTATCATGTGCTTACAGTAAGTGAGTGAACCATTCCATTTCACAAAAAAATTGATGTCGGAAATACCTATATGAATAGAATGCCCTTTGAATCCCCCCCCCCCCCCCAAAAGGCGTCTTTAGAAAACATGTGAAAAACGAAAAGTCGGTTAAATGCCAAACTTGCTATTTAAGTTCAGGATTTTTGAGGATGCAATACAAAGCTTTTCAAGAAAATACCCCACCCCCCAAAACTACCTTTCCAAATATTTTTTCTCAAAAATAACTCTACTGCTTTTGATGAAAATATATGTTTATGAGATCTTCATGACAAATGAAATGTCTATTTTGCACTTTCTGGGAATAGCCTCTGAAGTAGGTACCCTTTATTCTAAATGACTAGCATTATTGCTAAACCGTAAGGAGAAAGGCGAACTCTTACTGCACAAAAAATGTAGATCTTGTTAAAGCACATATCTTATTATAACTAGAAGTTCTTTCCGGGATGTTATGCCGTGGTCTGATGGATGTCCGCCGCAGTTGTTGACGAAACGTCTGGAAACTCCTAACTCCAGCAGACCAGGGCATAACAGCCCGGAGATAACTTATAGCTAGGTATACTGACACCGGCCGTTTTACTTTTTTGTAGTGTTTAACGCCCGCTTTTACTACTACGGCACCGCAGGCGGTGACACTGATGATACATGGAATGAAGATGGAGCACAGGTGGAATGAGATGGCGGGGGAAACCGGAGAACCCGGAGGAAACCCGCCCCAGCGCCGCTTCGTCCACCACGAATCCCACATGCGGTTGCCTGGGATCGAACCCGGGCCGCACTCCGGCCGTGAAAGCCTACGCTCTCTCAGCACAACTTATTATTTTTTCACGTTGAGAAATGCTGGCCATTTCTTCGCGGATATTTTGTTCTAATTCTTCCAAGCTGTGTGGGTTTGTCTTGTATACTTCATGTTTGAAGTTACTCCAGAGTTAGAAATTGCAGGGGGGTAGATCAGCGGACGGAAGGTGCCACAAATCTAATAATAATTCTGTCCTGAAACACACTTTCAATTGTTCTAATAGAAAGATTGGCCGTATGAGCTGTTGCAGTCTTGTTGAAAAAACAAAAATCACGCTCCCTGTCTGTTAGTTCTCTAAAAAAAGAGGCAAAATAGGGGTGTCAACTGTTAACTCCAAAAAATTGGCCCTATTACTCAGAACCTAATACTGTTCATGAAGTAATCCTTCATGACGAAAAAAATTGTTTATGGGGCGCCATTAGAGCAGAAGGGTTTCTCGGCGTTCCAATTAGCGATTTCTATCTCTGGGGTAATTTAAAACAGTGTACAAGACAAACTCACACACCCTGGAAGAATTAAAACAAAATATCCGACAAGAAATTGTCAGCACTTTTCAACGTGAGCTACGGTGAATGGTGGATAGTTTCCTAAAGAGGTTCCAAATGAATGTATGGACGACGGTGACCAGTTTAAGCATCTACTTTCATAAAATTGGTAAGTAAAGGCTTTAAAAGTAGTTTTAACAATGTTGTATGGGTTCATCCGCGCCTTTCTATGATAGTAGCAGACGGCAACGAGCGCCGGGGATGCGGACAGACAAAACACTGCGCAGCCGGTTGGGAATTTCATCGCTCTCCTGGTAAAGCCATTTCTACAAACGTTTATTTCGATTAACCAGAGGTAGATAGAAAAAGAATCTCTTGTAAGTTTACTTTGTTGAAGAATGGGTAGAAAAATCGTGTGAATGTAACAGATCAGTTGTTTTTTTTTTTTTAAACCGATCGATATTTAAGTTTCCTATAAACTCATAATGCGGCGGTTTAATTACATACTTATTCGACCTTAAGCTCACACATGAATGTAAATAAATTATGTATTACTAGAACAAATATGAACTTTCATCTCATCGTTTTGGAACACAGTCAAATTTTATTTGCAGGTTTACCTATTTTTAAAAATACATTGTAAACTTAATTTGACAAAATGCATTATCTTTATTTAAATATGCACAGGAACTGTTACGCTTTAAAAGTTCCCTTCACTACGCTCATTTCAGGGCGCTTAAATTATTAGAATCATAAAATTGTGAGGTTATATGCGCAAACGTCTGGAAAATGCACTGACGAAAAATGAAGGATGAGTTAGAAGGATGTAACAGCATTTTGTGGAAAATTCAACACAAGTGCTTTATTTACTATACAATGTAGACCTCGTTAAAACACAATTTATGTCCAAATGATTTTTTTTTTTTTTTTTTTTTTTTGGTGGAGTGAACCATCTCAGAGATATTCCTTGAGTTTTGAAATAAACTTTCGTCAAATGGAAGATCGTTGTTCATTTTGTTATATCTTAGCCGTGCAAAGAGAATGGAAATCAAGGCTTTAAAAGATTTGACTGTCGCTCAAAGCCTACTGTATTCTCATATTCCGCTTGTACTTACAAGGAAATAATATGACAATTTCTGCAAATGTTTATCTCAACTAACACGAAGAAGATAGAGAAATAACAGTTTGTAAGAATGGTTAGTACAGGAGTAGAGAAAGTTATGTGCGCGCATCAGATTTTTAGAAAGAGGTGCGCGCGCGTGTGAACAGCATAACTCAAAAACGAAAAGTCGGTTAAAAACCAAAATCGGTATCTAGGCTTATCTTTTAAGGATGTGACACCCAGACTTTGAGGAAAATTCCTCCACCCTAAACTACCCTTTACATGGAAAATGTTTCGAAAATTTAATTCTCTCAAAAATGACTAATGATTTTGATTAAAATGCCATATGTTTAAGATATTTTTACGGCAAATGAAATGTATATTTTGGATTTTCTAGTTATAGCCCACATAGTCCTGATTACTCTTAATGACTTTTACATAACTGGTAAACCGTAAGAGATAGACCAAATCTTAATATACAAGAAATGTAGATCTCGTTAAAACATACAATGTATGTCTAAATGCATTTTTTTTTGTGGAGTGAACCATTTCAGGGATATTCCTTGTTATTTGTGTCAGCTTTGCAATACTTAATATTTTCTAAATGGAAGGTCGTTATTTACTTATCCATTGGCCGCGCAAAGAAAACGGAATTTCAAAGCATTCATATAGCGATCAGCTCTAAAAAGTTTGATTGCTACTCAAAGCTTACGTATTTTCATATTCCCCTTGTACCTAGAAGAAAATTGGCAGTAAGACCATTTCTGCGAATGTTTATTTCGACTAACCGAAGAAGGTGAGAGGAATAAGAGTTTGTAAGAATACTTAGTACAAGAGTAGAGAAAGTCATGTGAGTGCAACAAATCAGACGTTTACAATTTAAAGTATTTTAAACGCAATGACACGCCCAGGGATTTATACAAATATATACCTATTCCAAAATCCCATACATTTCCAAACTGAACATATAAGACCCTGCAAAAGCGTAATATACTGATGAGTAAAACCTAATTTTAACTTTTTTGAACCAAAAAACACGGGGTTTGTAAATAACCAAGGCCAATCTTTAAAATTCTTATTGTTTACCATTTTCTCTAGAAGTAGCACAGTTTATAAGCTTGGGATACACTAATCAATTATGGTCTTCGTTTTAAGGAGTGCTACGTATAGTACACCATGTATATGCTATACATAGTATGTGTAATTGTCTAAATTAAAATATACCCAAAGTCGCAATTGACTCATGCACTTCGACGGCAAGGATAATTACATTACGTAGAGTTGGATAATCTTGCCCAAGAAATGTTTCAAATGATTTATAAAACCGATTTCGGACTTGAAATGCCTTTGAAAATGTACCGACCGCGTAAATATGGTAAGAAGGAATGATAAATAAACAAAACCGCAGAGTGGCACAAGGCAAGCATGCGGCCAATACAGTATTAAAGTAGGGTTCAATCTTTGTAATTAAGAACTGTTCGGCGTAAACATACATTTATTTATGCCAACAAGCTTACTGCTGGTGTTTTTAAACACACAAAGCGTGGGTGGACAATGTGGTTAAAGCAGTCGCTCGATAAGCGGAAGATCCGTGGTTCAAATCTCGGCTATGGCATTGAATTTTTCAGTCCTGATTCCACCTCTAATACTAAATCTCTCTCGTTCAAACCATGAGCAGATGTGAAAGTTGAACAAGGCGGCAAGACTTGAACCCGTGGAGATGGATGTCATCATTGTACCAAATTCAAATGACAGGGAGGCTAAATAAGGGTAGTATCACGTCAATGAATGCCGCTCCGCTCTTGAAGAATGAGTACAGACAATGGAGCTTACAAATCCGTCCACCCGTCGGCCAAGACACAGACAACCGGTTTTCTTTGAAGCCAGCTTTGTGCGAATGCCGGCAACTGCCCGCGTGAAAGCAAATATATTCCAATTACATTATAGCACGCGACTTCAACAAGTCCTCTGATCGAGCCCAAGAGGAGCTAAGTGGGTGAGAGATCCAATCGTCTGCAGATGTTGAAACGAAGATAAAAACTGCCTGTGTGGATGATAATTCCCAGAAAAGGGGCTCCTGCTGATTTTCACAGTTCCAAAGAGCATTTTACACGAATATTCAGTTTGCGACAGAAAGAAGTCAAGCTCCAAAAATGAATTTACAGTATGTCTAAGTAAAAAGTTTCACGCAAAAGATTTCTCAGGTAGGTAGAGTTAGGCACTGAGAGGAGGGGCATGCAACAAGGAAGAGAACTGGCAATGTGTATAACAATGATAGCACGTGTGTGGCTACAGCAAAGGGAAATAATGTCATTAGTTTATTACCACGTCAGCTCTCTAAGAACTTAATATCTACAACAATAGCCTGAAGAACGATCAAATAAATGTAGAACCGGATTCATTTCATTCTCATTTATATACCAAAAGACTTTCTAAAAACAATACAGGAATAACAGCTCCTCTCACAACTAAGCTTTGTTAATCATAGCATGGGTGTCGGCAGGCCGTTTTCCAGGCGCATGTTGGAAGTTTGCAATCAAACAATATTAATTCATTATTTTGTTGTCAAAAGTTATAGTATTTGTTGTGGATAACCGTACTAATTTGTGCTAAATAAAAATTGTTTTTTACATCAAAGTTAAAATAGAACAAGATAGCTTTTTGACAGAAAATGAAAATATATTACTACTACTACTTTTCTGACAGTACTAGTCCTCCCAGTGATCCAATCCTGGATTTTCTAGGGATGGACCCTGAGGTGCGGTTTGCAATTGCCTTCTCTTGTGATCTAGTGTACCCCCGTGGATAAAAACAATGAGTCATGTCTGGAACGCCGGGCTATTTAACGGCAGAGAACAATAAACTTCCACGAGTACCAAATAACTTGCAGTTTTCAACACGTAGGTATGTCTGACTGTCCATCTGTCATGTATGTCTGTCTGTCTGTCTGTCTGTCTGTAGGCACGTATGTATGTGTGTATGCGTTTCAGGCATTACTCTTTTTTTTTCCACGGTGTACATTGGTTCGTTCTCTACGACAAACTTCTGAATGCAAATAGTTAAATATGTTATCCTGTCAAATTCCATAGCTCCGTATTCCGTTCCTTTTATTTGTTTGCAATGCTGAAGTTTGGCTATTAAGTCTGAATACCTGCTGCCGCACTTGGTCGGTGCTCGGGAACAATTCTGAGAAAATCTACATTATGAATGATGTGGAAGTCGATTGAGAAGCTCAGAGAAACGGTTACAACGGCAGACTTCCGGCGCCGGCTCGCTGAAAGAGAACACGTGGATGGTTATTTTGTTTACTTTAGCTTCCGTCTGCGAAAACTTCAAGCAGAGAGAGACTTGAACGCCGGTCGCAGTTTTGTCCAAATTGGGAGGATAGCCAAACGGTTTATGTAACACTCGCGCTCGTAAAACTTGAATGTCTGGAGCCTGGGGCCCAAGAAGGTGTGCCCTTCTTGGGTCTTTTCCTGCTTTGCGCGTTAGCATTGCTTAAAACCAGAAATGGAATCGCGACACCCGAATATTAGGAGAAACAAACTAATTTCGCTCCGGTTTTGTTCAGATCAAAATTACGCTGTAATTTCACTCATAAGTCGGACTAGAAAAGACAGTACATGAATGATATTGATCATTAGAAAAATAAAATCGAGAAGTGCCATAGAATGTGTGGTCGCCACCAAAAAAGATCCCTTCACATTATAGTATCATTTGACGCTGGCCTTTGATGTGCTCATCATTTATTGGATTTACTTATCAGCTCCTCTTTCTTCTCGCAAAAGGCATAACTGGTTCCTGCCCAGATACATTTCCACGTATTTTTCTTGATTACGCATAATATATTGGGAGAACAAAGTAGTTATTTGTTACGATAATACGGCGGCTCTCCACAAAGTAGGCATCGCCACAACAATACGCCGGCGGCATTAACAATTTCAGTAATACAAAATGCATGTGACCAATTATTACAAATTTATGAACTTCCGCATCGAGTAAGTACAACTGAAGGGAAATGCAAAATGTTGAAATTCAGAACGAGAAAAATAAGCATTAAAATGAAATATACACATATGTTTTTGCTTTAATTACGGCTGCCATAACTTTTAAAAGGGGCACTGAATAAAAAAAGACGTGTTGAAAACAGAATTTCATAAAAACGTATATTAAGTTTTAAATTATTTTTACTGATCCATCTAATAAGTTGCCCCACACCCCCCGTCCGAAAATGGATTTCTGATTACGCGTTTGATAGTTTACAACCTATTTTAAGGCAAATGCAATTAATATTACTTCAAAACACTGCGATAAAGTTAGGGATCACGTTTCAAACTTTGGGCAACTTGTTTTTTCTAAATTTGCTTCGATTATAAAAAATACTTTGCGAACTTGTGAAATTCATAAATTGACTTATTTACATTAAGACACTCTCAGTAACTTTTTGCTTTGATTATTTTCGCTCCACTTTTACAAGCTCAGGTAAGACAAACTCGAGACAATTTGGAATCGAATCAGTCTTCTCTTGTTCGTGTTCAATTTTCTACACCCCAGTAACACAGTTCGAGCTTAAAATCTATCTATATCCTACGTGATAAGACATGCCCAAAAACAGTTCCAAATGCCGCCCTTTATGCTTTGAACTCACCCCTAGATAACAATACCAGTGTATTTTGCTCTCACGCATCTCTGAATGTCGCTGGAAAAGCATTGGTAAACCAGATAAATACTTCACGGCAATGCTTCTAACAATGGATTGCATAACCAGAACGACTGGGAGGTCCGCCGTAGGCAACTGTTGCGTAGTGAGGCACGCATTTACTTGACTTGTTACGTGGATATGCCGGCTGTTAACAATGGCATGGCAGCATTATTGTGTGCGCTCCGGTCTGCCGAGTAATTGGGTAAAATGACGCGGAAGGATGGATGCGCGGTGGAATTTCGCAGCACGACACGTCATACGCACATTCCTGGGCCGTTGACCCATGGTCACCCCTGAGGTTAGGTGACCCTCCCCGTAGAGGCCCCTCGTGACCTTGACAGTGACCCAAGAAGGAAGAAGTTGAAGATTGCCGCTTCTCGATTCAGGTGAGACGCAACAGCATCCCTATGCACAGTCGGCAGATCGCCACTCCCTCCGTCCTCATGCAACACATTTCCAGAAGGAACAATTCAACATCCACGCACTCACCTTTCGTTTCCAAAAGTAATTCCTCTGGTTGTGATTTCCTCCTCGCTAGAGTTCACTTTTCACTAAAAACACTAACCATTAACACACTTTCAACAGCGTTTAGACGTCGCGAAAATACTTCTCCAACTGATCACGCACGCTCCACTCTTACAAAACGCGGCTTCAGCAGTCTTCAAACTGTCAACATTGCTGCACTGATCCAGCAGGTGCCGACACCACCGAGGTCGGAGTACAGTCGGATAACGCGTCATCCAACCATGTCTTTCTCTCTGGAAGTCCGCCATAGAGAAATATATGGGGAAATGTTATCGTTTTGTTCGGTAGAGAGCAGCAGTAGTCGAAGTCGAGTAGATTGTGTTGTGTGCACAGTTGTGTGTATATATAAAGCAGATATAATCGTATAATAGATATTGTTTAGTGTTCGGTTTCTGGAAGTGTTCTTATTACATTCATTTTCTCAAGCATTAAAAATGGTGAACGAAATTTCGTATTAACTTGTACAACCGAGATATGTGTATTATCTAGTTGATATAAGGTTCTACTTAGAAGAAATGAAATGTAAAGCATCTGTTTTGAGTGTTAATAACAAAACATGTTTGTGTGTTATTATTTCAAGCTTGAACGACATACCTGTTTAATATGAAATAGCGTCTTAGATTTCACGTGGATTTCACTATTGTGCATCTTTCAATCTGTCCAATATGAATGTTCTAGCAGGTATAAGCATTCAAAGTACAGCAGGGGCTGTCCCTATTAAAAATGATAAAGGTAGGTGTCTAATTCGAACATTAATATCAGAATCACTGCGAAATTTTTACTGTCAATAGAATATTTATAAACCTGCACCAAACTGAAAAGGCCGCGGTAAATACTTATTAAGCATTCAACGTACAGTTTCAAGTCTGTGCACATTTACTTTAAACGCTATAATTTACTGCTTCTGTGTAGTGACCCTAAAATGCCTATTACTAATTACACCTGAATGGTATAGAAGGTGATTTAGTGCAGAAAAGATTGTTAATTGGTAATAGTGATCAAATCGGGGTCCCAGCATATTTAACCTCACTAAACGCCTACCCCCTGACCAACTCTGTTCTCCCACTACTGCTTCCACACAGACCATGTGACTCCACTACTATTACTTCCTCTCAGACCATGTATCACCACCTTTCAGACCATCAATATCTCCTTACCCAGCACACCATGCAGTTTTTAAAAGACTAGAATTAAAATGTATTCCTTTAATGTCCAAACTATCCTTTCCTTGTCCCATTCCTTTAAAATATGTATAACGTAACATGTATTTGTTTCATGTGTAAATAATGCCTGTTCCTGTAGGTGACCCTTCCAGTAGTTTCTTTTCCCAGCTCTGCAACATGTGAAACACTGGTGGTGGGAACTTCTATGTTAAAAATCAAATACTGGTGGTCGGGGAACCAACTTCCGGTTATCCTGTAGCATAACAGCCCCATGTGGTTCACTGAATACTGTCATCTGCTATGGAGGGAGAGGGTCTGGCCAACATAACAAAATGAATGCTCTGAAAATACCAACACTGCTTCAAAAGAAGAATAAATAACGATAATTTCAAAAATTAGCCCTGGGTGCAAAAACACTGTCACTTCACACGATTACATAATAATAAGAAGAAGAAATATCGTTAATTTAAAAAAATGTCCTGTGTGCAAAAAGTCCTTGGCAATTTATATTTCCTGTGGTTGGCATCATTCACATGCTTTTGGAAGGATCCCTATTGACTATTAATTTTATTTTCAGGTGAGGTGTCTATGCAGAAGGTGAAAGTTCACCGCTATGTATCTGGTAAACGGCCTGATTATGCTCCAATGTCAAGCAGTGAAGAAGACTCTGAGGATGATGACTTCATTGAGCAGAAGCGAAGAGGTCGTGCAGCTTCACCAGCAGAGCCTGTACAGACTGAGCCTGTTGAAGGAGAAATGGAAGTTGATGACCCACGACTCAGGCGACTGAAAACAAGAAAAGTTGAAGAGCCTGTTGAAGAGGAGAATGATGATGAAAACAGAATTGAAAGGCATAGGTTAGTATGTCATTAATAATCAGGTATATTTTTTTTTAATTATAAGGTAATGAGTGTCATTCAGCTAAACTCTGCACCTCACTATAAGGCTTTTATTGGCTATGAAGATTCTTATATAATTAATACATATTACACACATTTAAGTTGTGTAAAGAACTCTGTATTATAAAGTAAGACAAACATGCAGATATTTAATTCCAGGTTATATACCTTTTTATCAAAGCATGACTCGCTTACCCCATACCCTTGACCAGAGCCTACCCCCTGCCATTGGACAATAACTATTAGCAAACAAAAGAGGACTCTCATTTGGAGGGTAAGAAGCAACACAGTCGAATGTATGTTTCCTGTAGTCAGCCTAGTTTCATGTTTGATATGGTAAGTTTGCAAACCAATGAGTTGGTGCGCAACATGGCATTCCTTTTTCGACCCTGGATATTGTCTGAACTTGAATCTGATGATATGAATCAACTTCAAGAAAACTTAAGTATGTATGGCAAACTTCAGCTCACTGTGGCTGAGCGGTTAGACCATTTGCCTACCATCTAGGTGGCTTGGGTTCGATCCCAGGGACCTGCATGTGGTATTCGCAGTGGACAAAGCAGTGTCTGGGTGGGTTTTCTCCGGGTTCTCTGGATTCCCCCACCACTCATTCCACCAATTGCACCTTTCCATCCATTGATCTTGCCTGCATTTCATATCATCCTCTTCCTCACTATCATATCTGGTGCTTGGCTGATTACCCACTTCCAGGTCTTCACTCTGTCCCCCGACAGGCGTCTGACCCTAGGCACTGGCTTGTAAGACCTAGGGGGTGTAAGTCCTGTGTAAGAGGAGGGTAATCAGGTAAAGAAGAAAAATTCGTCAGCCACATATAAACATTTCTTGTGTTGCTTCAGTAGCCACATAAATCTTCTTGTATTGCTTCTTTGTAACTTCTCTCTGTAGGTACCATAGCAACTTTGTGTTCTCCATTTTCTCTGGGATAAAAATAAATATACATCCTGAAAACATGTCTATTTTATGTGGTTAACATTGAACTTAATATTAGAGCTTATAATTACTCCCCCTCATCTGGTGACCAGGACATAATATTAGTGATCACGAAGAAATGATAACGTAGCAAGCAGCTGCAGATACTGTTTGTGTGGCAGTGCAGTTGCCTGTTTTCTGGGCTGACAAACATGTTCTATGTTTTGTCTAAGCGATGGGCAGTTCAAACTAAATGGTATTATGACTGAGAGAACAAAGTTCAACCACCAATATGCCATAGAAGTGGAGGACATCATAACCAATCTACCAGATAAAGATTCATACATAAAACTGTAGGCAGAGTTGGCGTGCAGGCTATTCACCTCCAAGGAGCAATGTGTCCAGCTTCTTCTAACATGAAGAAATGGGGGGACTGCAAACATCCCAGTTTTTAAGGCAGCTAAAAGCCTTACACCATATGTTTCAGACAACTTCCTGAGGAGTATATGGTCGAGCTGACTACCATCTCATATATAGACCATCATCGCCTGCCAAAGGGATGCTAGTCTTGATGCCGTTTTGCTTTTGAAAGACGAAATTCATGAGGTGACACCTCTGCTGCCCTGTGTAGCGAAAAACAACCCTTTGTCCAAAGTCATCAAGTTTCTCAAATGAGTTGAAGAGCTATCCAAGCAAGTTACAGCTTTGACAACCCATCCAGTATGACAGCGTTTGCATTCACAAACCTGCCAACAAAGAAGTCAGTCACACATACTGTGCACGACTCCTAAAAAGAAACCTGCTAGAACACCTAGAATTTTAAGAACATCAAGACCATCTGATGCCAAAGGATTACCATGACAATGGATGACCTACAACAGAACCCTAGGATCACAGTAAAAAGAAGAGAAGAAAGAAGATCATCAGTGACATCTAGAACTTCATAGCATAAGTACCAAGATAAAACTTGTCACAATTTTAAATCTGTATAGTTTGTAGAAAACTAGTACGTAGTTAAATTTAATAACATTGCAAGCATCTGAGAAGTGGTGAAATAGTACAAATTGAATCAAAGAAAATGAACGGAGAAGCGGAACAAGAAATGGATCTCACAGAAAACACAGATAGTCAGGATAGGGCTGGACAGGGTAGTGTTCCAGGGGCATCTGAACATAATTACTTTGTTGAGACAGATGAAACTGGAGATAACAGCGGAACAGAAATAGTCAACAAGTGACATCATTGAAAAGCAGGATAAGTTAGCTATGATATTATTGAAAAGTAGGGTAAATTAGCTAGCATTATCACTGAAAAGCAAAACAAATTGGCCAGTGATCAAAAAGAAATGTCTGTAAAGCAGGGCAACATTTTTAGGGACATCAATGAAAAAAGACCCAGAGGGAAGTCTACATAACACAGGATCAGCGTGCTACTGATATCAATAACAAACATAGCCAGTTAGCAGCTGATATAAATGTCAAAATTGAAGAAATCAGATTTAAGCAAATTGAAGTTCAGACAGAAATCGTGATTGAAATAAAAGATATGTTTAAGAATGAAATCAACGAAATTAGAGAAAATTGTACTGCAGTGAATGTAACTGTAAATATTGAAATTGAGAGGTTAAAAAGCAATTGTGAGAATAGTGCAAACAAGTGGCAGTAGGAACTGAAAGCTTAGATACTGTCAGAACTGAAATCTGTGTATTAGAAGACTTGTTTACTAAAGTAGCGGATAACCAAAGCAAAATTGGGGAAGAAATTGGTAAACATTTAAAAGAAATCACAGAAAAAGTAAATCAATCTAATGACAAATCAAATTACAAGAGGTTAAGGGGATCCTTTGGGCTCAAGTTTAGAACAGCTCACTTTCCACTTGCCAGCCAGATTCCAAGTCCGAACTTACTTACTGCGCATGCGCCAACAGTAGTTTCACAATCGCCCATTAGATTTCACTGCATGACTAGCAGACGATTTTCACATCTGCCAACATTGCTTTTTACACTACACTAGTTTTCGTTGCCAACACATTAAACACAAATACACTCACTCGCGTCGTTGCCGCCACAATCGCATATGATGATTATTACATTTATATAATATATAAGTATTATTTATATATAATACTATATATTATACTTATATTTATTATTATTATTTTATTATTTAATGTTATTATATTTATTATATATATTTATATATTATATCTTATATATTTAAACGAGCAATTCTTGTGTGTGTATATATATATACACACATATATTTATTCCGCGCAACTTGGAAACGGCTCTAACGATTTCGATCAAATTTTGTATTCAGATAGAGTTTTGCTTTCTAAGTTCATCTATATAGGTGTAATTCCCGAAAAAATGCGATTTTACATAAAAAATAACATTTTTTATTCCCGCTTCTACAGTGCAATTCTTGTATATATATTCCCGGTATTTCAGAAACGGCTCTAAAGATTTGGTTAAATTTTGGTATACATGCATATTACATTCACAGTGTTTTCTCTACTCACTTTTAGGTAACACATTCACATCTCTTTCTCTACTCAGTCTTCTATAAACAATTTTCCATAAAAAAACATGATTTTGCACCAGAAACATTTTATCCCCACTTTTAAAATAAGTCATAGCATGTTCTGTATGTTTGAAACAGAAGTGCTATTACATTCACACTGTTTTCTCCTCTCACTTTTAGGTAACATATTCACATCTCTTTCTCTACTCACTCTTCTGTAAACAATTTTCTATAAAAAGCGTGATTTTGCACCGAAAAACACTTTTATCCCCACTTTTAAAGTAAGTCAAACCATGTTCTGTATGTTTGACACAGAAGTGCTATTATATTCATGCTGTTTTCTCTACTCACTCTTAGGTAACACATTCACATCTCTCTCTACTCACCCTTCTACAAATAAGTCATACAATTTTGTGCATGTTTGAAATAGAAATGCCACATATTACATTCATACTGTTTTCTCTACTTGCTTTTGGGTAACACACTCATAACTGTTTCTCTACTTACTCTTCTAGAAATAAGTCATACAATTTTGTGCATGTTTGATATAGAAATGCTGCATGTTACATTCACAGTGTTTACTCTACTCACTTTTAGGTAACACCTTCACATTCTTTCTCCACTCACTCTTCTACAAACAATTCATATCAGCTATACAACTTGAATGTTTGTATATATCTAACTGTTAATCTCGAAAACCGCTTAACCCATCACCGCGAAATTCGGCACGTATATGTATTTTTTTCGTGGAGTTTTTATGGTAACAATTTTACTACACAATATATTACTTTCAAATGGTTTTCTACTCGCTTTTCTTTTACGTTAGCGCATTCATGTATCCTCTGTTTGCCCTTCAACATACAATTCATATAATATTCTAGGATTGAAATATAAATGCAGCGTATTACGTTCACACGATTTCCTCTACTAATTCTTCCTTTACGAGACACAATCAGTCTTCTTTCGCTATTCACCCTTCAACATATAATTAATACAATTTGCTATATGTTTGAAACAAATACAACGTATTGCATTCATACCACTTTCTCTACTCACTTTTGTTTTATGTAACAATTCACATGTTATTCCCTATGGTTTATCAGCTTCATACATACCAACGCCTATACATATCTTATGTTGAAGAATGATTAAATTACAAAACAGGTTGATCGATCGCCATGAAAAGTGACATCTAATTTTTTTCATGGTGAAGATTCTTATACAATCCATTTTACCACGCAATGTATTACGTTCACGTGTTTTTCTTTACTCCCTTTTCCTTTACCTAACATACTGCTCCCTCTTCTGCAAACAATCCATACATTTTTCCATACCCTTGAAATATAAGTGCAACGTAACACATTCACACGGTTTTTCTACTCATTTTTCTTTGGTAAAACACAATCACATTTCTTTCACTACTCCCGCTTCGACGAACAATTACGAACAATTCATACAATTTTCTATATGTTTGATACATAAATGCGTAGTACATTCACATGGCTTTATCAACCAGCTTTTCTTCCTGTAGTATTTGTTATTCTTCAACATTGCTTTTGCTTAGTGTCGCTCCAGTGTTTTAATAAAGAATAAAGAAATAGTTAAAAAAGTAAAGTAATCACAATTGGTGTCAGGGGTGCAACGAAAAGCACGATATGGAACAGTTGACGAAACAAATGTTAGCCAAGATGGACATAATGGGAAATGAAATGAATTCCGGAATGCGGCAGAGGAAACAAATATGAAAACCAAATTGGAAAAATGTAAACTACGGAATAGAAAACATGGGAACAAAACTGGAAGCCAAATTGAAAATGTAAACTCTGAAACGGAAAAGATGAAGACGGGAATTCCAATATGAAGACAGGTCTATCGGAGAATACTAACGAGCGACTGGCCGGGGTTAAGGAAGCCATGGAAGAACTCGACGGAAGTATGAAGGACCTTGGCCAACGTGTTAACGCCCTGGAGTCAATCGTAGCAGTAAAGAACTGAATTCCATAATGGAACAAATGCTCGATGAAAACCTCAAACTGGGTGGATATCTATGGGGAGGCCTGCTTTCAGCAGTACACGTTTTACAGCTGAAATGATGGTGTTTATGAAATATTTTTATGTATTTCTATATCTCTTGTATCTCGGACATTACTCTTAACAATTACGACGAGTAGTTTTAGTTAGTTGTTTTGCCTTTCAGGTTTATCTAAACAAGTATCTTCTCCCACAAAAAACAAGATTTCACAAAAACAGAGGCGAAAAACGCCTAACAAAGCTCGGTCGCCCAGGTACTAGTATATATTATATTTAATATTATTATATTTTTATTATGTTTACTATTTATCGTTCTTTTTTTGTTTATTTATTTTATTTTATATTATTATTTTTAATGTTATTAGATTTATATTATATATATCATCTTTATATTATTTTTATTATTTATCTTTCTTTTTTATTTATTTTATATTATATTATAATATAATGCTAATGGCTTCATTGCCAGATGCAAGGCACTAGAAAACAACATATTATTTTATTGTATTATTATTATTTAATATTATATTATATATATACCAATATGTGTCCTGTGTAACGATCCAGCAGAAATGAACGAAGACCACTTGAAGACCTGTGAATCATTAAGATCAGAAGAAACTACAGTTCAAAAGTATTGGAAAGCACGAATGCTAATGGCTTCATTGCCAGATGCAAGGCACTAGAAAACAACAACATATTATATATATTATTTATATATAATATTATATTTAATAGTATTATATTATTATATTTATATTATTTTTATTAATTATCGTTCTTTTTTATTTATTTTTTAATTTTCGAGTGGAGAAAAAATCCATTTACGGAGCCCCATGCGCTGGGATGGCACAGATGGGGGACTGTAAGCTTCGCCCTAGGGCACATCACATTCCCTGCATAGCATTCGAGTCCTCAGCAGGCCCTCGTCGTACAGGAACTGCATGCATGACTCCTCATTAAAGCACAGAGGCGCCAAATCTAATATACTGATAAAGCGATCCGTTGCACTAGTTGCTTCTAAGGTCAGCAGCATACTGCCGACTCCCGCAAAAACATTCAAACTTACTATTGGCAACAAACTCCTAGGGACATTCTGCTGTTGGCAGCGCTGCATTAACACAGCAACTTCGGCAACTTTCGTGACCATTTGTACACACTGCCGAGTGGGACTTTGCCGAAATTCTGACCAAGTGCTTGCGTAAGCTTATCTAAACAATATCCATCCTTTGTGTTCACCATGTACCTAAAATGTGGATAACAATGTGGGCAATGACAATGAGGATGTACTTAATAATGAATAGGAAATATATAGCAATTACGGATCATCACAGACTTATGAACTGTATCCTGAAACTGCAAATATAAACCACACACCAAACACAATTTTCACATATCAACACAGTCTACTCCAAGCATCTAATATGCAGATTGTAGCTCCAACTTGGTGCTGTTTTTATTGAAGAGATGTTTCAACTTTGAGCGATGTGGCTCTTATTTCTCTCAGGGCGTGGTAACGGATGGAATGAATAATCATACGATGTTTCTTCACCACAATGTATTATTTTATTAACACCTTTTCTCTATTTTACATTTAAATAAATCCTCTTAGCACCATTTTAGATTATTTAAGTCTTTCCACTTTTTCAAAAAGTGGAACAAAAGCTTGATGAAAGTCTGGTAAATGTTCTACAATGTTCACACGCTACCAAAACACGTCCTATCACCTTGAACATTTAGGCGCTAGTCCCAATTCTTTTAGTTGTGAGTCTATCATTCCGACTACCACGTATACATCCGTGCATGCGTCCATCAAATAGTTCCCGTATTGTTAGGGAAGCGATCCCTAACCATTCTCCCTTTGCTATCAAGACTGAACACATAGAATTCTAATATTTATACATATATATTAAAATTAAATATGGAAATATTTATGACGTCTTTAAACAAACTTAATTGTTCGTAACAATGAACATTAATAACACGTTTTCGTCATTTAACCAACTCATACAATATCAAAAAACAAATTACACTCCTAACAAATATTCACATAAACGATTTTCTTTTGGGGTCTTCTAATATTCTGTCTCACATGCCCCTTGTTTTGTTTTTCAAGTTGTCACCTATATTTACAATCTTGAAACACAATACAACATCTCTCCCTATTCCTCTGATACAATCACTTTGTACAATACTTCTTTCTTTACAGGCTTTTTCGCTGTATGTCTTTGTCTTTTGTTTTGGCATGACACAGCATGTCTTTATAAATTTTACATATTCAGTTATTATACAACACATTCAGTTATTATACAACACATATTCAGTTATTATACAACATATTCAGTTATTATACAACACATACTCAGTTTAAGAGGTAGAACTGGAACTTAAAAATTCAATGCCACAACTGGGATTTGAACCACAGACCTTCCGCTTGCCGGGCGGACGCTCTACCACTGAGCTATTGTGACAAACTGCCAGAATGACATTAAATTCTCAAGCCAGTTCGTATTTCGTATTTGCCCACACACGGCTTGTGTGTTTAAAAACACCAACAGTAAGTTTGTTGGCATAAATAAATAATACATACTCAGTTATTATACATTTGACATTTACACAAATATAATTTAAGTGTATCATGGTTTATTGTGTGGCTTTTGACTTATGTTCCTTGTTATGAGGAGAGAAAAACAGGATACAAATCTTGAGCTAATGATTATGATCATATTTATGGCAATATTTTATTCCGTTCTTTGTCCTCTGTCTTGCAAGCTTATTATGCATGGGCAGGTCATTGAGTCAATTCTTAAACTCTGATGTTACTAATGGTACCATTTTTTAATTGGGTTCTTATTCACTATTGTTTAGTTCGACATTTCTTCAAGCTTAGCATTGGCTATATCCATCTTAATTCATGGGCATTACTTTTCTGACTATGGTTTTTCTTACTTCACTAATTGTCACCTCTTTATCTCTTATCTCTATAAGAGAAAACTTCTATACTTATAATTATTCTGCAATTGTATTATTTTTCTTCTCAATTCACCCTTGACACCTTTGTGTCAAAAATATTTTATCTTTGTCATCACAATTGATTCTTTTTTTTTTTTTTTTTTGTCCCTGACATCTTTATGTCAAAAATACATTGTTTTCCGTCGCTATAATTCACTTCTTTAATGACAATCAGTGTCCTCATCTGTCTTTGTTGACAATGCTCTTGGTGGTCATTATAGCCAATGACTACGTTGATTTTCTTTCTTGTTGTATTTTCCAATCTGAACATAATCTTCTATAAGTAACCCATTAAAAATTATTATTTTCCATCATCTCTACTATTCCTGCCTTACATGTTTGTTGGCAAAGACTATTTGGTCCTTTCTTTGTGTGGTTTCAATTTGTTTTTATGGTATCTTCCTACCAACTTGCCATTTGTATTCTGTAGCTCATACGTATGGTCACCCAGCTGTTTTGTTATGACCAGTGGTCCAGTGTACAGTAGTTCCATCTTTCCAGATCTTTTCTCAGATGCCTTGGATGCTTTGTGGCTTCTTAAGAGCACCTTTTCTCCAATTTGTGGGGACCATTTCCTGATAAATCTTTTTACCTTGTTTCTCCCTTTTTCTGCCTTTTGCTGTAACCTTCTGAATGCCAATTGACATTTTTCCTTCTCTGTCAATTCCCTTTGAGCAGCCATCGTAGTGTCAATGTCAATTGTCAATCTCTTGGGTTTTGTGTTGGTCATCAATTCGACTGGGACGAACTTGGTCATGGGGTTCACCGAATGGTTAATCACCTCCTCTATGTACCCGCATTTTTCCGTCCAGGATGTATGGTCCTTGTGGCAAAGTAGGCGGAAATATATACTTATATTTCTCATCGTTCTTTCTGTCAGATTTCCTTGAGGATAATAGGCTGAAGAATAGTATAATTTTATTGCTAATGTTCTTAAGGTGTCCTGGAATAATTTACTTTTATGCATTGTCGCGTTATCTGAAAGAATTGCTTTTATATTCCCATATTTTGGAATATAATCCTTAACGATTTTGTTCAGGCAAGTCCTACTTTTAATGTTCCTAATGGGGTATATCTTAGTAAATTTTGTGAAAACATCAAACATGACGAAGATGTATCTGTTTCCACCTTTCCCCCTTGGTAGCTCGCCATGTTCATCGATGCACACCAATGCATTTTTCTCGTTTCTCAAGATGGATTGTGGAACGACATCGTATCTTACATTGATTGGCTTGGCCTTCTGACATAGGTCGCATGAGGAAATTAACTTCCTGACTTTCTTGCCAAGATTTTTGATGTATAGTACTTCCTCAATTGCAAGCATTGTTCTCTCAGTACCAGAGTGAAGCATCGAGTGAGGGAATGCCAAAATAACCCTGTCCTGTAAGGAATTTGGTACCATCATTTTCCACTTCCTTACGTCGCGGCCATGTAATTTAAACAGGATGTTCCTAAATTTCCCTATCTTGGCTTCCAATTTTGGTACTATGTCTGGAGCCTTGTCGAATAGCCTCTTCAATTCTGGGTCTTCTTGCTGTAGCTTCGCCATGTTTTTGAAGTCTTGTAAGATTTCGTTGCTTTCCTTACTATTTATCTGCATAATTTTAATTTCATGGTGTGGATTATATATCGTCTCGGGTATGTGACTTTCTGATCTTAATCTTGACAATAAGTCACTAAAGATGTTCTCCTTGCCAGGGATATGTCTGACCTCTATGTCATGCGACGTTATTTCGTGTATGTACCTCGAGATTTTGGAGTTGGTTAGCTTGTATTTTTGGATGAAGGATAGGCTTACGTGATCAGTATATATAATTATTTTATAATGGTAGATATATTGCCTGAACTTCTGTAACGCAAAATGCATTGCACCTATTTCTAATTCCGTTATGCAGGCATTGGCTTCTATCTTGTTTAGAAATATAGAAGCTGTGGCAATCACATGTTTGTTGCCATCTGCATCTTCTTATGCCAATATTGCTCCATATGAGTGCGCACTAGCATCGGTGTATATTAGAAAAGGTGAATTTGGATCCGGTCGTTTCAGGAGAATACTGTGCTTAAAAAGTTCCTTGATTTTCTCAAAGGCTACCTGGTGCTCGGCATTCCATTTCCACTTAGTATCCTTTCTCAACAGTTCTCTAAGGGGTACTAATTCCTTAGCGTAGTTGATCACAAATTTTGACTGGTACTGTAAAATGCCCAGAAACCTTCTCAACTGTTTCAAGTTACGTGGGGGTGGTATACACTCTATGGCCTTGACTCTCTCCGGATTAGGTTGTATACCAGCAGGTGTAATGATGTGGCCTAGAAATTCTGCCTCTTTGACAAAAAATTCGCACTTCTCCAAGTTCAGGGTCATGTTGCTTTCCTGAAACTTGGACAATACATAATCTAGAAGAACAAGCATTGCTCCAACACGAGAAAATGTTACGACTGCCAAACTCTAAATGGACAGAAAAGAACCTCCCCCCTTCAATCCTTAAAACTCATAGTAGTTTCCTAGAAAAGGTAACACAGGTTAAATCCAAATTGAACATTCCTAACACCAGAGAAAATCTACTTATAAGAGAAAATCCATTGGAATTATTGCAACCTACCTTCAATTTGGAATTAATAGAGGAAATAAGTAAATCAGACACACCAAAAGAAATACAAAAACTTCTAACTCTGGAAACAATCAATACTAGGTATCCCACAGAAGAATGGCTGCACATATATACTGATGGATCCTCGAAGGAAAACCTTATTGGAGCTGGAGTTACGTGTTCACATTTTTCCTTTTATCATTCTGTTGGCAGAGACACAACAAATTATGATGGAGAAATAGAGGCTATATACATTGCTCTCCGACAATTATTAAATCTTCCCTTAAATAAATTTAACAAGGCAGTAATTCTTTCAGATTCTAAAGCTGCAATTCAGGGAATATGTTCAAATACTACAAAGAAGTCAACAAAAATTAGAGAATGCTACAAAATGTTAACACAACTCCAAAAAGTTAATAAGACTGCTCATCTCCAATGGATTCCAGCACACTGTGGAGTCATGGGGAACGAAGCTGCAGACTCACTTGCAAAGAAAGGCACAACAATAAAACCAAAGCCTAAATTCAATTTCTCATATTCCTCAATAAAACGCTTGATCATAAAAAATTTTTGTCATTCATATCTACAAGAAATAGAAACAAATGCCAAAGATAAAAAATGGATTACACTACTTTCCAATCCAGATATAATCCCCCAGAGACCAAGGAAAACAGCTGTTGCAGCCTTCCGACTATTGACAAATCATGACTGCTTGGCAAGTCATCTCTACAGAATAGGTATCCCAGCCTCACCAATATGTGTCCTGTGTAACGATCCAGCAGAAATGAATGAAGACCACTTGAAGACCTGTGAAGCATTAAGATCAGAAGAAACTTACAGTTCAAAAGTTTTAGAAAGCACGAATGCTAATGGCTTCATTGCCAGATGCAAGGCACTAGAAAACAACAACAACAATACATAATCTATGTGATGTAAGTGTGACTTGGGATCCTTGCTGTATATTAAAAAATCGTCAACATATTGCGTTACAAAAGCCTCGATAGTATCCCCAAAAACTTTGTCAAGAGCCCTCAGTAGTGCACTGCTACTGGTTGATAATCCAAAGGCGCATTTTAAAAAGTGAACCTTTCCTTTGTGCAGGAAGCAGGTATATTTTCTGACGTCTGAATGAAGAGGAATTTGCCAGAATGATGCTGTCAGGTCAAGACTAGTAAAATGTTGACCTCCTTTCAATTTTGATATCAGTTGGTCTACCCCCTCAGGCCTGTAATGATCTGGCAAGGTATGCGCATTTATTTTCCTTGCGTCAATGGTCATCCTCAATTTTCCCTCTTTCTTGTGGACCCATACCACTGGATTCACATAACATGAGTCCAACGGTTCTATTATTCCGTCTGCCAACATTTTCTGGATCACTCTGTCGGCTTCCTCCCTGATGGAGTTGGGGATGGGCCTGGATTTATGTGAATAGGGGGTGATATCTTTGACTTTAAAAGTATGTACTTATTACATCTACCTGGCTTTGTATTAAAAACTTTCCTGTTTTTAATTAATATCTTTCTAAGTTGGTTCCTCTCCTCTTCAGAGATGCCATGTGCTCCCCACACCTTCTCGTCGATTAGCTGTAATGTCGGTTCTTCTTCATCTGTTGGTAGTGGTTCAGGTTGGTAGTTGTTCGAGGTAACGTATTCGTCTTCTGTGCAGATCCAATGGCTGCAAACATTGGTATCCTCCTCGCTCGTCCAACCTGTTTTCTCCTTACTTAGCCTTAGGTCTACCAACCTATTCTCGTGGACATTGATGTCCTCCACAAAAAACTGCTCATCTGGATGGATCCCTGTCTGGTCTGGTTCCTGCTGGCATGTTTCCTCCTCAAGGAACTTCGCGGTGCACACTGAGGTTCCTTCCTTGATAATAAATTAATGTAGGTCATAATCGATCACCGACCTCCAAAGATTAAGCAAATCACTGCCAATGATTAGGGTAGCTGTTAGTCTAGGTATTACCAGGGTGATAAAATCGAACTTCCAGCTCCCAATTTCTATTACCAGCCTTACCTGGTACTTAACATGTTCCTTTTTCTTGCTAATTGCTGTGCTGCAATATACTCCACAGACAGGCAAGAATTCAGCATTTCTCTTCGTTATTAATTCCTGGAATAACTGTTCGTCACGTACTGATGTGCTGGCTCCTGTATCAATCATTGCTGGCAATTTGATATCCCATACCTTAGGCCTAATCATTGGTGGATTGGTTATTTCCTTCCTTTCACTTGCCTGTCTCCTCAAGGTACCTATACAATGTTGGTCAATATTGCCCCTACTGCCACACAGGTCAACCTCCGGGACACAAAGTTGACTTGTACTTAGCTTTCCTGGGCGTTAGAGGTGATTGTTATTTCTGTATTCTGTGCAGCATCGGTCCTGTTCGGCACATTTTCATTCTGTTCCTGTTGTCTTACGTTGTCGGTGTTCCATTGGTTTCTGCCCCTTTGGTGTGAACCCCTATTGTATGATGACCTTTGGCTGTTTAACCTCTTGAGCGATGGCCATTTAAAACGTCCGCGAGCCGAGAACTGCTAGCATTTAAATTGTTAAATGCGCTTCGTATATACACAGCTGTATTTTGTGTAAATATTAAGTTATTTTAATGAAACAAAAACTGGTATAAAACTCGTTATTTGCAGTATAAATGTACGTCATCAGCAAAGTTGAGTTGTATTTACAAAACGTTGAAATGGCACAATTTTGTTTCACTGTGGTGAAAAGTCAACTTTGCTCTGTCAAACGCATCTAATATAAGTTCTCGGAAAGATACAGTAAAGAAACACCCATTGTATGTGTGGCTTTTGCGTCAGCATACTGTGTAATAAAGCACTACTGCATGTGTGGTCTCTTGAGTCATCAGAATAGATCAACATTGCAACTTTTGCTTACGCGAGTTTTGTAACTTAGTAGAGTCCGTGTCTTTCTTTGTTGAAATACATACGTATTCTTTCCTGCTTGTAGCTGAAGGGAGAAGTGGTATAAAAAGGTGTTTTTGCACCAACTGGATATAACCATATACAATTGTTTGGGGATTTGGACAGCTCTCTAAACCTACACAGGACAATGACCGACCTTGACTGCCGACTATAAATAGTTCGCAGCCTAATTGAACAATACCACGTTGAGGGTTGAAAATCCAAAACCCCTGCACCCCTCAGACTTCAAGGAAAACATTATCCTAAAAGGATACCACCAACAGCAAAGAAGTCCCGCCCATCTCCAAAGTGTTTCGTGTGCCGCAAGAAGGGAATTCGCGAATGTGGAGATGTACGTACCCTTGTGTGTTTATCCCTGTTTTGAGGTAAATCACTGCAGAACGAACATATTAAGGTAAGCCAATAAAGTATATAGACCTTACTAAAATGTTTCATAAAGGGAAAATTATAATAAGTTGAGTTGGATAAGGGATAAATGAGGGTTAAATGCTTAAATGCACATGACGCCCATATCGCTCATCTGTCATTTTAAATGGACGTGATTTCATGTCGATATCCCTCAAGAGGTTAAGTATTCCCTACAGAATCTTATGTGATTCACTTGATGGGTACGGTCTCCTGGTCTCCCCCGGTCATATCTTTGCATTCGGTATCTCGATTCACCCCTTGGTATTGTGTCGTAGTACCGCTGTCTCGTGTTCTCCATTCTTTCGCCATGATTGTGTGGTTGTGGGAAATGGTGTGCCCCTCTCCCCCTATCATGGGTGCTCCTAATATTTCTATCTTCTCTCATTTTGGTTGTTTGTAGCCGTGCTCCTATTTAAGATAGGTGAGTTTGGATGACCGTTTCTATGTCTATGTTCATTAGGCCAACCATTTTGTGTTTCGAAGGCTGTTAGTAATTCTATCATGTCTGCAAAATCTACTGGTCTCGCAACAATTAACCCTGTTCTCACTGTGTCTGGGAAATGTCTTGTTATGCTGGTAATTAACTCTGCTTCCGACAGGTTAGGGTCTAATAGCTTCCCTTTGTTGGCTACTTTCATAAAATAATCGACTAGTGATAACCCGTTGGTTGGATCATATCTTCCTGTCGCTAGCTCTACCCTAGTTTGGTTTTGCTTAGCTGGGCCCCAATACCTTGATAGGAATAGATTTCTGAATGAGCTATACGATTCATGACCAGCTAGTGTTAACCTAAGCCATTCTAATGCTTTGTTTTTTAAGCTTTTCTTGACTATCATCATCCTAAGCTCATTTGGTATCCTTTTCAGTTTAAAATACTCTTCCATCTCTTTAACAAAGAGTTTTGGATCGTCTCCCTTCTCCTCGTCAAATGTAGGTGGTGTGATTTCATGTAGTATGCTGTTGGTGTAGCATGTGTTGTGTGTTGTGTCATTGTTTAATTGTGAATCTCTTTCTTTATATGGTGAGTCAACATTTTGTACATTATTCAAATAACTCTCATCTTGTACATTACTTACATCTAAATCATCATTTTGCCTTTGTAGTGCATTCACAACATCATTTACATTAGCCAAACTTTCTTTTCCTTTTTTCATTTCTTCACAAATTGATTTTAAATCATTCTTTATTTCTAAGTGACTTTGTTTCATATCATTCATAGCATCTTGTGACTGTACTACATCAGCCATAGTCTTAGTTTTAGGAATGACAATTTGTTCTACAGTTTCATTAATAATTCCTTTCTTTACTACCTCAATTTCTTTCCTTAATTCCTCAGTTATTTCTACTTTTACATTTGTAATCTTACAGTCTACACTTGCATTACATTCTGTTATTTCATATCTACATCTACCAATTTCTCCTTCTAATACAATCTTATTTTCTCTCATTTCCGATTCAATTTTTCCCATCCTATCTCATATGATTTCTATCCTAGCTTCTAAAGCTTCCTTTGTCTCATTTATGTTTTTATGTACTAATTTCAAATTAGTTTCCATTATTTTCATATTTTCTTTACACTCCTGTCTTCCTAATTCTATTTTCTTTCCCAAATCTCGCTCTAATTCTTTCCTATTAAGTTCTATTTTCTGTTCTAAGTTCTGTCTTCCTAATTCTATTTTCTGTTCTAAGTCTTGTCTCACTTCCTCCACTTTCTGACCGATCTCTTCCTTATTCCGTTCTAGTTTCTGACCTATTTCTTTTTTATTATTTTCTAAGTCCTGTCTCACTCCTTCTGTTTTCTGACCTAAACTTTGTTCTATGTCCTGCTTTAATTCTACCTTATTTTGTTCCATTTTTTGACCTAAACTTTGTTCTAGTCTTCCAAACATGATCATTAATAACCTTTGGTCTTTTCCTATTGCTACCTGTTCCTCTCTTTCTGGTTCTATCTGATAACTAGGCCTATCTGCCCCTTCCCCTACTCCTGTTACTAGATCTCTCTCTTTTTGCGACATTTTAGTTTCTTTATTCAGTTCACGTTGGCTTAAAAGTCCTACTATTTTGCCGCTTCGCAGTAACATAAAAATAAAATGAGTATGAAAATAAAAATTTTTGGTCCTACTTTTTTCTCGTTGATTTATCCAGTTACGTGCGTCTCCTGGGCGGTTGGCTTCACTAGATGATCTCTGGTGTTTTCTCGCGTTGATTATCCGTTCATTGGTGTACCCGAAGTCGTAGATTTCAAACGATGTTCTAATGGCGTCTTCTTCCTTTTTGGCGTGAAGATTTGGCGTTACTTGGTATTTCGCTTAAGTTCATTTCCCGTATATTTCCATTCCATCCAAAATTCGTGCTCCACGCTTGGGTAAGCCATTTGGTGCTGTTTTTATTGAAGAGATGTTTCAAGTTTGAGCGATGTGGCTCATATTTCTCTCAGGGCGTAGTAACGGATGGAATGAATAATCATACGATGTTTCTTCACCACAATGTATTATTTTATTAACACTTTTTCTCTATTTTACATTTAAATAAATCCTCGTAGCACCATTTTAGACTATTTAAGTCTTTCCACTTTTTCAAAAAGTGGAACAAAAGCTTGATGAAAGTCTGGTAAATGTTCTACAATGTTCACATGCTACCAAAACACATCCTATCACCTTGAACATTTAGGCGCTAGTCCCAATTCTTTTAGTTGCGAGTCTATCATTCCGACTGCCACGTATACATCCGCTCATGCGTCCATCAAATAGTTCCCGTATTGTTAGGGAAGCGATCCCTAACCATTCTCCCTTTGCTATCAAGACTGAACACATATAATTCTAATATTTATACATATATATTAAAATTAAATATGGAAATATTTATGACGTCTTTAAACAAACTTAATTGTTCGTAACAATGAACATTAATAACACGTTTTCGTCATTTAACCAACTCATACCAACATCAAAAAAACAAATTACACTCCTAACAAATATTCACATAAGCGATTTTCTTTTGGGGTCTTCTAATATTCTGTCTCAAACTTTTGATGATGAGCAGGGGGACAGCTCAAAGCAATTCATTAGGGAGATCAAGGAATATTTTAAAATAAAAATGGTACCATGCAAACTGATAGGATCTCTGAAAGAGCCTTAGAAAAAGGCAGCTGAATGGTTGCATATGACACTGTAGGACGATAAAACTTGTAGCACATTTGAATTTGTTCCTAACTCACTACTTGGGGCAATTGTTTCAAAATTAAATCAGAATTGAACTAGCCACAGCCAAATACAATCCTCAAGACAGTTTAGCAATGACTGATCATGAGTGTAGCAAATAAAGCATGAATATCTGATCCACCTATTGAGTGATCAAGAAATTGCATAGTAACCTGGCATTTTCCAGAAAATATTAGGAACAATCTGACAGTAGCAAACGCTATAGGTTTTTCACATGTGATTGAATTGCTAACTGCTTTTCAAATGAAAGAAAGATTGCATAAGCTATTATGTGTGCCCACCTAGACGTTATAGTATGAAGAATGAAAATAAAAAATCATGAGAGCAACCATGATACAGTGCAGAACAACTGAATCCCATTTTGAAAATAAAAATTCCTGGAGGGGAAAGAAGGCACAAATACCTCACAGAAATAGCCAGACTTCTAACAATGTGCGAACATGCTCTCAGAATACAATAGCAACTGTGCCATAGCTGAGTGGTTAGACCATTCGCTTCTCACCAAAGCGGCCTGGCTTCAGTCTCAGGCAACCGCATGTGGGATTCGTGGTGGACGAAGCAGTGCTGGTGTGGGTTTCCTCCAGGTTCTCCCATTTCCCCCACCACCTTATTCCACCGGTGCTCCATCTTCATCCCGTGTATCATCAGTGTCACCGCCTGCAGTGCTGTATGTAGTAAAAGCGGGCATTAAACACTAAACACACACAAAAAAAAAAAAAAAAAAAAACAGTGCCGTGAACTGAAGATATAAGAAATGATTGTCACCACCTCCAACCAATAATGGGCATGTAAAAAGTGCATAAATAAATTGCATGACTTTTCAAAGTGACAACAGGACCTATGCTGCAAATAGAGCATATCATGGTACATTATTCCAAGGAAGTAAGGATGCAATTGGCCTGTAGTTTTGGGGGTCATATGCTTCACCTTTCTTGTATATTGGTGTTATTTCTCTGTCTTTAGCTCTTGTGAGAAAATGCCACTTAGAAGTGATTTATTTACAATGTGACATATAGGATTTAAAGGATGTATGCTACATTATTTAATTAGATAGCCCGAACTTTCAGCTATAGCTGCAGATTTTTTATTTTTTTAGCGCTGTTAATATACCAAACTATTCATTTTTGACAAAACAGGAATTAGGACTAACAATTTGTTATTGGTGAAACTAGATATTTTGTTATCAATACTTATAGCAGCTTTTACATTGTGAGCTTTTTGTGATTTCTACCTAGTATTTGTTAAATATGTTTGCTATTTCCTTAGGATTAGTTACAATTTGTCTTTATATTTCAATTTAATGTTTCCTTTCATTGAAGTAATAGAATTAGTTTCTTTTTTTTTTATAATGTCCCTCATAGCTTTTTATTTATTTTCTGAATAACTTATCTTTCTAGTATTTGTTTTGGTACTTGAATTATACTTTTGTATTTTTTTTGCACCCACTCTCTCTCCCCACCCTAAGAACTCTATTCCATGCATCAATTGTGTGTCTCTTCCAATTAAGCTTTGCCAAAACACTTCTCTCAATTCCTCTTTCTACTTGAATCTAATTGTATATTTTAACTCTCCTACTGCCTTACCAATGCTTTCTCCTCCTTTTTATTCAATAGATGAATTTTTAAATGATGCATTTTAATAACTGGTACTTAATCAAATTTGTAAATTATGTTTATGCTTTGTGTAAGTATTATGTATTAATATTAATACTCTAAATACCTTTACTGTATTTTTTCTTTCTTTTTGATATACATGTATTCTGTGTAACTTGATGTGACCAACAACATGTATATGTTTTAAAAGAATATATGACTGAATAAATTTGTTAAGATTTAGATAAGGATGTAATATTTCCCTTACTACAGCCAGAGTTTGCAGTAGGCAAATCATGCTCCATAGATGAGTTAAGTATATAAATGTTTATAAATTTATATTATAATAATGAAATTCTGTCATTGAATGTAAATGACCTCTGTCATAGAGCAAGTGGTGATGAAATACATTGCATATTTATATCAGAAAGTATTTTAAAAAATGCTCCCAACACTATATCACAGGGCAAAGCCAACAACAATGAACCCCAAGCAGAAGTAAACATCACTAGGAAGCTTATAGAAGCAAAAATAGAGGAAAATAAAGGTCTAAATTTCCAACAGCAACAACAGCTGAAAAAAATACTTGTAAGATGCATACTTGTGTTCATTAAGGAACCTAACTAAACTAAACCCTGGCGCAACAGCCCATGAAGGGCCAAGGTCTACCGCCCAGCCGCTGTGTCTCCCACCTCTGCCCACTACAGGCGTAATTGGTGAGGTGCAGTACTGGAGGATGGGACGTGGTCAGTGCCCCAAGCCCTCCTGGCCAGTTATTTGGCCTTCGCGACCTGGGGCAGCTACTTCTCCATCAAGTAGCTCCTCAATTGGCCCCCCCATTAAGGAACTCGATACTTATAATGTTTACTAACATGGTTTTGAGGCTACAGATTTAAAACCATTTAATCACAAAGCTCAACCGATCCCAAATGTGATCAGGGCAGAAGCAGACCCATAATTGAGCAAAGGCAATAGTATAAACAGGCAAACTATTTACTGAAACTTTTCACAAGATACCCCATAAATTTGTAAATGATGCAGACATAATGGCAAGAGGAGCACTTAAGAAAATTTTGCAAATGCCTAGTGATCTTCCCAACGATATGAAATATTCAGACACAAAATTCAAGGGATTAGGTCTATTTTGTTCTGCATGGGAAATCTACATATTTATAGCATATACCTACAAAATATTAATCAATGCAAATATTCCCTTTCTTAATAAAACAAGGACTCTTCCTTAAGAAATTTCATCCAGTCTAGCTGCATTGAACATTCCAAATTCAAATATAATTATCAATAAGTATGGAAATATAGACACACAAAAAGTATGCCAACAACTACGAGAAAGATCATATGAGAACTGGACTAAAAAGAACACAAAGGGAAGGGCGTACTTTTATACAAACAGTATACTCCTGCTAACAGATTGCTTCAGAATCATAAAGGCCCCACTTGCAATGCATGGAGAGAACCCATAAAGATGACAGCGAACATAACAGCAGTCTGTAGTGTACCTGGCAGATCCAAAGACAATAACCTCTGTTGGCACTGCCACAGAGAGATTGAAATGCTTGCACATGTTCTTGGATCTTGCACTCATGGTGAACTCCTATGCAATTCGCGTCATCACGCTGTGCGTTCTCTAATTGCAGACAACCTGAGAGGGAAAGGATACACTGTATTCGAAGAAGTACACAGTCTCTTTGATGAAGGCAGCAACAGAAGAATTGACATAATTGCCTTCAAGCCAAATTTTCCTGAAGGTCACATCATCGACCCAGCCATCAGATTTGAATACAGTGAACATCAGCCAGACGAAGTGAATCAGGAGAAAAAACGTATATATGAACCAATCATTGATTATTACAAAACGAAGTATCACATAGAGTCCATCAGTGTAACAGGATTAATGTTTGGAGCAAGAGGGACAATCGTGAGGTTGCTTACAGAATTCATGAAGAGCTTTGGCCTATCCAAAGATTTGGCATACAATATTGCTATATTGACACTCAAAGGCTCTATAGCTATTGTTAGAAATCACGTGTAAGGACCATGATTCTTTATTTTATTTATTTTTATTGTTTTAAGAGATAACACTTTCCTTCTCATTTTCAACTTTTAGCTTTTATATTTTATATTCATTATGTTTAGTTAACTCTTTTGTTACTTTTGTATTAGTATTCTTTGTCTTTTTGGCAGCCTGTAACTGTGGCAGGAAGATGTTAAAATAAATAATAAAACTTCATTACTCAGCTGCTTACCAGCCACAAGGGAATTCATGTGGATGTATCATGAAAGAGATAAAAATATATCTAAGAATAACATGTTTTAAGAAAAACAATTCATGTTTCCAATATGTGTAACAAATTGAAGAAATGATAAACCAGATTCCAAGTCCAACAATAAGATTTACTCCAACTGAATTAATGCTAAATGAAAGACCCAAACCACTAATGCCAAATTTACCAGACGCTATATCAGCAGGCAGGAATGGCTGCGTTGTGGCCGAGTGGTTACACCATTTGCCTCATACCTAAGTGGTCTGGCTTAGATCCCAGGCATCCACATGTGGGATTTTTTGTGGACAAGGAAGGCAGCACAGGGGTGGGTTTCCTCCGGGTTCTCTGGTTTCCCCCACTATCTCATCCCTCATCCCACCAGTACTCCATCTTCTTCCCATGTACCATAAGTATACTGGCTGTGGTGCCACATCTACTAAAAGCGGGCATTAAACACTATTAAAAAGAAATACCAGGCACGAATTATTCCAAGAGAAATGCGAGATTGCATATGAGAAATCTCTCGTGAAACTGGAAGAAACATAAGAATAAGGTAACAAGAAGGAAAATAAAATGGAATACAGCAATAGGTAACAAAGTTTTAGCAAAGATCCCATGGTTATCCAAATCAAGTGAGGAGAAATCTGCACAAACACAAATATTGTATGATGGATGATATAAAACTAATAACAAATTTGTAGAACATACTTTTAAATTAGTAGATGAAGTAAGCAACAAACATATAGGAAGATACAACATACTATCACTCAGACCCTATAAGGAAGTTCAGGAATCTAAAATAACTATCATCGGTGCCAAACAAGAAAGGTATTGACAGTTGGCAGTGAAAAGGAGGTGACGCAGATTATCACGCCACGTGAAGAGCGCATTAGCATTATGTGCAAGAAGATGGTTGGATTGCGTTTGGAATGTAGAGCAGGTATAATTTATATTCATATTCGAAAAAATAGTAAATTGGTTCATCTACATGCAAAGGATGGAATATGGAAGTATTATATCACTGTAAAGATTAATGTTAACAAAAGAAACATACTTGTGGAATATTGTAATGGGAAATCCCGTTGATATCCAAATCGCTTGCATTATTGCTGTTTTGCTTGAATTACCCATGGAAATGACAAACTGTTCTATTCTTGCTTCTAAAACTACATTTTCCTATGTTGCAGTTATTACGCTCTTTGTATCGGTAACCACTTGCTCACAGTTTTCAGCTTTTTATTGATGTAGCTTTATTACAGACGACACAATGAAATCTTTATTTTGCACAGCACAATCGTTTACTTCCGCCCAAATGAATTAAATCTGAATACACCAGGAAAGGGCGATACCAAACAATTTTGCGACCATGTTCTTCAGCAGTACCATCAACTGCATAATCCTATAATTGTGATATGTACCTTACCAAGCACAATTCAATTCGATTCCTGAGTACGTAAAGTTTTTCGTTTGGTTACCAGTCTTTGTCAATATTTTTGGACATAATTATTTATTAAAAGAGTGAGATGGTTGTAAATGCTCACAACATACGCAAATACACACGTAAATACAAGGCGAAGAACCACAATAAATAGAATGAATCAAACGAACTTGCCAGCACACATGCAGTCTCTGATACAAACATTGCAAGCTGGAGCTGGGGCAAGGCATTGTATATATTGCAGGGAAAACAGGATAAGACGTGCAGTTTATGGTACTGCTAGATTGCAGGTCAGGCACATGGTAATCACGTGTTAAATATCGACAACACTGGTTTAGCGTTGCTATGGAAACATCTTTGCTTTAATTGGTTGCTCTTTTCATTGCCATGACGATCGCCATGACGCATCCATCCCCTCCTGTTCATTTAGACCCTTCCACCACATGGGTAGCAACTGTCAATCCCCTTCTTATTTGGCGCCAAGTATAATAATGAATACAACTACTATTATTAGATTTATTAGATTTCTAGGTGAGGGTAAATGCATCACCCAAAATACAATAAGGATCACTAAAATCTCACCATAACAACAATGCAAGACAGTAATACAATGACACAAATAGTAAAGACACCAACTATAATAAAAAGAAATTCATTAGCAAAAAAAAAAAAAAAAAAAAAGGAAATAGCAAAGATTTGTTAAATATAAACATAAGATAAAAATGTATGTATATGTCCATGTTAAAACTGAAAGTTAAGTAGAACGTAATACTTATACTTATCTCCAGAAGGGAATTTACAGACAAATTTGTTTAGGAGAAACCAGACTGGAAATTCTAAACATATTACTATAATATAAAGATGAAATAATCTGATGTGTTGTACTCACATGACTTCCTCTACTCTTGTACAAATTAGTTTTACAAATGCTTGTTCCTCTACCTACTTCATCTTAATCGAGATAAACCTTTTTTATGTTCCATTTATATGCACCTTTAGCATCTAAGATCATATCAGCAGCTTTTTACCTTTGGAACAATCCAAACTCTAGCTTTCCAGGCTTTCCCTGTAGAAGTCTAAGGACACTATGGAAGGTGTGAAACTAAAGCTCTCTTCTTTAAAAGGTAACCTTGGAGTCAATGTACCTCGAAAGCTCCAGAATGTAATTAATAGAAACCCACCCTACTTTTCTCACTATAAGCAGAATCCTAAATGGTCAAGAGTTGTAATCTCTGGATGGCATACCTCGAGGTAAAATGGACAAGTACAGTCCTGTGAGATCCTGCAATGACAAAAGATAATTTTCTTCATTCCAAAAAATGTTTTTGGGCAGAAGAATTCCATTTGCACCAGAAAATGTGAAGTGTCTTATTATTCACTGTTGTAGGAAATAACAGTACTTCTGTATTACATATTCATTCTTAATTTCTTCAGCTGTTTAGAACACCCTGGTTTTTGCATTCTTTTGTTCCTGCATGTTTAATGAATAACATTGAAAGTTTAATTTAAAAGGTGAGTCAATTAATAACACTGAACAACACTTACAACATAATTTTCCGGAACGTGTTTCGAAGGTTAACTTTCCTCCATTATCAACCAGACAATAACTGGGTTTCCATGGTGTTTCATGGTGCGGATGGCGATGCTTCTTCTGGTAACGGTTCAATGAACTTGCTGAAAATGTCTTTCTGAGGAATGTCGAAATTAAATACTCGGTTTCTATTTTTTAAAATGAAGATTTGTTCCCATGTGGACAGTTCTTGTTTTCCAGTTATGTGTTTGAGAAGTTTCGGTTCTAGCTTTATGTCATGATTTTTTGTCCAAAAGTGAAATGCAACTGCTGATTTTTCTAATTATTTACTCTTGATGTTCCTAACATGTTCCTTGGATCTAATTTCTAAATTTCTTTTGGTTTTTCCTATGTATATTTCATTACAATCACTGCATTCAATTTGGTATATGCCAGATTTTTTGTTAGGTGGAATAGCATCTTTGATGTTTGAAAGTAGTTGGTTTTTTATGGAGTAATGGTTTACTGGTGCTAGCTGAATGTTATGTTCCTTGAACACTTTTAAATTTATCAAAGGCCCATGGATGATATGTGAATTTTTTTAATGTCATTTTTGTTTTTGCTGCTATGAGAGTTGTAGTTTCTTTTAGTAATTTTTTCTTTTCTGCTCGTTTTACTTTTTTATCTACTAATTCTTTGGGGAAGCCGTTTTTTGTGCTATTTCAATTATTTTGTAATATTCTGTTTTGTATTCTTCTTCTGAAAGAGGGATGTTCACCAATCTATGTGTTAAACTATTGAAAATTGCTTGTTGTGGCTTCTTGGATTGTAACTATTAGCTTTTGTGTAGTTGTCTGTTTGCGTTGGTTTTCTGTGAATACCGAAATTTGTTTTATCCTTGTTTTTGATTAATTTTAGATCTAAAAATGGTAATTTATTACCTTTTTCTACTTCCACTGTGAAATTTATACTTTTGTCCTGTATGTTCAGAAGTTTTAATATCTCGCCATTCTTAGCAGATATTTACATGAGTTCATTGGAAATAAGGATCACAAAAGGTTTCCCGTGGATGTTCAAACTCTGGCAGGGATATGTAGATGACATATTTGCAATAGTTCCAAAAAGACACATCAGTGACGCATTAAAGCTTCTGTTTTCAAACTTATATGAAAGGAAGATAACATTGATAGTGTTCACCAAATGCTGTGAAAATGAAATTTGTCAATAGTAATTTAAGAGGCTCCATTAAAGTTGAAATCTTGAAATTTTCAGTATTTTTTTCACTCATCTTAATCTGTGGAACATTGTATTTTTGAAGAATAAAGTGTACTTTTTCTCAGCTCCTACTTGCGTAGAGGAAGTATTGTATTCCACCCAAAAATTCAATGTCGAGATTTCACTGGAAATATATGTTTTGAGGCTCCCTGAATCTATAAAAGCATTTTTAGAAAAAGGTCTGTGTGTGTGTGTCTGTTAGTTTGTGGACAGCATAACTCAAAAACGAGAAGTTGGTTAAAAACCAAAGCTGGTATTTAAGTTTAATATCTTTTAAGGAAGTGACACAAAGATTTCGTAGAAAATTTCTGACCCTAAACTACCCTTTACATGGAAAAATGTTTCAAAAATTTTAATTTTCTCGAAGATGGCTAATGATTTTGATTAAAATGCCATGTGTTTAAGATATTTTTATGACAAATGAAATGTATATTTTGAATTTTCTGGCTATAGCCTATGTAGTCCTCTTCACTCTTGATGACTTTTGAATAACTTGTAAACCGTAAGAGATAGACCAAATCTTACTGGGTATATAAAAATGTAGATCTCTAAAGTAAGAACGGATTAGAAACTAAAAACTTCACTGATCTTAGTAATATTGCAAGTTCTTTGATGCAAAGCTGACTAAAGTTTCGAGTTGACTCCAACTCATTCCCAAAGCTATACAAACAAATTCGTTACCAAAGCTACATAAATAAATGTGGAGTAGCGTGGAGTAATAAAAGCAATAAATGTGGTGGTGTAAGGAATGATTGGTGAGTGAAATAAATTTATTTTAATTTCAAGTCCACATTTCAAATGTAATTGTAAATCATTTGTTATCTATTCATAATTACATATTTATTTGATACTGCTATTTCATTTCATACTTTCCTTGGAACCCACCGCAACAGGGAGTGCAGGTGAACTCCAAGTGGCCTAGCATAAAGCCTGGAACATCCGGGGAACAAGGGTGGAAGAAGATGACCTATAAGCTGCAAACAAAATGGCATGGTTCTACCTAGGCAACCTTAAGGAAAATGTTACGACAGAGAAGGTATAGAGGTATCTAGAGAGAAATGGAATCACAGACAACGTTCAATGCGAAGAACTACACACACTAGCACATAAAAAGGCTTTTAGAATAGGATTCCTTTTTGAATTCCTCGAAGACACAGAACGATCAGAGTACTGGCCAAAACGAGTAGTCGTAAGATGATTTCGTTTTTGGACACTCCGTGCCAAAAGGGGAGAACTACAATTAACACATAAATGTACTCCTATAGAACATCAAAGGCATAAAGAATGCTTTGCCGCTCTTCCCAATAAAGACACTAAGAAGCTATAATGCCATCATACAGACAGAAACATTTCTAGCAGAAGAAATCAACATTCAAGGATAGTATGGAATCTATTCATTTGCCCGCCAAACTGCAGGAAGACCAACTGGTGTGGTCTCCATTTTTCTCAAACTGAGCAAAGGAGTAATAAATCAAATAATAAAAGAAGAAAACACAATCAGCTCTCAATCATGCCCGCCTCGGTAGCGTGATGGTTAGCGTGTCTGCCTCACGTTCAAGAGGTCGCGAGTTCGAATCTCGCTTAGGGTAAGTTATCCGGGTAAGGTTTTTTCCGAGGTTTTCCCTTTTCCTGAGAAGACGAATGTCGGGTAACTTAAAGCTCCATGGCCCTCGGGCTCATTTGAGCATCATTTCACCCATTTCATTCATTCGTCTGATATGACACAATGTTGGAGGACGCTAATTCAAAAAAAAAAAAAAAAGCTCTCAATCATAGGCATGTATGCATAACCACACACATCAACAGGTGACACATTCAAAAGAATAGCAAAGGCACTATCACAAACAGAAACAGATGATAGAGTAATCTTCGCAAGGGACATCAATGCAAGGATAGATAAACCAACCATAAAAATGGAATTGATTAAGGAGACACTTGGAGTCAGCTATACCCTCATTAACAATCTCAACATGAAAACATACATTGCTCCAAAAGGAACCAGCGCCATAGACCAAGTCTTCTACAGAGGTCCAGATATCAAGACATTTAGCCAGAAAGTACTATGGACTTCGGCCATGGCACCGATTAGAAAATATATACCAATCTTTGAATCTACTCACTGAGAACAATCACCCATACCATCAAGGAAAATAAACAAAGAGAAATTAGGACATAACATCGAAGAAATAGACAAAGCAAGACAGTTAATACAACATGAACTACCTAAAGCAGTGAAAATGTGCACAAGCACCCCACAGTCATGCCAAACACAAACGAATGAGAGGAGATTGCAACCATGGTTTAATAAGGACTGTTATAACAAATGGAAAAAGACCCTGCTAGCACTACATCGAGCAAAGGACACAGGGTAGCCGAGGGACCTGTCCCGATATGCCGATCAAAGAAGGAAATAAAAAACGCTAATTAAGAAGACGAGTGCAGAGGAGCTCCAAGGCGACCTCAACAGGCTCACATCATGGGCAGAAAGAAATGGACTGCAAATAAACCACAGCAAAACTAAACAAATGACTTTCAGGAAAGGAGGGAAACATGTACCCAGAAACACACTGACCCTATACAACAAACCTCTAGGGGTAGTGCCGAAATTCAAGTATCTCGGAGTCGCCGTTCAAACTAATCAAACATCCTTCAATAATCATGTGAAAGAAAGAGTGCCAGAGCAATAAAAGCCATCTACCACATTCAACAACCTCAACAAATATCATTGGATACAACAATGTTACTGTTCAGGGCTGCCACATCTCCAGTAGCAACCTATGGGATCAGCATCACCTGGGAAAAACTCACTCTCAGTGACCTGATAACAATAGAAAATGTCAAAGCCCAGTACCTGTAAAGGATTCTAGTCATCGGGAAGTCAGCATCTTCAAGGCTAACTATGTATTAACCAAAGAGAACTACTCCATCGACGACATCAAAACCAGTTTTGACTGCCAAACTCTAAATCCTACGAGAATGCATGTCAAATCTTAACCGAGAAGTGCAATGCCATCTGGCCCGACTTACTCCACTGATGCCATAATGACGGAAGAGTGGAAACAAGCAAACTACAAGCTGCGACGTGTAGTAATGTACTACGCAATGCATGGATTTCATCACAGATTTTGCCAAAGCAAGAAATTCCACCAGCTGAACAAAGATTGTGTATATGAACTGTGTAAAAAAAAAAACACTGTGAGAGATACCATGCACAAATCTGCAAAATGAGGAAAACCTCTAATAAAACTGGCTCTAGCATAGATATTCAATTGTACAGGTTTCTCTTTGCACATTGTGTGCTTTTCACTTAATAATTACTACTTGAGCATATTTTACTATTATGTGTTTATGTACATGTTTCTCAATTTGTTATTAGATAAAACTCCAGGCTCTACTCATAACTTATGGTGGTACATTGAAATTGAATGATTAGGACATAGGTTCACAGTGAACTAGGCACAGTCAAGTTAACACATGTACCTTCTTCACGTATTATTCATCTGACTATCCTCCCCTTATGCAGGACTTACAAGCCAGCACCTAGTGTCAGATGGCTGTTGGGGAGCAGAGGAACGTATGAACCGTACAGAGTGAAGACCTGGAAGTGGATGGTCAGCCTAGCACCAGGTATGAGAGTGAGGAAGAGGGTGATATGAAATGCAGGCAAAATCAATGAATGGAAAGGTGATGATGGAGCAATTGGTGGAATGAGTGGCAGGGGAAACCAAAGAATCCGGAGAAAATCCGACCAGTCGCTGCTTCGTCCACAACAAATACCACATGCAGGTTCCTGGGATCGAACCCGGACTACCTAGGTGGTAGGCAAATGGTATGAGGGTGATTCAAATATAAAGGGTAATTTTGTTAAAAATATTTATTGATTAAATATATACACAGGTGACTATATCAACATTTCTCTATATAGCTTCCTTCACACTATACACATTTTTGCCAACGTTTTGGAAGCTTGAACATTCCTTCTTCAAAAAAAGTTTGAGGGCGCGTCGCCAACCAAATGCGCAAATGCTTCTCGACGTTGTCGTTACTTTCGAAATGTTTTCCTCCAAACGATTCTTTCATGGGTGCAAACAAAAAATAGTCTGTGGGGGGACAATTTTGGACTATAGGGAGGGTGTTCAAGGGTTTCCCAGTGCATGTCCGCCATTGTGTCCATTGTCAAATTGGCGGTGTAAGGCATAGTGTTGTCTTGGAGAAGGATGACATCTCTGATGGGCATACAACGTCTTTTGCTTCAGTAGGCAGCTTTTACAGACCTTAACAATTGGCAATAGTAAGCTGCAGTCACTGTACGTCGATCATGAAGAAAATCAACCAACTTCCGATGCGATTCCTTCAACAGTGGAGCTCTCGAACTGCACGGATGTTGTCATCTGTGAGATTTGACCTTGGGCATCGAGCATGACTTTCGTTTTCCACAAATTCTCGGCCACCCTTAAATTGTCTGGCCCAATTGAACTCTTGATTCTGTGCAGTGTAGTGTCCCCAAACTGCACCCTTAAACAAGTTAAAATCTCCGAAGGTTTAGTCCCTTCATTGGTTAAAAACTTGATAATAATGCGTTGCGCAACAGACGAAGGAACCTATTGTTCACTCATGGCTGTACTGACACCAGAACCTAGTGAAGCAGCCAACAAAGCTAGTTCCCCCTCCCTATCACACCAACCTTCAATCCTCCCACTCCACTGCCCCGCTCTGAACTGCTTCCTCCGTGATATGCAACAATTACCCTTTATATTTGAATTACCCTTGTATAACCGCTTGGCCACGGCACCACCTTCACCTTCTTCACAGTGTCCTATTTCACATTCATTGTTGTTGATTCGGAAATGGAATTTAAGCAAAACTTTAGAAGTAAATGACCAATTCTGTTCTTTTTTAACAACCCAAGGTCCCTTCCACTCTGTATGCTTATAAAATTAGAAACCCATAAAGAGAAGCTCTGCTATATTCATTAAAGCATGCTTGTTACCCTTAGGCACATACATGCACCTGAGATTCTGGATGTCGGCATGTCAGATGGAGAGGAACGTGACAGACGGCACAAGACAATACCAATTGAAAGTGAAGAGGAGGAGGAAGAAGATGAATTGAGTGATGGGGAAATAGAACGGCGGAGACAAATGCTGCGTCAGAAAGTGCTAAACCACAAGGAAGAACAGGTGTGCAAATAATTCTTAACTTACAATGCATTATGCTGAAAATTGCATGTACATATTAAACAGTATTATTTTGTGACAAACCTTTCTTCTATCCCTGTCCTCAGGAAATGGAAGTATTGGATAAGGAAGATGAAGGTCGTACTCCTGAGCAAAGTGCTTCAGAGTCTTCAGAATATGAGGAATATTCAGGTAAGAATACAACAAGAACTAATTTAATATCAAGCAAGAAATGTGTTGTTGTCATTGCTAATGCTCTTCTAATTGGATTTTCTCCATTTTTCTGCAAGCTTCCCTTAACCTCTTGAACGATGGCCATTTAAAACGTCCGCGAGCCGAGAACTGCTACCCAATATCCAGCGCAGGGCATTTAAAGTGCGTCGTATATACACAGCTGTATTTTGTGTAAATATTAAGTTATTTTAATGAAACAAAAACTGGTATGAAACTCGTTATATGCAGTATAAATGTACGTCATCAGCAAAGTTGAGTTGTATTTACAAAACGTTGAAATGGCACTATTTTGTTTCACTGTGGTGAAAAGTCAACTTTGCTCTGTCAAACACATCTAATATAAGTTCTCGGAAAGAAACAGTAAAGAAACACCCATTGTATGTGCGCCTTATGCATCAGCATACTGTGTAATAAAGTGCTACTGTATGCGTGGTCTCTTGAGTCATCAGAATAGATCAACATTGCAACTTTTGCTTACACGAGTTTCGTAACTTAGTAGAGTCCGTTTCTTTCTTTGTTGAAATACATACGTATACTTTCCTGCTTGTAGCTGAAGGGAGAGGTGGTATAAAAAGGTGTTTTTGCACCAGCTGGATATAACCATATACAATTGTTTGGTGATTTGGACAGCTCTCTAAACCCACACAGGACAATGACGGACCTTGACTTCCTACTATAAATAGCTCGCAGCCTAATTGAACAATACCACGTTGGGGGTTGAAAATCCAAAACCCCTGCACCCCTCAGACTTCAAGGAAAACATTATCCTAAAAGGATACCACCAACAGCAAAGAAGTCCCGCCCATCTCGAAAGTGTTTCATGTGCTGCAAGAAGGGAATTCGCGAGTGTGGAGATGTACGTACCCTTATGTGTTTATCCCTGTTTTGAGGTAAATCACTGCAGAAAGAACATATTAAGGTAAGCCAATAAAGTATATAGACTTTACTTAAATGTTTCATAAAGGGAAAATTAAAATAAGTTAGATAAGGGATAAATAAGGGTTAAATGCTTAAACGCACAGGACGTGTATACACGTCCATATCGCTCATCCGTCATTTTAAATGGACGTGATTTCACGTCGGTATCCCTCAAGAGGTTAATATTGCTAGGTGGTATACAGCTGACTATAGTTTCAAGTTGCATCCAACTTGCAATATGAATAAGATAAGTGGAGCTTTTAGTTTCTAATTTGTTCTTAATTTAGAACATGTTATGAGCTCAAATAATGATGATCAAATGTTGGTGGGGATGCTAAGAGGAAGAGAGGGTATACAGCTATCTCTTTCTTCCTGTGCAGCCATTGGGTGGTATAAATAAAAACTAGCTAGTGCTTGTGAGCTGAAGCTGGTAACCAAGTTGAGAATAAGCAAAAGGTCGTGATTTGGTATAAATAAAAACTTCCCCTCTTCCGCCAGCTCTTGCTTTCAACACACAGCTTTAGCTCCGTGACCTTCACCAGGCCACGTAAACAAACACACCTTTTTCATGTCTGGAGGGGATTTAAATATTTGCTGCATTTAAATATCCATATACTTATTCATGTTAAACATGATAGAGATACTGATTTTAAAGAACGAAACTGTAAGTAAAGATTTAGCAAATTAAATAGAAATTAAGATTCGCTTGGCATTCCACCGATAACGTTCATACACTTTCTAAATTCCATCAGTGATTTTCAATTTTATAGTATGTATCAACTGATATATGGAAGTAGATAATTTGTACTCGTGTGTTTGCACCGTTATACTGATATCCTTTACATCTATACATATAAACTATCAATAACTAATTTCAAGAGTGAGTCTGTGGGGACTAATTCCAACATTATATGACTTTGTCATAAATTAAAGCTATACCGGATGAAGAAGTTTCATTTTGTGGAAATTTAAATTTAGGGTCGGTTTTATATGAAAGTCTTCAGTTATAACCCGGTTTTGATTTGCACAATATTCTACTCTATGTATCGCTTTGATTACATTATCGTCGGTAATGAGAGCGGAACACTATTACCTCATTCACATTATGTTTAGCGTTATTGTACGCAGGCAAGATGACAGCACCTTAGGATTTATACAGATTGTTAGTTAAAAGGTCCCCTTCATGTTTCATTTCCCTCTGGAAGCAAATGCTGCGGAAGCAAGTCTACATTTTCTCTTTAAATGTGATTGTAATTGTTTATATCTGGATCCAAGGCCCTACGTATTGTGTAATTTTTTAGTTCCTCAACCACTAAACGTATAGTAGAGGAATTATTGCATTCCGCCCAATAATTCGATATCGAGATTAAAGCAGAAATACAGCTTCTGAGCCTCTCTGAATAGAGAGAGAGAGAGAAGTCTATGTGTGCGTGCCTGTATGTGTGTAAGTGTGAACATCAAAACCCAAGAAGTCAGTTTTAAAAACCAAATTTCGTATTGAAGTTCAGTAACCTCCAAGAGTGCGACTTTATGGAAACCCTCCATCCAAAACTAACTTTTACATGGATAAACATTCCTAATTTTTAATTTTCTCAAAAATGGCCACTGTACTCGTATTTTGATTAAAATGACATATGTTAAGATATTTACATGACAATTGAAATGTAGGTATACCTTTAATTTCGGGGGAATAGCCTATGTAGTCCTTTTCATTCTGAATCACATTTGTATAACTGATAAACTGTAGGAGGTAGACGAAGTCTTACTACACAAAAAATGTCTATCTAATTAAAGCACACAGTTTACGTCAATTTCTTTTTTTTGGGGGGGGGGGGGCAGGGATAAATGAAACAGTAATTGGGATTGATCCGAACTTCGAACACATGGCGATTATCCTTTTATAAATTTAAACCCAGATTCCCAAAATTTTATGCCCTGTGTCTATTACAAGTGATATACTGAAAGATTACTTTTACTGGTGTTCTGTTGATCTTCTCTAGAACTGGGCAATTACAATTTATGGAACATCAAAATAGGCAATTCTAAGATTTTAAAAGTGTTATCTGAATTAAAGCTATACCTACTTTGTGAAAGAGTTTCATATAGGCTTATTTTATAGATATTATTCGACCTTGATTTGTACGAGCATTATGCTCTTTATACGTGCTGCATGTTTGTATAAGCACGTTCGTATATGTTTTGATTCCATTATCAGGTTTCCGGTAATGAAAGTGGATCACTATGACATCACTCGCATTCTAACCAGGCTTGATCATAACACCTCAGAAAAATGTCTTGTATCATCGGAGCTGACATAGCAGCAAATATCTCCAAGAGTAGAGTTTATTATATTTTACAACACGTATTTCAGTCACCATGGTTGAAGAAAGCGGTGTATTTATGAGGCGCTTTGTTCATCTATTAAAGGAAAATCAAGACATTCTATTAAAAGCACAGTTGTCAGAAAGTAAGTGCAAAAGTTTAGCAGTAGCTACAGTAAAACAACAATTGGAGGAAGAGTTTAAAACATCCATCAGCGAGATGCAAATACTAAAAAAAAAGCAACTTAAAAACAAGAATTAAGTCCAAAAGTGATTTGAAACTAATTGGCAATAAGCTAGTTGTGGGAGCAGGAAATCCTGCCCATGGTACTAACATTGAGCAAGCTGAGGTACCTATATAGCTACCTCAGAAAAAGCCAGCAAAAGCTTCGTCGGAGCAAGGAAGCCAGGTTTTTATTTATACCATTTCGCGAGCAATAGCTCCGCGGTCAAGGTCTGGAAGCTGTAGCTTGCAAGGAGATGCAGCAGAAGGTTTTTATTTATACGTAACCAACCTCTTGCTCCGAATTGGTGAGAAAAAGCTATTGCTTGCTTTTATTTATACCACCCATTGGCTTTCCCAAAAGCATAGCATATCTGTGTGAAATCATGAGGAATTTCACAATTGAAGTTGTTAAGAGTTCACCAAAAAAAAGTATTTTTAGGAAAAGGTTTCTCTCTCTGTGTGCACATGCATGCACATAAGTTGGGTAAATACTAAACTTTATATTTCAGCTCAGCATTGTAATAAAATAGCATATAAGTTCACATTGATCTAGCCACAGTGAAGGTGCCCCATTGTAACAACACATGGATTATTTAGCCGAATGTGCCAGTTGGAGAGGTATGAGACCTTTTGCAGGGTAAGGGTTTAAGTCAATCGGTACAATGACACAGAAATCTTCTAGTTTATTGCAAAATATCATAAAATGTTATAATTCCAAATTAATTCTTGGGTCATGTACATTCAAGTTTTTAGGTTTGATCAAGCAATCTTCTAAATTATTAAAGTTATTGAGGCATTCCTTCTCACTTTTTGTTCTTCCTTATAAAATTGTATCCATAAACAAATATTACTCATCCATAATCATTGCTTTTTATTATAAAAAGATCTATTACTGATTGCAGTATTGTTGATGAAATTAACTTAGTTAAAACTCAGTCATTTCTTTTTCAAGTGAAATTTTCATAAACATTTATAACAAGTGAAGCAAGATTTCCCATGCCTGTATATATAACACTTGATTTTGAGGGCTTAGAAAGGAACCTGGTACAAATGCTCCTCATCATTATCCAAGTATTCTTTTTCCTTTCTTTCTTTTCTATTAATACTTCAATAACTACGATATCCCCATATATTGGTATAATACAGTACAATATGTACACACGTTTCAATATGTAGACAGGTTGCATTTGAATTTCTAGACATTAGTATTCAGCTATAGTTCATTAACATGTTTCGTCATTAGCTTTTAAATTGTTACATTTTACACTTCTTAAATATGTTACCAGAAAATACATATATCACTTAGAAATATCAAGTGAGTGATTCTTTTGTGAGACGGTAGCACTGTCTCATACAATCTCTTCTAGTTAATACCCCTTGCATTCTACATAATCATTTTACATGTTTACATTGTTTGAGGTAGTCTACACTTCATTACAGATAGTGCAGATCAAACAAAATATATAATTGTATGTGCTAGTGGGATTAAATCACCTAATAATTCATTTTCATTACAAATGCCGATTCTTCTCACAACATTCAATTCGTCAATTAATATACTTTCAGCAAAATTCTTTCATCATTTAATTATATTTCATCGAAGCCTCTGTTCTCTTTCATATCATTGATTTTCTATAATAAAATAATTATTTCTTAGTCATTTTCCTTAATCATTAATGACATCTTTTTGAAATCTAGCACGCTTCTTAAACAATAAAGTACATCATTACCAACAGTTATATTTGTAACAAGCCGAGGTGCTACTAATTGATTTTCTAACCTTTCGTTTAACTTGGTTCTTAGCATAACTGAATAACATAACTTTTTTATATGAGTTCAAAACTAGTGATGGGAATAAAATAGAAAATGATTATCCGGGCTTGTAGGCTGTGGTCTAGTGGAAATTCTCCTTCCAGACCATGGCCCACAGACCTAGATGATAATTTTCTATTTTATGACACCAGCCATGAAAGCTTACGCAATTTGATCAGTGATGGGAATGTTTATAATTACTTATTGCACGTGAGAATACAAATACAATTTTAAATTTGCACAAGAACTGTAAGTAATATATTGCTACTCATTTCATCCAGGAGTGGGCATTGTTTTTTGCTTCCTTTTTTAATTTTTATTTCTATTTTGTCTGTACTTAGCATACCATGTTTAACAATATAGGTTATGGGTATGCCTTTTACTGTCCCATTTGCCAACATTGAACTTCCAGTACCTTTTTAAGTAGGACTTCCACCTATGTCCACTGCTCCTTTGGCTTCATGTGTTTGATGCGCCGAGTGTTTGGATTATGTCAATATCCTTTATTCACTTTTCTGTTAATACTCATACTATTAATGTGTGTGCGTTTCCCCGTGCATTTCTGGAAATGGTCATTTCTATTATCTTTCCGAAATCCATGATATTGAAGACTATTTTTAAAATTGTGTTTTTGGTTAAGGGATGGCCAAGATGGTTGCGATTACTTGGATGCTGTGCCCCTTCGCCATGAAAATAATAGTTTTCGTGTCTTACAGGATACTCGTAATTTTGTTGATCCTCCTGGTTTGCAAATTCTCTAAGTCGGGAGTCAGCAAATTGGTCATCATGATTACAGGAATGATGACATCGCTGAACACAACTTGGCATACACATATGTAATGCGCGGTTTGAACGAGGGTTTTCAGAAGCCGCAGTGACAAAGTAAGAGCTGCTCTAATGCACGGTTGATTTGTATACATATGTTTAATACATATGTACAAACTAAGAAGGCTTTTATGTTAATTCACAAGAACGTACGGACGTCAACAGAGCATTTAGGGTTTTATATATCAATTGCAATCTGCTTTTAGATTTTATAAACTTCATTTTAGAGAAAAACTTGCTCTCTCACATATATGTTCGGCTAAACGTAGCACTAATATATGCAGCATATTACTGAGGACAGAAATGTTGCCATGTGCAGTTGTCTAAATTATTTTGTAATTGTGATTTTAAAATTTTTTTGTAAATTCACAACCTCATTTCGTAATTGTGGTTTATTGTATGAATGTCCACGTGAAAGGATTTGCGAAAAGTTGAAAATAATGGTTCATTGCTTTGAGATCATAAAACCTTTTGTGTTAGAACTCCTTTTTAACTTTGCTTACATACCTACATAAATATGTAGGATGGTTCCTTTGCATTTTTGTGGTTTCCAAACAGCCATGTTGTATTGATGAAGTTTACACCGCTGCTTTGAACACTAGTTGTTTTTGGGAGAGAGGCTGAAGCAGAGCAAAGTATGTTTTGCCCCTTACTGTGGTGTTACATCATATCAGCCAGTGCAGATTTGCCGACCGCTGTTCTAAGTTCATCTAATGTTGCATCCTATAACTTATCATATCATGCCTTCTTTTAATTTTTCTATTTCTATACTGGCATTGAATTTTTCATTTCTGATTCTAGCTTATAGTTTACCTACACATAGTTTGTGTGTGTTTGAACAGTCAGATATCATTGATTGGCATGATATTTGGCTATATATGTTTATACACAGAAAACTACTAAGAACATAATTTAGTGAACAAACTATTGTCTTTACAGTTTTTTATAAAGTGAGTATCAAGTATCAGTGATGTTGAGTATCAAGAAATAGTGATATAATTGCATCACTGGTTTTAACATTTTCTCACTTACAAGTACTGAAAATATTATGAATGTATTAATAGTATGAACTGTGTAATTCAGCTAAACAGGATCCAAAGAGGAAATTCAGTGTTGACACATTTTTCATTACAACACTTATTAAACTCTTTTGAAATTATGAATGAAAAGAATGAAACAATTACATTAGTACATGTCTGGAGTACTTTACTGACAAAAATTGGTCCAGGCAGGGTGTCTAAATGATTTCATGCTGTAGCTACTGAATGAGTTAGAAAAGTTACTACCGTAGTTTCTACCTTAGTGTTGAATTAACTGCTTTAAAGCATTACTTAGTGTGGAATCTTACTTATATTACATGCTGATCTCTTGAGTGATTTTGCTTCTTTCAGATTCTGAGGAAGAGATAGGACCACGGCTGAAACCAGTGTTTGTACGCAAGAAGGACCGTGTTACTGTAATGGAACGAGAACGCGAGGCTCAGCGCCTGAAACAGGCTGAAATAGAAGCAAAAAAAATGGCAGAAGAGCGTCGTAAACAAACACTCAAGGTAAGTGTGTTTCATCAAATCTGAAGTTTTTTACTATTTGGATATACTGGATGTAGAAAACAATATGCAGAAAATTGTAGAATAGAAAGATACTACCCAAATAAGCATCTTGAGAATGCAGCAGTGATCTAAATAGGTTTGTATCTGCAGGGTCTTAAAGGTTTGCGAAAATGGACTTAATTAACAAATGAGAACTCTAAATAAAAAACTTACAAATTTATTCAGTATAATTTTATAACAAGATTTCATGCTGACCTTGACAATAATTTAGAATTCACACTTTAGATAGATATACTGTCCCCCAATCGGATCTCCGGGTGGGGACATCTTTAGGCAAATTTCATCACAATTCCAATACTTTAAGAATTCTACAATGGAATGCAGGAGGCATGTCCCAGCCTAAAAAACAAGAGCTAATGAAAATATTAAAAGACCAAGATATAGATGTCTTCACAGTACAAGAAGCCAATATATCAGAAGAACAGGAAATATACTTTGAAATGGATCAGTACACTACACATATACTTCCAAAGGCTCGTCAAATAGCAAGTGGTATTCTTACAGGAATTAAAAGAAATATGAAAGCTACTATCCAAATCCAAAAAACAATGGAAGAGCAAGATAAATCAGAAATAGTTAAAATTGAAGTATGGAAAAGTAACTACCACTATAGAATTTACAGCATCTACAATCCTCCAGACAATACACTAGATCTAAATTCTATTCCCATAGAACCCAAAAGTATTTTAATAGGTGATTTTAATGCACACTCCCCTAGGTGGGGCTACAGAGATATAAATTCAGCAGGAAGAGTCATAGAAGACCTATTAAACTCATCAACAATGGAATTAATATTTAATCCAAATGATCCACCCACTTACCTTCATTATAATGGTTCAGGTACAAATCCTGATCTTCTGATGGTGTCATCTGACATAATTGACAATACAAAAAGAGAAATAATAGAAGACCCAGGTTCAGGCCACAGAGTCACCATAAACTCCATAAGAGGTCTAATAAATAAAAGTAACAAACCAAAAATTAAAACTTCTTGGAATTTTAAAAAAGCAGATTGGTCCAGTTTCCAAAATGAGATAGAAGGGAAGTGTAATATACTGTTAGAATCAGAGTTCAAGTCAACAGATGAAATGAATAAAAAAATTTGTGAAATATTATTGACAGCAGCCAAAACACATATCCCCAAAGGAAAGTTAAAGAAATATAGCTACTTTTGGTCTCCATCTTTATCTAAGTTAAAACACGAAAGAAATATAGCAAGAGTCAAAGCCGAAAGAACCAAGTGTCCAGAAGATGTACAAAACTGGAGAAGAAAAGCAGCCATTTTTAAGAAAGAATTAATTACAGCAAAGAGGGCCAGTTTCACAAATTTTGTAGAACATATGGACTATAGGAAAGATGGAAATAAAATATACAAATTCCTTAATAAAACAAAATTATCAAAAAATACAACTGAACCATTAAAACATAATAACAAAAGCTTAACTACAGTTAGGGAAATAGCAGAATCCCTTAACAAGTTTTATGCTCAGTCACAAAGAATACCCCAAGCGTATAAAAAACAAGGTAAGGCTATCCAAAAAACTATCAGAGAAACTAATAAGCCAAAAGATATACGAAATGATATTTTTATTCAAGATTTTAACGAAACAGAACTAGATTTAGCAATAGAACAATTACAGAACAAAAAATCTCCAGGACCTGACAAGATCCACCCAGAGTTTATTAAACACCTTGGCAGGAAAGGAAAAGGCATCCTACTTAAACTGCATAACACGTGTTGGAGAATGACTGTACCTTCCGACTGGAAAAAAGCCATTATCATCCCTATTTTAAAGAAAAACAAACCTTCAAACAATATTAATAGTTTCAGACCAATATCTTTGACCAGTGTTATTACAAAAGTGATGGAAAGAATGGTGGCATCTAGACTTAACTGGTTCCTAGAATATTACAACTTAATTAATAGTTCACAGACCGGCTTCAGACAGAATCGAATCATAGTACAAGTGAAAATGTACTCCTACTAAGCCAAGACATCAAGGAAGCTTTCAATAGAAAGGAGGATACCTTAGCAGTATTCATTGATTTTAAATCAGCATATGACTCAGTCTGGAGAAACAAATTAATTGAGAAGTTGCAATCAATAGGTGTGAAAAGTAATATGCTTAAATGGATAACTCAGTTTATTTCACAAAGATTTTGTGCCACAAAATATAATACATACATTTCCAAATATAAACAAACACACCGAGGACTTCCACAAGGTGCTGTTCTGAGCACAACACTCTTTAACATATACATATATAAATGACCTTCCATCAATAATAAAAACTTCAGAAACCAAAATTGCTTTATTTGCTGACGATGTAGTCATTTGGACTCCAGGCTCTCCAAAAAAACCCGAATTAATTAAAGACAGAATAGAAACAGCCCTAAACAAAGTACATGAATGGAGCTCCAAAAACCTCATGACTATCAATGTGGAAAAAACAAATTATGAATTATTTACACTAAAATACAAACCAGTTAATATTAACATAAATTATAATGGTAAACCACTCAAAGCAGTTGATGATGCCAAATACTTAGGCATCACTTTCGACAGAAAGCTAACTTGGAAAAAACATATAACAAACATCTCAGAAAAGGTTGAAAAGAAACTGCAAATCCTGAAAAGGTTCGCTGGTGCTAAATGGGGCTGCTCAAGGAGAGTCCTTAACACAACATACAAAATGTACGTTAAACCAAACCTCTTTTACTGTTCTGAAGCTTTAATAACAGCAGCAAATGCTAACATCAATAAACTTGAACAAATACAAAATCAGGCTCTTCGCCTAATCACTGGAGCAGTTAAATCCACACCTATTGATGCCATGCTTGCCTTAACACGGACCCCATCAATAACAACAAAAATAGAAGAACAAGCATTGCTCCAACACTAGAAAATGTTACGACTGCCAAACTCTAAATGGACAGAAGAGAACTTCCCCTCTTCAATCCTTAAAACTCATAGTAGTTTCCTAGAAAAGATAACACAGATTAAATCCAAATTGAACATTCCTAACACCAGAGAAAATCTACTTATAAGAGAAAATCTATTGGAATTATTACAACCTACCTTCAGTTTGGAATTAATAGAGGAAATAAGTAAATCAGACACACCAAAAGAAATACAAAAACTTCTAGCTCTGGAAACAATCAATACTAGGTATCCCACAGAAGAATGGCTGCACATATATACTGATGGATCCTCCAAGGAAAACCTTACTGGAGCTGGAGTTACGTGTTCACATTTTTCCTTTTATCATTCTGTTGGCAGAGACACAACAAATTATGATGGAGAAATAGAGGCTATACACTTTGCTCTCCGACAATTATTAAATCTTCCCTTAAATAAATTTAACAAGGCAGTAATTCTTTCAGATTCTAAAGCTGCAATTCAAGGAATATGTTCAAATACTACAAAGAAGTCAACAAAAATTAGAGAATGCTACAAAATGTTAACACAACTCCAAAAAGTTAATAAGACTGTTCATCTCCAATGGATTCCAGCACACTGTGGAGTCATGGGGAATGAAGCTGCAGACTCACTTGCAAAGAAAGGCACAACAATAAAACAAAAATCTAAATTCAATTTCTCATATTCCTCAATAAAACGCTTGATCATTAAAAAATGTTCTCATTCATACCTACAAGAAATAGAAACAAATGCCAAAGATAAAAAATGGATTACACTACTTTCCAACCCAGATATAATCCCCCAGACACCAAGGAAAACAGCGGTTGCAGCCTTCCGACTATTGACAAATCACGACTGCTTAGCAAGTCATCTCTACAGAATAGGTATCTCATCCTCACCAATATGTGTCCTGTGTAACGATCCAGCAGAAATGAACGAAGACCACTTGAAGACCTGTGAAGCATTAAGATCAGAAGAAACTACAGCTCAAAAGTATTGGAAAGCACGAATGCTAATGGCTTCATTGCCAGATGCAAGGCACTAGAAAACAACAACAACAACTTTAGCTAGATATCTAAACCACATTCTAAATTCTGTTGACGTAAGTTGCGTCTGTACTAATGTGTAACTCTTGCTAGATCCCAAGAGCATTTTCTCTGCAATTGTTGAAATTACATATACTGTCTGTCCACCAGGACATGGCCTCAGGGGAATGAAGGGGAGAAGAGACATTCAATGTAGTGTAACCCAAGTTTTTTAAATTTCCTCGTAAACGTTCTTCTGCAGCTGTTGCTTGTGTTCCCAACTTACCTCCAATGTTTTTCACACTATGTTTACCCACTGCTAATTTCTCATAGTTTCAACTGTAAAATCGTTGAGTCACTACTGTTATGTCAGAAGTAAGGAAATAAGGAGTGGTACCGTCAACTGGGGTAAATTCAGACACATGAGGTAAATTCGGACAAAACACCTTTTTTTATTCTACAGTTTGTCATTCTGGAACAAGTGAAGTACAATTTCCGCGCTAGCGACATCTGTATGAAGGACACATTCCCGCACTTAGTTTGGCATGTTAATCGTGTATTTAGTAAGAATAGTGCGTCCGACAGTGGGCATTGTTGTCAGCTTCATTTTAGCTTTTACTTTTGTCGGTATAACTTCTTGGTACACACGTCTAGTTTAACAATCCAGTCGCTGTTAATTATTGACTTCAGTTCGCCTGGTTATGTATAAACGTCACTAAGATTTATTGGTTGAGTTTACGTGTATAGTTTGAATTTCCTGCATATTTATTTGCAAATCTGTTCGACCTTGGGGTAAATTTGGACAATGCCACGTGTGTACAAAAGAAGATTGGGAAGCCAAATGTACTGCAACTATGAAGAAAAGAAACTTGATGAAGCAGTAAAAGCAATTAAATCAGGGAAAATGTATCGAAAAGCACAGGAGTACTTTCAGATACCGCGATCCACGTTAGAGAATAAAGTGAATCACACAAATCCTAAAGCAATCGGAACACCATCTGTCCTGGATAATGAAGAAGAGAAAATGTTGGTACATGGTATCCTTAGAGCATCTCATTGGGGATACCCTCTCACTTCAACTGACATTCGCTGCATTGTAAAAGGATACCTTGACAGAATGGGAAGAAAGGAGAAGCGATTTACCGACAATCTCCCTGGTGTGGAATGGATAAGGTCCTTTTTGAAAAGGCATTCTAATGTTCTTTCGGTTCGATTATCCGAGAACATCAAAAGAGCTCGTGCAGAGGTCACCCTTGAGTCCGTCAGGGGATTTTTTGATAATGTGCGGGAGACCTTAGAAGGTACTCCACCAGAAAACATCATAAACTATGACGAGACAAATTTATGTGATGATCCTGGAAGGAAACATGTGATTGTTAAGAGGGGCATTAAGCATGCAGAGAGGATAATGGATTTCTCTAAAGCAAGCATTTCTCTCATGATGTGCGTTAGTGGAGATGGAAAACTACTTCCTCCATATATCCTATATAAGGCTGAGCATTTATGGGACACCTGGCAGGAAGGAGGGCCACCGAATGCAAGATACAACAGAAACAAGAGTGGGTGGTTTGATCTTCCAATTTTTGAAGATTGGTTTTTATCAGTGGCATTGCCTTATTTCAAAAAGCTAAGCGGAAGGAAAATCATGATTGGCGATAATTTGTCAAGCCATGTATCACTGTTAGTGATTGAGCAATGTGAGAAGTACAACATCTCATTCATTCTTCTTCCCCCGAATAGCACGCACATCCTACAGCCCCTAGACGTGTGTTTTTTCGGGCCCTTTAAAAACGCTTGGAGAGACGTGCTGACAAACTGGAAAATGTGCACACGTGGCCCTATCTCTAGAGATGCCTTCCCTGCACTTCTCAGAGAGACATTGGAGAAGATAGAAGCACGGAAAGTAGACAACATAAGAAGTGGTTTCTGTGCCATGGGTCTAGTTCCTTTTGATCCACAGAAGGTCCTCAACAAATTTCCAGAGCATTCAGACCCAATTGGAAAGGCATCATCTTGGTCTTCCAGTTTCGAGACGGTACTCAGCAGCACGATACGGTACTTCCACCAGAGCCACACGTCGCCGTCGCAAGCTGAATGTTCCTCCAGGAAAATCTATTGTGGGTGATCATTTTGCTGGAAACGAAATTAGTGAGGAAAACCAGCAAGATTGTCACGAGAATTCAGAAGAGCAGAATACTCCCATGCCAGCAGAGGATTCCACACCAGCATTGGCACCTACTCTTGACATCGAAACTTTCGTTGTCGTGAGGTACAACTACGTGCCTGGAAACAGAACACTTCCTATAGAGTATGTTGGCGTGGTAACTGATATAGGAGCACGAGATGTGGTTGTGAAATTTTTGCGACCCCATGATGGAAGCAAGAGGATGTTCACATTCCCAGATCTAGATGACGAAGACACAGTAACGAAAGACCAGATCAGTAAAATACTTCCAGCACCCAAGGAGAAAAGAGGCATTTTTGTTTTTGATAAGGACGCTCTATAAATGTTCCTGTTTGTTTATTAATGTTTTGAACTTTGTGTTTATGTAGCTTTGTATTAACTTTTGTAATCTAATCTTTAAATAAACGACACCTATATACTTTTACACATTATAAATGTCCTTTTCTATAATGTAATATATATTTTTTATTATTGTGTGTCCGAATTAACCCCATAACTGGGGGAATTACGGACATATATTAAAAATTATAGACTGTCCGAAGTTACCCCAACTAGTGAGGTAACTTCGGACACTCATTATTATTTTTTAAAATATCAGGGTACATAATTAATTTAAAATGTCAGCATATATTCAGTTCGTTGATTATTAATACATCTATACAAATTTAAACAAACTGCCTACGTCTGATCATTAGCAACTGACCGCGAAAAATACATAAAAAGCGTCCGAAATTACTCCGTATGACGGTACATTCTAAGGGTAGGGAAAGATTAGGAAAATGACTGAGGGATATGATGAGGAAGCTATGAACAAGTGTATAAAACTACCATGGAGTCAAGCAACTCCAAAACCTGCCATTTATACAAGGGTTTCAGAAACAACAATTGAAAGAATTTGCAAACAAATGCAAGATTTAAGTGTAAGTGGTTAAAAGAGTGTTATATTGACCCCAGGGAAACACCAGAAAACAGGACCTACACACGCTGTGATTGTGGATGATTTTTAAAAGGGTGTTATTTGGAGAATTATGCATGACTTTCACGTTATTGAAAAGTGTGTTCTTACTGTAAATAAATTGCATGACTGGCAATGAGCCAGGGCTGAACACCGGTCATATTCACATGTATATAGCTTAGTAAATAAATAAATAAATAAATAAATTGCTGCATGTTGTTTGGAAGAAGATCAATTTTCCATGGGGACAAAGTATGCTTTGGAAAGTAATATCAAAGCTGGTTTTTAAATGAAGGAAAGGCCAGAACAAAAGAAAGCTATAAAATGACCTTACATCATGACTTGGAGGCAAGATGATAAGCATTTGCAAGAAAGTGGGAAAAGTATTTTCTGTAGTGATGAAAGCTGGGTGTAGTAAAATCACATTCGGCAAGTGCTGGCAAAATGAGGAATTTGGCATTCTTGCAGATGCTAATGTAGGGAAAAGACTTGATAAGAGTTCACACAAGTGTAAATGGGTCATTGGAAAAGTCCCTTCTCATTTACAAGACCAGGACAACTGCAGGTGACTACCATGGGATTGAATTGAATATATTTTGTCCCAGTGTTATACTTTTTGGGCTAACTTTGAACTTGGGACCCTAGCCCTTTCGTCTTGGACAGCTCTCTGCAACACATTTTATACAATTACATTTTGTAGCTGAACATGTTTGGATTGTGCTATTGATATTGTTCTTTATTTATAATATTTCTTTTATTTTCATTTCTGTTAAATCCCTTTATTCATTATCTGCCTATGTCACCCTTTCTTTATAATTTTTCCCTCTATATCTTCATTTCCAAAGATTTTCTATAGAGCAATTCCGCATGTGACTGACATTTACACTACATTTTCTTCTTAAAATGTCTGTCTAAAGGTCAATATAGGTGTAAAAATGTTATTTTAACGACATATGATTACAGAGAATACATTGGCGGTTGTGATAGGAAATATAAAAACCTTAAAAAGTGAAACAATTATTTAATAATGAGTGCTAAACTTTTCGTGACTAACTGACATTTTTGTCAACTGCAGGTCCAACTTCAAACGTTTGTCCTCCGTTTTCTCTGAAAGTTTTCTTATTTGATTTGTTCTGAAAAAATCACTTGAGAGAGGAACTTCTAAGCTTTCAAATGACCTGAAAAAAGGTTTGGCATGTTATTCTCATCTGGAGATATTTATTCAAAAGGTCAGCGTGACTAACTGACATGAGTTTGTGACTAACTGACATTTGCAAAAATTGTAATACCTTGTCTTTGTTTTACATGGTATAACATATGGTAAATCATAGTGATACGTATTATACATTACATACATGTAATACATAGAGGTGTGTAATTGTATTTATCATTTTGAGAAGAATCATATCCTTTGGAGAAGCATTAAAGTCATGCAACATAAACAGAATAAACAGATGTTGACAGCTCTCATTTCTTATCACAGTTACGTCATTGCAAGTATAAAAAGCTGACCCAAAACCATAACAAAGACGACACATGAGAGCACACAGCACACATTACATACCTGTAATACACTGGTTACTGGATTGGACTCCTTATAGTGCTGCAACGCTAGATGCAGTAGTCTCGTAGTACACGTGCATATCACTACACTGTTTTTATTTCCGAAAGTTGTGCATCATTCTGACACTTTCCGCACATGAAAGAAAAGCATATTCCACAACATTTAAACCTAATACTTTCACATAATGAACCCGCTAAGTGGACGGCATAGGTGAAATACGTTCAAATCTTTTGTCGAGAAATTCTTTTGCTTCTTCAATTTCAGGCAGAGAAACTTCAAGAACACATATTTTGGTTTTCTTTCTAACAGTATTAACAAATTCTTCAGCACTCTGAATCCTGCTTCCTGCTTTCGCAGCTGTCCATGGCATCCTCTTCACTTGTCCTCCAATCGCATCTACTGCCCCCTTTCCGTGATAGGATTCGAAGAAGTGCCATTCAATTTGGATTCCAAATACTTCGGAAAGATATGTCACATGGCTCAATGTGTATTTCTGCTTAAAATGACAAGCAGCTCCATCAGAAAACACTTTCACAAGTTCAAGATTCAGAACAATATCCAATATTTCCGAAAATATATTCCTTAAGCAAATATCAACTGCATATTTGTCATGCGATACATAATCAGACATCTGAATTTCTGAATTTCACCAATATCTTCTTTCCTATACCAGGCAACAGCAGTAAATATTGAGATCTGTGTATTGTTCCAGTGGGCAGCTCCTTGCATGTGTAGTTCTCAAAGAAGTCGATCTGTATCACAGCTTCACTAATTGCAACATTTTCACGAGCCTTCTTAAAGGCCTCGGATTGCTGTCTTTTTACATAAACGTGATTTAGGAAACTTGGCAAGCAATTGCTCAGTTCTTCAATACAGTCTTTTACAGACCCATTTTTAACTTCTATTTCCATTCTTCCATTACGTGAACTCCACAGCTTCCATTCGCATGGAGAATTAACCAGTTTATCCGAAATGTCTGCTCCACTCAATCCCGGGCACTTGGAGTATCCTCCCTGCACACATTCACTCGATTTCTGATCACAAACCACTTGTGCTATGAACTTACAAAATTCAGCCTCAGTGAGTACATGATTTTTACACAATGCTTTGAGAAGAAACTTCGTATTTTCATGTATAATGCATGTGCACACCATATGTGGGATCTGACTTTGAAGACGCACGTGAGCAGGGCGTAATTCAGCGAATTTTGTCAACCCCACAGACATTTCTACTCGGTCTTGTAGAAAGAGTGCATGTGCTTCTTTTAATGTTACCACTAGATACCTAATGCGAACTTCTTTTGTTTCTCCCTGAACATGGATTTCAATAAAATCATCTCTTCTAGGAGCTTGGTAAGATATTGAATCATCTTGATAGAACTTGATGATTGCACTTTTAAGTTCCTCTGATAGTTGTTTTCCTGATACCGGGACAGAATGCTTTGGTTTTACAACATGTAATCCCTCTTCAACTGCTAACTTACGAATCATTTCTTTTCTTTTGCGTGGAGATTGCAGCAATGCTTCCTCAACACGTTTTCTGCACTTTCCGAAATACTGTTTGCTTTTGAAAGCGGTTGATGTTGATGGAGTATCCTTATCAATCCCTTCTTGGTCTCTTATCTTCTGTCTTGCCCACTGCTTGCTTATATCTCCTATATTCAGCTTTGAGGTGTTCTCTTCCTTGTTTTGTTTGTTTATTTCTCTTCCTTTCCTCATAGTCACTTTTATTTTTTCCTTCCATTGTGCATAACTGCCTTGCTCCTTCAGACGTTGTTTGTATTCACATTGTCTTTGGGCTGGTGTTTTAGCCATGGAGTCAAAAACAGACTGATACGTCTATCCTGACTGAAGTCTCACAAGCACTGTACGCGTATGACGATCACAGGGCGCCAGCACTAATTGTCCGTTAGTCACGTGTTTTGTGGGAAAACTAATGACTATAGAGGAAAACTTTCTGATACTTTCTTATTTGTTATATTATAATGACGCAGAATCAAAAAGGATATTTATTTCAGTCTATTACTTTTCCCTCCAGAGGACTTTATCCTTATTTACCGTGACTAACTGACATTGACACACAGTAATAATTAAAGAGGCTCTAAGGATTATTTATAAATGTCGAAAATTATTAGCCATATACACGTTTCGAAGACAAAGAGTCATTGTGTGATGTACAGAACAAAAAAATTAAAACAGTTGTACATAGCTCCTGAAATATTGATATGAAAATCACCGTTATTCATGCTTATTTTTAGTGCTTTGGAAATATATGGGTAAGAAGTGAAATTTGAACCCATATTCACGTTAAAAACATTTATTTTTCACTTCATAAGATACTTTGGAGTATCTAGCATCATCTTTCCTCAGTAAAAAAAGTGAAACATTAATTTCAAATTTTAACACTTGGTATGACATATTTGCGGAATTGCTCTATAATTCCTCACTATTAACACTTTTCTCCCTATGTACCCTACTTCACATACACTTCCTTGATTTCATTTTTATGACCACATGCTTAATTTGACTTAACATATCTTCCCTCTGTTACTCATAACCACAGTCTTCAAAAGTCAGGTTCTACCCTTAATTTGAATGAATTGAGTCATAATTCAATGTTAAAATTTCATGCAAAGTTGACTTTCTGAGAGAGATTTGGCATTGTCATGTTAACATTACATTGTGACTAAATTAATTTGAATTGAAATAAAAAGACACTACAGCATTGTTCACACAATGTTTATGCAACAGTTTAGTGAGATAATAAAGTATTTATATCCATTCATCAAGTAGCTAGATGGCTCCAAATATTCCAAGTATTTTACATTAATTAACTCCTTGTTTAAGTGCATTAAAGTAATATTTTAAAATATCTCCAAAGAAACTCAAGCTCTGCTCCCTGACAGGCATCTAACTCTAGGTGCTGGCTTGGTCCTAGGGGGTGTAAGTCCTACATATGGGGAGGTTAATCAGGTAAAGAAGACAATGTTAGAGTCTCAGATTGCGAACCCTGTTAGTACCATGTCAAATGTAAGCACAATGCACTCTTGTACAGTACTAGTCACCTAGAATGTTAAAAAAAGTAGATAAACAGCGTTTATGTAGACTAGGTTTTAAAAATTGAGAATGTAACTGTTCCCTGCATATATCTCTCTGCATGTGTGCATGCAAGAGCATAAAATTGTATTGGATGACAGAGAGCAAAAGAATAACAAGTACATAAATATTACGTGAGAAATAATTATGAATATTTTAGTTTAACCTATGTAAAAAGTATGGGAAAACAACTATTCAATAAGCTACCTAAGAGATAGGAACAAATAAAAATAACAAAAATATTTACTAGATAATAGTAAAGAAAATATTAATAATACTTTAGATACTTTAGATAATATAATACTTTTTATAATTTAGAGGAATATGAAGAATGTAAATTAAGTTGTACATATATATATATATATGTATGTGCAAATCTGAGGTGTCCTTTATTCAAAGAATGAATAAAATGACTTATGAGTTATCCTATGCTCATATCTTCTTATTGTGGCACTGCTTTTGTACTCTACAATTTTTGTACATTCTTTAAAAAATACCCGGCATATCAAGAATAGCATCAAATGTTACAAAGATCCTGACCATTAGCTCCTCTTCACCACTAACCCAGCATCTCATACACAAGAGTTTGAACATGTCCTCAAAGGAAAATATCCAAAGGGTTTAGATCTGATAAAGGTGCTGGCCATGATATTGGTGCTCCTCTACCAATCCATTGATCAGGATATGTTAAACTTAGGGAATCCCTTACATCATGGAATAATGTGCAGTTGTCCCATCGCCTTGGAACCACATTAACTGGTGTATTCCTAAAGGAACATCTTCCAGAAGTTCTGGCAAAGTATGTTGTAAAAACTGTGGGTAAATGTGGCCCATCAATCATGGAGGTAGTAAATAGGACCCTATGGATGTGCCATTCACAATGCCAGCCCAAATGTTCACTGTAAACCGGTGTTGGTAATTTGTAACTCTAATAGCTCTAGGGTTTTCCCATGCCCAAATGTGACTGTTATGTGTGTTAAACATGCCCTCTCATACAAAAACCTTCTTGTCCATCCACAATATGGTTGTAGGAAATCTTGGTTCACCAATGCATTTATGAAGAAACCGAGAAACTACTGAACAAACTGTAGTCAGGGTGGAAAGTCATCTGGCCCCAGTGCTTGGCCTCGGTTGAGATAATATGGATGTAATTTTTGTTCATCAGTATTTTAGTAACCAAAGACTTTCTTTTATACATGTGCTATTGTTCTTGTAGATTTGGACAGAGAATTGTGGACCTGGTCAAGAATCTCCCCTTCTAGAGCCAATGTTCTTACATTTCTTTGGAGTCCCAAGTGATGCGCTTGTTTTTGGAAAGTTCTAGTTTCTCACAGTCTATGTATGACAGTTAAGTTGCTGTGTTGAGGCAAATGTCTCCTTGGGTAAAGCTCAGTATAAAGATCTTGTGCCCTTTTCGCATTTCCGCAAGCAGCACCATAAATGTAATGCATCTCTGCTAGTTCTGCACAAGTTAAGTGGAATATTTTTATAATAGGCTCAAAAACTGAAAGTCCTTCTGGTAAATGGAACACTTTTATTATATGTTGATAGCTGAGATTGATAACTTGAATCATAAAGTCACAAAGTGTTTTATAATATCTGACGGAATACCTTACCATGTAAGTTAACAAAAGTATGTGTTAAGTTAATAGTGATATAAACAATGTTAAAAACAGAATATAAGCGACATTCCAAAATGCAAATGAAACAAAATGTAAGTGATATTCCAATGTTGAAGGTGGAACAAGGATCTGTATGACAGAATTTCATCTAACCTGAATTAAAAAAGCATGTGTGTGGATCTTTTAAAATTTGAAGCATGGTTGAATGGTTGTATGTTGAAGTTGAATGGTTCATGTGCACTGACAGTGTTGAACATCCACTATAATTCTTCATCCCATTCTTGTGCAGTACAATTCTGAAGAAATAAGTTCTTCGTTCATGAAGTTCAAGTACTTTATTGTAGTGAAATAATCCCCCAATATCTTGTGTTATTGCAGATAGTAGAAGATGAAGTAAGGAAGGAAACAACAGTGAAAGATGGCGATGAACCTTCTCTGAATGATGTCAACACTGATGACGAGAATGATGAAGTTGAATATGAGGCATGGAAACTACGCGAACTTAAGAGAATAAAACGAGATAGAGAAGAACGTGAAGCGTAAGGAACCTTTGTTTGTAATTTTAACCTGCAACAGTTTTGCAAATGAAATAAACTTTTAAGATTAATATTTAATTTTCAGGGTGGAGAAGGAGCGACTTGAGATTGAACGCCTGCGCAACATGACAGAGGAGGAACGTAGACAGGAACTGCGAAACAACCCCAAGCACATAACCAATAAAGCAGCAAAGGGCAAATACAAGTTCTTGCAGAAGTATTACCATCGTGGTGCCTTCTATATGGTATGTTTTTTTATTTCTGTTTCCCTGTGCTAAGATAGATAAATTACAATGAAGGTGTTCTTAATAAATAATGCCATCACTATAGTTTTAAGAGCTAAAGTACAGTATTACCCTTCTCTTACACTTTTTGAGGAACCAGTGAAAAAATGGTGTAAATTATTACAGGGGAGTGTAAATTGTGATAAATACTTGACTTGTAAACAACAGTGGTGAAAATTCATTCTTTAAAAATTCAATGCCATTACCAGGATTACAGCCATGGAATTTGACTTTCCATGCTGAGGCTTTTCCACTATGCTGCTGTGGCATTCACGATCATCCATCATATATGATTCTTAAGTACTATCTTCACAGTATTATTTCCACCATTATTGAGCCACTTGTCACAACATTAAACAGTTTTATGCATCCTTTCATATTAGAACGATGCAGCTTGTGACAGAAGCTGTATCTGCACTATTTCTTTCATGTATGATCTTTATTGCAATGTTTGTCACAAAGGCATTTATTTCTTCAGCTGAAGAAACAGGTGAAAATCACTTGGTGCCAAATAAGGGATGGGTATGATGAAAAAATACAAAAAATGGCTTACCATTATGACAAGTGCCTCACGAGTGTCTGGACTTCAGATCTCTAAGCCCTTAAAAACAATTTTTAGCCTAAAATAGGCTCTCAAATTATAAAAGTTCTTCTCTGACATTAGTGTAAGCTCTTGCTTTACATTTTCTTCTTTGAGTTCTGTAATTTCACTTTTAAACTCTCAACATAGAGCATATACTTCATTTAGTTTTTTTCCAAGTTTGTCATTTTCTTCCTCAAGAATGTCACTATTTTTTGTCTCCATCTTTGGTGGAGATCTGGCTAACAAGGAGCTCCTTTTAAAGGTATCCTTTACAAGCAATGGTTGCCCCTCCCCAGAATCCGCGGGGCTTGCCTCTATAGAGGGTGAATTTGCCAGACTAACTGATCTACCACTTGGGTTACTAGTTTCCAACTTTGTTTTTTCCATTGCTATTATTTGGTTTACAGGATTAAAACCTGCTGTCCTTGATCTTTAGGTGGAATTAGGCATTTCCTCCTAATCTTAATGATATGGATTTCCCGCCAATACTCGGGAGGCTAATTGCAGTGGAATCCACTGGGTGATGGGGACAGCACGTCCCTACACTGGCCACATATTCTTAAAAAAAATTATGAGTATCTTAAAAATATGTCTCCTGTGTTAGAGAGGTGGAATCAGGACTGAAAAATTCAATACATTAGCCGGGATTTAATCACAGATTTCACACTTCACATTTGAGAAGGAAGAATGCGAATCCTGCTGTTTGCACTTCAGTATTATAAATGGTTTATATAATTGGTTATGGAATTTGTTAATAGTATCAGATAAATGTTGCACAAGTAGCTAAAACTAAAATGTTTCTCAAAATACAAAATGCCCCCATTTTGCTGAACATGATTTAAGAAGCATGTTAGAGATAGAGAGAGAGAAGGAATAAAAGTCAAGGTAAATTATTTTTTAAAACAAAACTTAAATCACCAATGCACATGCATTTTGCATAAATATTGAGAGAAAGTACTTGATGCATTAATGTGAATGATGAACCCAGCAGTTATGATGGGTTTCAATTTTCCAGTTGTCTTGGGTGAGCAGCAACAAATCGCATGCATTAGAATTCTTTGACTCCATCACATGATTAGTGACAGCTATCATTCTTCGCTTTATCTTCTTTTGAAAGTGTTTCAAGTCATCAGAATCAGAAAGAAACAATCATAGCAGGTGTAATTTTCTTTAAGATGCATTACAAGACTAATAGCTATAAAAATTATACACACATAATGTCTACTACTGTTACGAATTCACATGGAATGTATGAAGGGAAGAGTGCACAGTGATATGTATCTACGAGTACCCGACCTAACAAAAAAAGGACAAACATTTTGGGAAAAAACCTCTTTCTTTACATAGTCTCTTTTCAACTGGATACACTTTTCCCAGCAATGCTCAATAGCTTCGTTAGCTGTTTATAGTGAGAACCATCAAGCTCTGCAAAATAGCCATCAACTGCAGACTCCACTTCTTCATTGTTGGAAAATCTTTTACCATCAACCAATTTCTTCAAGTTTGGAAACAGAAAATGATCAGAGCGGACTAAATATGACGAATAGAGTGCTTAAGGAAGCAATTCAAACATTAACTCATTGATTTTGGCCATGGCGATAATGGATGTGTGAACTGGTGCACTGTCTAATGAAACAAAACTTTCTTTTTCGCTAAATGCAGCTGTTTTTGCTTGATTTCATCACTCAAATGCTGTAACAAGTTCACATTATATTCGCCATTAATTGCTTTTTCTTTTTGGGGATAATTAATCAATGAAAATTATCTCACTCATGCATCCCAAAAAAACTTGCAGTGATCTTGCCTGCTGATGGAACTGTCTTTGCCTTCTTTGGAGCTGATTTTCCCCTTTCAGTCTGTTGTTTCGACTGTTCCTTTGTCTCAGGTATGAAGTGAGTTACCCATGTTTCATCCATAGTTATGAATTGATGGAAATACTCAGCTTTATTGCAGTGAAACATTGCCAAATACTCAGCTGAAACATCCTCACAGCATTCTCACGTCCAAATTTTCAGTCAGTATGCAATGTACAGCTTTTTTTTTAAATGCCTACAATGTCTGCAAGCTTATGCACTTTCAGGCAGTGGTCATCCAGTACTATTTTGTGGATTTTCTTTACAATTTCTGTTGTGGTCACCTCATTTGGTCTACCACTGCAGTGTCCGCCTTGGCAGCTCATACGGCCCACTTAAACTCTCCACTCAATATTTGACTGTTGTAAATGAAAGAGCAGACTCCCCCAGAGTAGAGTCTAGCTCAGTTTTATATTAGACTGAGACCTTTCAGATTAAAGTAATGTGTCACATAGTGATGATCAGCTTTATCCATGTTTACGAATTCACTGAGAGCATTTACCATTGATGGCTGGCAAACAAATACTAAAGAAGTTGGCATCATCGAACTTCAAACATAAGCTTTACAAGGTTGGTACTTTCTACCATAGTCCTTTGTTTGAAACAACAACCGCTGTCTATACTCAGATCAGGTACTTCTGGAACACCCCTCATACCTCTTTCTCCATGACCATCAGTTGCCAAAGCACCTATTAGTAAAGAAAATGTTATAATCACAATTTGGCTCGTAAAGAAAACTTTTGCGCCAATGGGAATATTTATAATCCAGAAGTCAATGCTAGGTAAGAAAATCTGGTAACTCCACCATCCGCTGAAAACCATGTAGTTTCATCCATCATCGTAGAAAACAGTGGCACGCATTCTTTGGTGAACACAAACTTATCATTGTACTACAGCGCCACCAGAGGTATAAGTTATAAGCTTTATCTGCCCTGCTCTGCCATTTTGAAAGCATATGTGCAGCACGCACAATTTTAGATTGATAAGTGAAGCCGTGTGATATTGCTGGGGTTCCCATGTAAATGTCTTACTGTAGTGTGTAGATTATTACTGTGGTTCATAGCTAACAGAAAACACAAGACATTTTACGTATATTTGAATAAGCTAGTAACTAAATTATAAGAATTGAATCGGTATTGAAACACCTAACATCACTTACATGTAAATATTTATCTTGACCGTTTTCAAGAGCTTAAATTGCTCCCATGATCAGAATTATCCAATTTGACAACCGGTCAAGATAAATATTTACATGTAAATGATATTAAGTGTTTCAACACCGATTCAATTTTTATAATACAAGACATTTTGCCCCAAAGAACTGATTGCTGCTGCATACAAACAGTTTTGTGAAGTGTTTAATGAAAACAATTTAAGTCATTTGGTGAAAAACCAAAAAGTATGTTGTTCATACAATGTAGGCAACCTTAGAGAGTATAAATATTCTTTGCATGTGATACATAAAAATAAGGCAAGAGAAGCCAAAAATCTGGATAAATCAGGATCAGTTAGGGTGTTTGCCATGGACTTCCAAGCCCTTCTGTGATATTCAAGGTTGCAGGCATCAGCATTGTATTACAAATATAAACTAATCTGCACAACTTAACAATTTTTGGATGCCGGAGGCTGTATTTCACGACTTTGACTTCCCTGAAGATGCCAGACGATGTTTTCGGTGAAACGTTGGAAAATGAAACTACTGAACCACGGCCTGCAAGCCCGGAAAGAATGCATAATGGAATTAGCAATGCCGGCCGTGAAAGTCTTAGCATTTATGAAACAAATGATGGCTACAATTTTTGGCGTGAGTGTGAAGAAGTCCAACAGAGTTTGCCAGTGTAGTTGTGCATTTTATAGAAAATAATATTCAAGATGATCCAGAAGTGATGGATGCACATACCAAAATTGTAATGCAGTCATGAGTAATGCAGTGTTTCACTTGGCAAAACTATAACTCAGAAGTTCCTGGAGAAGGCCCACATTCAAATGGAGTTTAATTCCATGCATCCTCTAATTGAAAGGCAATTGGGGAACCAAAAGCTATACATTCCTGCAGAATATGTGGAGGTTTGTGGTACTGTAAGACAAAAACCCCCAAAACTATCTGTATCATACATTTTTCAAGGCCTATGACAAATTGTCATTACATTCATCAATTAAGCCAGGGTTACGCTGGAGGTCATGTGGTAACTGATATCAAGTGTTTGCAGTGTGATCCCTTACATAAAATTCACATTAAACTGACATACAATGCATTATGGAAAAAGCTTACAAGAAAAATGTGTAATGCTGACAATTTAGCTGTAGTACTGCCTCTCTGCAAATCAGCGCCTTAAAGAAATTATACCTAAGGAGTACTATTATTTTTTTGAGTTTGTCCATTTACAATAAATGCAGATGCTAAATGACTTGCAATAAGCTAAGTTTTATTGTATGATTACAATAAGATGTATTATTCTATAAATTACAAGTACCTAAGTATGGTACTTTAATATACGTTATTAACTTCGTTTGTAATTAATTTAACCTTATTTTTGTTGACAGACTTGTAGTGCTGTTTCCTTTTACATAAATTTGTATTAAATGTATTATTATGTATACCTGGTATCTCCAAACTCCCTATCAGGTTTTTACTTCTTCTTTTTTTGTTCTTTACCTGATTACTTTCCCCTTATGTGTGATTTACAAAGTAGTACCTAGGGTCAGATGCCTGTCGGGGAGCACAGGAACCTATGGATCAGACAGAGTGAAGACCTGGAAGCAGGTGGTCAGCCAAGCACCATATATGATAGTGAGGAAGAGGATGATATGAAATGCAGGCGAAATCGATGATTGGAAAGGTGATAATGGAGCAGTTGGCAGAATGAGTGGCAGGGATAACTGGAGAACCTGGAGAAACCCGCCCTCATGCTGCTTTGTCCAGCACAAGTATCACATGCGGGCCCCTGGGATTGAACCCGGGCTGCCTGGGTGGTAGGTAAATGCTCTAACCGCTTGGCCACGGTGCTGCCAGGTTTGTGCATCTCCTGTAAAATTGATGGTAATAGAGTTTCAAGATTTTCATTGCCCAGCATCGAAATATTGTTTAAAAATCTGCCAAGCGTATTTGTATATTGTGCAGAAATCATAGCTTAGTAAATTTTGACAACAGAAATAATTAACTCCTAAAACATTCTTCATAAATTATAAGTGGTGTAGTGCAGCAAAATTTAACTCAGAATTTACTAAGCTATTAGTTCACATCAACATTATTAAAGTCCACCATAATATGCAGAAAAGAACTTATACACTATAACCTTGACAGTAACCTTCAGATTTTTACAAATCCATGAAGTTTAAAGCATATTTCTTTCCATGCTGTTCAAGAAACCTGCAATTTTCAATGTGTATATTTTGGGAAAGAAAAGGCGTCTTTTATGAAAAATATGATATTTTTTCATATATCCTTTTCATGTGGTTTAAATCCTCTATTTTATAAACATTTTAGCATGTTTTGTGTTGTTTTGTGTTGCAGAATGAGGATGATGAACTCTACAAGAGAGATTTCTCTGCAGCCACACTGGAGGATCACTTTGATAAGACCATCCTTCCTAAAGTTATGCAGGTTAAAAACTTTGGTCGCAGTGGTCGCACAAAATACACACATCTTGTGGACCAAGATACAACACAGTTTGATTCTCCATGGATTTCAGAAACAGCACAGAATCTTAAATTTCATAACAACCAGGCAGCTGGCATGAAACAGGTCTTTGAACGTCCATCTGTAAAGCGGCCTCAAGCCAAGTAAAAAGAAAACAGGCTTGAGCAATATTACGAAAGTGATAAACATACCTTGTATATGATCTCTAAAAGAGGGAGTATAAACAAATGAAGTCAGTGTTTGAGAGAAGTAGAATTGGAACTGAAACCTACCTCTCAAACATTGCCCACACACGGCTTATATCTTTAAAAGCACCGGAATAAGTTTTTGGCATAAATAAATTATCAATTAAGTCAGTAATATTTAGAGTTTTTTTAGGCAACAAAATGTAATAATACCTAGATTAGTAAAGTGAATCAGATTTATTGACACTACTCACTTATTAAAAATGTGACATCTTTCGAGAGCTCATTTGCTCTCATTCTCAACCTGAAGCTGAGTGTCAGTAAAGTCGATTCATTTTATTATCTAAACCTTTTACTAATATAGTTATAAACCTCATTACTTGTACAGCTGCAGTTGTGCATTACCTTTATAATTACAGTTGTGCATTACCCATACAATTACAGTCGTGCATTACTTGTACAGTTGCAGTTGTACATTACCTGTACAATTACAGTCGTGCATTACCTGTACAATTACAGTTGTGCATTACCTGTACAGTTACAGTCGTGCATTACCTGTACAATTACAGTTACGCATTACCCGTACAGTTACAGTTGTGCATTACCTGTACAGTTACAGTTGTGCATTACCCATACAATTACAGTTGAGCATTACCTGTACAGTTACAGTCGTGCATTACCTGTACAGTTACAGTCGTGCATTACCTGTACAATTACAGTTGTGCATTACCTGTACAGTTACAGTCGTGCATTACCTGTACAGTTACAGTTGTGCATTACCTGTACAGTTACAGTCGTGCATTACCCGTACAGTTACAGTCGTGCATTACCTGTACAATTACAGTTGTGCATTACCTGTACAGTTACAGTTGTGCATTACCCATACAATTACAGTCGTGCATTACCTGTACAATTACAGTTCTGCATTACCTGTACAGTTACAATCATGCATTACTTGTACAGCTACAATCGTGCATTACTTGTACAGTTACAGCCGTGCATTACCCATACAATTACAGTCGTGCATTACCTGTACAATTACAGTTGTGCATTACCCATACAATTACAGTCGTGCATTACTTGTACAGCTACAATCGTGCATTACTTGTACAGCTACAATCGTGCATTACTTGTACAGCTACAATCGTGCATTACCTGTACAGCTACAATCGTGCATTACCTGTACAGCTACAATCGTGCATTACCTGTATAGTTACAATCGTGCATTACTTGTACAGCTACAATCGTGCATTACTTGTACAGTTACAGTCGTGCATTACCAATACAGTTACAATCGTGCATTACTTCTACAGCTACAATCGTGCATTACCTGTACAGTTACAATCGTGCATTACTTGTACAGCTACAATCGTGCATTACCTGTACAGTTACAGTCGTGCATTACCCATACAATTACAGTCGTGCATTACTTGTACAGCTACAATCGTGCATTACTTGTACAGCTACAATCGTGCATTACTTGTACAGTTACAGTCGTGCATTACCCATACAATTACAGTCGTGCATTACTTGTACAGCTACAATCGTGCATTACTTGTACAGCTACAATCGTGCATTACCTGTACAGCTACAATTGTGCATTACCTGTACAGTTACAATCGTGCATTACTTGTACAGCTACAATCGTGCATTACTTGTACAGTTACAGTCGTGCATTGCCCATACAATTACAGTCGTGCATTACCTGTACAATTACAGTTGTGCATTACCCATACAATTACAGTCCTGCATTACTTGTACAGCTACAATCGTGCATTACTTGTACAGCTACAATCGTGCATTACTTGTACAGCTACAATCGTGCATTACCTGAACAGCTACAATCGTGCATTACTTGTACAGCTACAATCGTGCATTACCTGTACAGCTACAATCGTGCATTACCTGTACAGTTACAATCGTGCATTACCTGTACAGTTACAATCGTGCATTACTTCTACAGCTACAATCGTGCATTACTTGTACAGCTACAATTGTGCATTACTTGTACAGCTACAATCGTGCATTACCTGTACAGTTACAATCGTGCATTACTTGTACAGTTACAATCGTGCATTACTTGTACAGCCACAATCGTGCATTACCTGTACAGTTACAATCGTGCATTACTTCTACAGCCACAATCGTGCATTACTTGCACAGTTACAATCGTGCATTACTTGTACAGCTACAATCGTCCATTACCTGTACAGTTACAATCGTGCATTACTTGTACAGTTACAATCGTGCATTACTTGTACAGCTACAATCGTGCATTACCTGTACAGTTACAATCGTGCATTACTTGTACAGCTACAATCGTGCATTACCTGTACAGTTACAATCGTGCATTACTTGTACAGTTACAATCGTGCATTACTTGTACAGTTACAATCGTGCATTACTTGTACAGCTACAATCGTGCATTACCTGTACAGTTACAATCGTGCATTACTTGTACAGCTACAATCGTGCATTGCCTGTACAGTTACAATCGTGCATTACCTGTACAGTTACAATCGTGCATTACCTGTACAGTTACAATTGTGCATTACCTGTACAGTTACAATCGTGCATTACTTGTACAGCTACAATCGTGCATTACCTGTACAGTTACAATCGCGCATTACCTGTACAGCTACAATCGTGCATTACCTGTACAGTTACAATCGTGCATTACCTGTACAGTTACAATCGTGCATTACCTGTACAGTTACAATTGTGCATTATCTGTACAGTTACAATCGAGCATTACCTGTACAGCTACAATCGTGCATTACCTGTACAGTTACAATCGTGCATTACTTGTACAGCTACAATCGTGCATTACCTGTACAGTTACAATCGTACATTACTTGTACAGCTACAATCGTGTATTACCTGTACAGTTACAATCGTGCATTACTTGTACAGCTACAATCGTGCATTACTTGTACAGCTACAATCGTGCATTACTTGTACAGCTACAATCGTGCATTACTTGTTAAGCTACAATCGTGCATTACCTGTACAGTTACAATCGTGCATTACTTGTACAGCTACAATTGTGTATTACCTGTACAGTTACAATCGTGCATTACTTGTATGGTTACAATCGTGCATTACCTGTACAATTACAATCGTGCATTACCTGTACAGTTACAATCGTGCATTACTTTTACAGTTACAGGTTTGCATTACTTGTACAGCTACAATTGTGCATTACCTGTACAGTTACAATCGTGCATTACCTGTACAGTTACAATCGTGCATTACTTGTACAGCTACAATCGTGCATTACTTGTACAGCTACAATCGTGCATTACTTGTACAGCTACAATCGTGCATTACCTGTACAGCTACAATCGTGCATTACCTGTACAGCTACAATCGTGCATTACCTGTATAGTTACAATCGTGCATTACTTGTACAGCTACAATCGTGCATTACTTGTACAGTTACAGTCGTGCATTACCCATACAATTACAGTCGTGCATTACTTGTACAGCTACAATCGTGCATTACTTGTACAGCTACAATCGTGCATTACTTGTACAGTTACAGTCGTGCATTACCCATACAATTACAGTCGTGCATTACTTGTACAGCTACAATCGTGCATTACTTGTACAGCTACAATCGTGCATTACCTGTACAGTTACAGTCGTGCATTACCCATACAATTACAGTCGTGCATTACTTGTACAGCTACAATCGTGCATTACTTGTACAGCTACAATCGTGCATTACCTGTACAGTTACAGTCGTGCATTGCCCATACAATTACAGTCGTGCATTACCTGTACAATTACAATCGTGCATTACCTGTACAATTACATTTGTGCATTACCTGTACAGTTACAATCGTGCATTACCTGTACAGTTACAATCGTGCATTACTTGTACAGTTACAGGTTTGCATTACTTGTACAGCTACAATTGTGCATTACCTGTACAGTTACAATCGTGCATTACCTGTACAGTTAGAATCGTGCATTACCTGTACAGTTAGAATCGTGCATTACCTGTACAGTTACAATCGTGCATTACCTGTACAGTTAGAATCGTGCATTACCAATACAGTTACAATCGTGCATTACCTGTACAGTTACAATCGTGCATTACCTGTACAGTTACAATCGTGCATTACCTGTACAGTTACAATCGTGCATTACCTGTACAGTTACAATCGTGCATTACCTGTACAGTTACAATCGTGCATTACCTGTACAGTTACAATCGTGCATTACCTGTACAGTTACAATCGTGCATTACCAATACAGTTACAATCGTGCATTACTTGTACAGTTACAGGTTTGCATTACTTGTACAGCTACAATCGTGCATTACCTGTACAGTTACAATTGTGCATTACCTGTACAGTTACAATCGTGCATTACCTGTACAGTTACAATCGTGCATTACCGGTACAGTTACAATCGTGCATTACCTGTACAGTTACAATCGTGCATTACCTGTACAGTTACAATCGTGCATTACCTGTACAGTTACAATCGTGCATTACTTGTACAGTTACAATCGTGCATTACCTGTACAGTTACAATCGTGCATTACCTGTACAGTTACAATCGTGCATTACCTGTACAGTTACAATCGTGCATTACCTGTACAGTTACAATCGTGCATTACCTGTACAGTTACAATCATGCATTACCTGTACAGTTACAATCGTGCATTACCTGTACAGTTACAATCGTGCATTACCTGTACAGTTACAATCGTGCATTACCTGTACAGTTACAATCATGCATTACCTGTACAGTTACAATCGTGCATTACCTGTACAGTTACAATCGTGCATTACTTGTACAGTTACAATTGTGCATTACCTGTACAGTTACAATCGTGCATTACCTGTACAGTTACAATCGTGCATTACTTCTACAGCTACAATCGTGCATTACCTGTACAGTTACAATCGTGCATTACCTGTACAGTTACAATCGTGCATTACCTGTACAGTTACAATCGTGCATTACCTGTACAGTTACAATCGTGCATTACCTGTACAGTTACAATCGTGCATTACCTGTACAGTTACAATCGTGCATTACTTGTACAGTTACAATCGTGCATTACCTGTACAGTTACAATCGTGCATTACCTGTACAGTTACAATCGTGCATTACCTGTACAGTTACAATCGTGCAGTACCTGTACAGTTACAATCGTGCATTACCTGTACAGGTCCAATCGTGCATTACCTGTAAAGTTACAATCGTGCATTACCTGTACAGTTACAATCGTGCATTACCTGTACAGTTACAATCGTGCATTACCTGTACAGTTACAATCGTGCATTACCTGTACAGTTACAATCGTGCACTACCTGTACAGTTACAATAGTGCATTACTTGTACAGTTACAATCGTGCATTACTTGTACAGTTACAGTTGCGCATTACCTGTACAGTTACAATCGTGCATTACCTGTACAGTTACAATCATGCATTCATTACCTGTACAGTTACAGTCGTGCATTACCTGTACAGTTACAATCATGCATTACCTGTTCAGCTACAAGCATGCATTATTTATATGGTTTTAAGCCCATGCTGATTTTTATTTCATTTTTTGGTGGTTATTAATGTTTTGCAAGAATGGAGAATCATGTATTTTCTGTACCACTTCATGGACTGTGGTGTCTGAATGAAAATAAAAACTCAGCACAACTGATTTGGACCTTTTGTATTTTATGATGTATATTGTTGTTGTAAGCTAATGCTGGATTTCTGAGAATGAAGTCATTAATCCTCTTGCTCTCCAATATTTTTCACTGATGGATGGGGCACTAGAAGTGGCCGGGCATATTTGAAGGTGGTTTTGATCCATTTCCTCTTGCAGATCACATAGAGGACAGAGTGGTGAAGAATATATACCAATTCTGTTTAAATGTTTTGCCAGACAATCATGTCCTGTAATCAACCTGAAGGTTGCAACTGCTGTTTTTCGAGGATTAAACTGTCATGGCATGTAATACGTCCTCTGATTGGTAATCAGAGGATATGGTCGGTGAATTTTGATAATGCTCCTGGTCAGGTCGGTGAGACCCGTAAACCAACGACAGGTGTGGTCCTCCAGACATTCTGGGGGTTGTGAGAGAGCAATGTGACCGCCAAAACATGAAAATATGGTGCTCTCCAAAAAAGCGGTTACTATTACTGCTATTGCTCTCTTCAATTTTTTGATGTATGGAAATGTTTAAAACAGTGAAACTTTGTCAAACTGATAGGTAATCGGGACTGAAGATTTCAAATCCTGGTTGTGACATTGAATTTCTCAGTCCTGGTTGTACCTTTCAAACTTTGCCCACACATGGCTTGTGTGTATTAAAACAAATTAGACCGGTCAACAAAAATGAAGTAATTTGAATCGCCAGAAATGAAACAAGTTTTTCCTAGACCAGCTTTCATAGTTGAATTTGGAACTGTTTTCAGTTTTCTTCTATCACGTATAGTTTTTCAATTATAGCTAACTTATGTAATCAGTAAATCACACATTTTAAAGTAAATACGTAATCTCAAATGTATTATTTTATGAGCAACATACTTAATACAAAACTTCAAACCAAAATGTTTTCTATTAAAGTCGGCGCCCTGAATCCAAATCTGTTGTTAATATTTCCGCATAATTTCAAATTATTGAGTAATGTTCAAAAAACATATTACACTTTTTGAAAAATATGTGAAAATGTACATATTACATTCCATTGGCAAAAAAATAAAGAAAATTACTGTTTTCAACATTAATTCGATAGAAAACATACAAAAACTGTGAAACTTATTTCAATTGTTCATAAATACCGAAAAATAAAGTCAGTTGTTCACAATTGGAAGCTAAAAATGCTTACAATACTTGGCGCCAATTAAGAAGGGGATTGACAGATGTAAAGTACGTGGCAGAAATGCATAAATGAACGGGAGGGGATGGATGCGTCTTAGCAGTTGCCATAGCAACGGTATACACAAGGACCTTGTTGCCGATATGTAACACGCACGTAACACGTGATTAGCATGTGGCTGATGAACCCAGCAGTAACATGAAGTGCTTTTGTTTTGTTCTGTTATCGCTGCATATAAACAAATAGTGCTGCAGGCTGCAGCCCGAGCTTGCAATGCTTGCATCAGTTAAGAGATTGTCTGTATGTTGAGAAGTTCGTTTGTATTATTCTATAGACGGTTATTTGCCTTGTGTTTGCATGTGTTGCGAGCTTTTTAATTTGTGTTTAACAATGTCAGAAAATAGTTACAAAGATAGTGCTGCAAAACGAAAAATTGAGCTTACTCGCGAACCGAATAAAACTGTGTTTGGTAAAGGTATCCCAATTAAAGGACAAGCAGGGGAAATAATATGCTCTGTTAGAGAATATTTTGAAGAGGAGAAATTGAACGGGGGACCTCTTATTCCAGTCTTTAAGGTAATTGATAGAACCTCGTGTGCTGTAGGAATCGGTAGAAATACCGTAGTTAAAATTGGGAAAGAAAAGTACGACAAAGAGGGAAATCAGGTGTTAGGGTCTAAATTAGAAACCCCTGGAAAGAAAAGAAAAGTATGCAAACGTGTCACCAACTTAGATCCTTTTCAGAAGGATGCTATACGCAGACACATTTATTCCTACTATAAGAGAAGGGAGCATCCTACTTTCTTCAAATTACACGTATCTTTAAAAGAAGCCGAACTATTTGAAGGTAGCAAGTCTTCTTTACGTAGAATAGTGAAGAAACTAGGTTTTAGGTATAAAAAAGTAAATGGCAGAAAATTGTTGATGGAGAAACCTGACATCTGTGCTTAGCATTGTAGGTTCCTTCGGGAAATTCTTAAACACAATTTCCAACACATTGTTTGGCTTGGTGAGACGTGGGTTAATGCCAATCATTCTGTCAGCAAAGGCTGGACAGACAATACGCTAGAAGCAACAATTAATGTACCACTAGGTAAAGGAGGCAGAATAATACTGCTCCATGTTGGAACTGCGTCAGGTTTTGTTTCCAATTGTTGTCTTCTTTTTAAATCCAAAAGACAGTGGATTACCACGAGGAGATGAATCATAACACTTTCCTTAAATGGTTTCAAGAACAGCTTCTTCCAAATTTAGATAGGCCATCAATAATAGTAATGGACAATGCGAAATACTTCTCCGTAATTTCTGATATAGCACCAACAATGGCAATAAGAAAAAACGAAATTATTCAGTGGCTTGCACACCGTATGTACCAGTGAAACCAGAACTGAAAAAAATAGAGCTACTGGAACTTGTGAAAGCGAATAAACTGCGGTTTCCAAGTTATGTAGGCAATGGAATTGCTGCAGAACATGGTCACAAAATAGTTAGGCTTCCCCCTTATCATTGCCATTTTAACCCAATTGAACTAATCTGGGCCGAACTAAAGGGTTATGTTGGGCGAAACAATAAAGATTTTACTGTGTCGTCTGTAATAAAGCTGACAGAAGAGGCATTAACAACAGTAAAAGCTGAAAACTGGGAAAAGGCAGTTATCCATAAAAAGGGTGTAATAAGTGCAGCATGGGAAAATGAAGGAGTTTTGGAAGAAGAGATAGAACAGCTCGTCATTTCCGTGGGGAATTCCAGCAGCTCTTCAGATGATGATGATGACGATGACGTTGGCAACATTGTCTGCCAAGCAAGTAGCAGTAGCAGCAAAAACAACAGTGATGCAAGTGATTCAGATATTAGCGCCATTTTCCCATTAGAATAAGCATCAATATTTTACAGGTATGTTTCTTTTGTTAACGCAAATATTTAGACATATAAAACTGCAATTCTATCATTTGAATGCAGATTCAATATTTTATTGTTTTCTTTGCATACGAATATAAATATACGCTCAACATTCCAGCTGCAGTGCAATCTTCTTCGTACACATAATCATATCGCAGTCTCCACATGGTCGTGGTCGCGATAAGCGGCAACGTCGCTTCTCCCTCACTGCAAACTGTCAATCCCTTTCTTGGTTGGCGCCGACATTAGTTGATTGTCGTTTGTGTGATTTCTCTGCATCGTCACAATACAGCATCCAGCAATAATCTGCCATCATTGCCTCATTCCAGAAATCCTGGCAACGATTCTCCTTCACTTTGTTGTCCTGGTGAAATCTTTCACCTATTTCATCATTTACATCTACAAGGTTGGCTGGAAAAGAATCTAGATGGGAATCTAGGAAATTAATTTTCAGTGACAAGCGAACACCCATTTCTTTATAAACATGAAGTAGTTCCAGCACTCCTTGTTTAAAGTCAAGTGACTTGGTTTTCCCAAGAAAATTCATGCAAACCCACTTGAAGCAATTCCAAGTTCCCAGTTCAGTCTCATTTAGTCTTTTTGGAAATTCTTCATCATGCAACAATTCCCTTACCTGTGGTCCCACTAACACACCTTCCTTCAGTTTTGCAGCTGATATGAAACTAAACTTCTCTTTCAGGTATTCAAATCTAATTAAATTGGCCTTTCCAAGAGTTTTTACAAAACTTTTCACTAGTCCAAGCTTTATGTGGAGAGGGGAAAATAGCACTTCTTGAGGATCAACCCGTGGGACGTACCTACATTTTCTTCTCCTAGTAAATATAAGGTATAATACTAGCCCTAAGACGTTTCCTTGGGGTACTCCAGCAGGTATATTCTTTAATCCAGAGTATTCATTTCCATATTTAACTGGAAAATATCTCCCTTCAATATACGATAACAATATTTGATAAAAGTGGTCAGGGAGATCTTCGTTGGAGCTTAAAAATTAAACCTTTGTGCCAGACTTTATCAAAAGCTTTGGCCACGTCTAGGAATACTCCAGAACATATTTTCTTTTCCTCTAACATTCTTTCTAGGGCATCGACTATACAATGTACTTGATCAATTGTTGAATGTTTATTTCTAAATCCAAACTGATGTTCTGGTATTAATTTACTTTCCTCTATTATATGTTTCAATTACTTTAACAATATCAAGATAATACAACTATGGCCACCTTTGCTGACGATACAGGAATTATGGCAGTTGGATATACAGTAGAGGAATCTACACAGAAATTACAGAAAGCTGTCAATAAGGTTAACGAGTGGACGAAGAAGTGGCGTATAAAATTAAATGAATCTAAATCCGTACATATCAACTTTACAAATAAGAAAACTCAGATACTACCAATAAAAATAAATAACCAAACTATTCCCCAAGCACAAACAGTGAAGTATCTAGGAATGACACTAGACTCAAAATTAAATTGGAGAAAGCATATAGAAACGAAAAGAAAAGAGTTAAATATCAAATATAAGAAACTTTATTGGCTCATTGGGAGAAATTCCGAACTTGACATATACAATAAGTTATTAATATACAAGCAGGTGTTAAAGCCAGTCTGGACCTATGGGATACAGCTTTGGGGCTGCGCTAAGTCGACCAACATAAAACACATACAGACTTTTCAAAATAAAGTTTTAAGAACAATAGTTAATGCACCATGGTATGTACAAAATGATGACATACATAGAGATCTCAAGATTGACACCGTTATATGAAGCGATGATCATTTATTGGTTGCCCCATGTATGGGATCCAATTTGTAGCGAAAAGTGATGGTTCGTGGTAACGTATCGACCGTTGTCGATTCTTGTAGTTCTGCTCCGGCTATGCTCGAACATGAGACTTTAATCCAGGGTATGCGCGGATATATTTTATATAGATCACCCAGAATAACTTTGGAGACTATTTATTCTCAACTCTTTAACACATTTCGGGAGTTATGCCGACTCCAATATATATATCCTCGCAGAGCAACCGCAACTCACATGTGTCCACAGCTAAGTTCTCCACCGATCTGGTAACGCTTACTGGCGTACCCACGCTAGAAAAAAAAAAAACGTTCCTCCCGATTTCAAATTTCATGACGTCATCAAAAGAAAGCCTCGCATCCAAAATACTATTTCATTCCTTTTCACAATTTAGAAATGTCCCTTTCTATTAAAACATGTCCTTTTTTGAATTCCAAATATATAGTTTCCTTTTTATGATTAAACAATGTTTTCTTTTATATTTTATTAAACATATCGCGCGACTTTTAAGGTTGGCAGACCTGAATTTTGACCATGAATTTCAAACTAGCTTAGTTTTTCAAACGTTGGCTAACCTTAAATTTTGATGGCAATTTCGAATTATGTGGTATGACGTCATGACTTGTTAATTTCAAACCAATAATGCATTTATCCTACAAATTTAACGACTATTATTTACTCATATTTTGCTCACCTTACAACACTTCCTACTCTTTTATCTACCTATGTTATTACTCAACACTTATCGCAAATCTCACATCCGGCAATTAAATTAAAACGTGTCTTTATCAAGCCCATTCGATTTGAACATAAATTTCGGTATCATATAGAAGAAATAAAAAAGACTGCAACGAAACATAATTTAAAAGTGCAGCACCATGAAAACAAAGAGATGTTGAAAGTTCTTAGCAACTGTGAAGTTCGAAGACTGAAAAGAATAAAGCCAGATGACTTAATGTGAGACTGCAAGAACTATGTGTAAACTATGGGGGCCTTCAATGGAAGACTCGCCTGTACATGTGAACCTACTTAAGAAGAAAATATTACTAGATAAGCTTTTGCTTAGTTGTAATTTGATAAATAAAAAATATAATAAAATAAAAAAAATAAAACATTAGTAAGTAATAAGTATATAACTTTAATAACTAATACATTTAAATATAATGAAATTTATATTAATACTTTAGAATAATTCCTTAATGAACAGTCAAAATTATGTGTTGAAGAATATTTTTGAGAACATACGCAAAATGTGACAGTGTCATCAGAAATTAAAGTGGTATTGATTGTAATGCAATTGCAACAACAAGCCATAGATAATGTAAAGCTGAGCCAACTAGAAATAAAGAATGCACTGAAAGTAATATGTAACAATTTGCAAAAAGAAAGAGATAACATACGAAATATAGAAGACCTATTAAACTCATCAACAATGGAATTAATATTTAATCCAAATGATCCACCACTTACCTTCATTATAATGGTTTGGGTACAAATCCGGATCTTCTGATGGTGTCATCTGACATAATTGACAATACAAAAAGATAAATAACACTGGTCGACAAGATTTTTTTCACAAGAAATCTGAATAGTGAATCTAGTGCATTTTTTCATCCTGAATTCAGATATGTAGTCAGAATTTTCCCATCAGGCATAGTTTTTCTGTGAAAGCTACTTTTCAAAATATGATTTTAGCGTTTTCTTTGACCTGTCATAGGAACCTTTACCTCATATGTAGCTATTTTACTCAAGCCGTATTTATTGAAATTATTTGTAATATCACGCTGAAGCACCACAAAACAAGACTGTGCAGGTTCATTCATGTTTAGACATGCTCAGACCTGTCTGGCATTGTGATGTGTCAGTATTGAGCTGACTGTGACATTGTTCACTAGTGAAATATTTCCTTCCTTTCTGTTTATAAGTGTATTGTGTATGTTGTGCATGTTGTATTTCAGTGCTTAATGTTTTCATCATGCCAAGAAAGTGTGTAAATCATGCAGATAATTTGTGCTATATTTGTGGTGAGCTGACCTTCAAGTCTCAGAGGCAAAATATGACCCCACTTGTAAAGAAATGCTATCATCTTTACTTTGGCTGTCAAGTTGGTGATTTTAATAAGAGCTGGGCCCCAAATACATGCTGTGTTTCGTGTGTTAGACTGCTGACTGGGTGGAAAAATGGTACACATCAGGTGCCATTTGCAATTCCCATGATTTGGAGGGAACCGAAGGATCATTCAACTGACTGTTATTTTTGTTTGACAAATATTAAAGGAATCACATCTAAAACAAAATATACAGTTAAGTATCCGAATTTGCAATCTGCATTGAGACCTGTCTTACACAGTGAAGAGTTCCCTGTACCAGTATATGTAGATACAACCTTAAGTGATAACTCTGATTCTGACCTAACTGAAACTCAAAATGATTCAGATGAAAATAAAAATGATCTTACATATGAAGCCAGTAGCTGTTCATCAGAACCATACTTTCCCAATCAGCAAGACCTTAATGACCTGATTCGGGATTTAAATCTGTCTAAACTGCAAGCTGAAGTTTTAACTTCCAGACTCAAAGGGTGGAATTTACTCCAAAAAGATGTAAGAATAAGTAGTTATCGTAGCCGCCATAGTGTTTTCAAAGAATACTTCTCTGAAGAATAGGTGTTGTGTTTTGTAATAATATTTGTTCACTTATGGAAACTCTTGGGCATCAACACCGACCAGATGAGTGGCGATTGTTCATAGACTCCTCTAAAGTAAGTTTGAAGGCTGTGCTGCTACATATTGGCAATGAACTTCCATCAATACCAGTAGCGCATGCCGCTATGAAAGAGACATATCAAAATATGAAACTAATTTTAGAGAAAATACAATATGGAAAATATGAATGGAATATCTGTGGTGATTTAAAGGTCATTGCTTTATTGCTTGGTTTGCAACTTGGGTTCACCAAATTTTGCTGTTTTTTGTGCGAGTGGGACAGCAGAGATAAGAAGTCTCACTACGTTAGAAAGTCATGGCCAAAACGTGAATCTCTTCTCCCTGGCCAGAAAAATGTGGCATGTGTCCCTTTAGTGAATCCTGAAAAAATATTTTTACCTCCATTGCATATTAAGTTAGGAGTTATGAAAGATTTCGTCAAAGCTATGGATAAACTTTCTGATGGATTCTTGTACTTGAAATCGAAATTCCCCAAAGTCAGTGATGCTAAATTGAAAGAAGGAGTTTTTATAGGACCAGAAATCCGATCATTAATGGCTCATGAACATTTCGAGGGACTGTTAAATCCACTGGAGAGAGCAGCCTGGCAGTCTTTCAAAAGTTTATGTTGCAATTTTCTTGGAAACCATAAAGCAGAAAACTATCGTGACATAGTGGCTGATCTTCTGCATTCTTATAAAGCTATGGGATGCAACATGTCTTTAAAAATTCACTTCTTGGACTCTCACTTGGACTTCTTCCCCGAAAACCTTTGAGCTGTCAGCGATGAACACGGTGAGCGTTTTCATCAGCAAATTTCTACGATAGAGAAGAGGTACCAAGGCAAGTGGAGTTCCAATATGCTGGCTGACTACTGTTGGACTAAAATGAGAGACGTTCCAGATGCAAAATATACCCGAAAATCACTATCTACCACTTTCTAGGTAAGTCAGAATCAGTAGTTATAATTTTGAGTTAGATAGCTAGTTACGGATTTTTTAGAATATTATAAAAATTCAAATGAATATCACACAAAACTCCTGCCCGATGCGGACAAACTGTAATTATATTTGAATTCAGCACGAAAAATACTTTTAGAATCTGTTATTTTAATTCTTGTGAAAGAGAAAAAGTTAATTTTTGTAGACCAGAGAAGACCCAGGTTCAGGCCACAGAATCACCATAAACTCCATAAGAGGTCTAATAAATAAAAGTAACAAACCAAAAATTAAAACTTCTTGGAATTTTAAAAAAGCAGATTGGGCCAGTTTCCAAAATGAGATAGAAGGGAAGTGTAATATACTGTTAGAATCAGAGTTCAAGTCAACAGATGAAATGAATAAAAAAATTTGTGAAATATTATTGACAGCAGCCAAAACACATAACCCCAAAGGAAAGTTAAAGAAATATAGCTACTTTTGGTCTCCATCTTTATCTAAGTTAAAACACGAAAGAAATATAGCAAGAGTCAAAGCCGAAAGAACCAAGTGTCCAGTAGATGTACAAAACTGGAGAAGAAAAGCAGCCATTTTTAAGAAAGAATTAATTACAGCAAAGAGGGCCAGTTTCACAAATTTTGTAGAACATATGAACTATAGGAAAGATGGAAATAAAATATACAAATTCCTTAATAAAGCAAAATTATCAAAAAATACAACTGAACCATTAAAACATAATAACAAAAGCTTAACTACAGATAGGGAAATAGCAGAATCCCTTAACAAGTTTTGTGCTCAGTCACAAAGAATACCCCAAGCGTATAAAAAACAAGATAAAACTATCCAAAAAACTATCAGAGAAACTAATAAGCCAAAGAATATACGAAATGATATTTTTATTCAGGATTTTAACGAAACAGAACTAGATTTAGCAATAGAACAATTACAGAACAAAAAATCTCCAGGACCTGACAAGAACTACCCAGAGTTTATTAAACACCTTGGCAGGAAAGGAAAAGAAATCCTACTTAAACTGTATAACACGTGTTGGAGAATGAAAGTGCCTTCCGACTGGAAAAAAACCATTATCATCCCGATTTTAAAGAAAAACAAACCCTCAAACAATATTAATAGTTTCAGGCCAATATCTTTGACCAGTGTTATTGCAAAAGTGATGGAAATAATGGTGGCATCTAGACTTAACTGGCTCCTACAATATTACAACTTAATTAATAGTTCACAGACCGGCTTCAGACAGAATCGAATCATAGTACAAGTGAAAATGTACTCCTACTAAGCCAAGACATCAAGGAAGCTTTCAATAGAAAGGAGGATACCTTGGCAGTATTCATTGATTTTAAATGAGCATATGACTCAGTCTGGAGAAACAAATTAATTGAGAAGTTGCAATCAATAGGTGTGAAAAGTAATATGCTTAAATGGATAACTCAGTTTATTTCACAAAGATTTTGTGCCACAAAATATAATACATACATTTCCAAATATAAACAAACACACCGAGGACTTCCACAAGGTGCTGTTCTGAGCACAACACTCTTTAACATATACATATATAAATGACCTTCCATCAATAATAAAAACTTCAGAAACCAAAATTGCTTTATTTGCTGACGATGTAGTCATTTGGACTCCAGGCTCTCCAAAAAAACCCGAATTAATTAAAGACAGAATAGAAACAGCCCTAAACAAAGTACATGAATGGAGCTCCAAAAACCTCATGACTATCAATGTGGAAAAAACAAATTATGAATTATTTACACTAAAATACAAACCAGTTAATATTAACATAAATTATAATGGTAAACCACTCAAAGCAGTTGATGATGCCAAATACTTAGGCATCACTTTCGACAGAAAGCTAACTTGGAAAAAACATATAACAAACATCTCAGAAAAGGTTGAAAAGAAACTGCAAATCCTGAAAAGGTTCGCTGGTGCTAAATGGGGCTGCTCAAGGAGAGTCCTTAACACAACATACAAAATGTACGTTAAACCAAACCTCTTTTACTGTTCTGAAGCTTTAATAACAGCAGCAAATGCTAACATCAATAAACTTGAACAAATACAAAATCAGGCTCTTCGCCTAATCACTGGAGCAGTTAAATCCACACCTATTGATGCCATGCTTGCCTTAACACGGACCCCATCAATAACAACAAAAATAGAAGAACAAGCATTGCTGCAACACGAGAAAATGTTACAACTGCCAAACTCTAAATGGACAGAAGAGAACCTCCCCCCTTCAATCCTTAAAACTCATAGTAGTTTTCTAGAAAAGGTAACACAGATTAAATCCAAATTGAACATTCCTAACACCAGAGAAAATCTACTTATAAGAGAAAATCCATTGGAATTATTGCAACCTACCTTCAGTTTGGAATTAATAGAGGAAATAAGTAAATCAGACACACCAAAAGAAATACAAAAACTTCTAGCTCTGGAAACAATCAATACTAGATATCCCACAGAAGAATGGCTGCACATATATACTGACGTTTTATGTACAAATGAAAAACTCTTGGGGTAGGGAGAAGTATATAGACGTGACAGATAAAGAGGAGCGAGAAGGCATTGCATGGATGAAAGCAGGAGTATGGAGATTAAAGGGTCTAAGGAAGGGCATTCCTCAAAACCAATGTCCTATATGTGGTGGAAATGAAGACATAGAACATATAATATTTAAATGTATTGGGACTGAAGGTTGGAGAAAAGAATATATTAATAAGAAATGGTCGAATATGAATAGAAATAGATCTATAGTTGAAATGCTTCATAAAGACAGTAAGAGGGTAGGAAGATTTTTACATAAGGTGAAAAATAAATGGATCTGGACAGTAAATAGAGTTGAACAATAAGATATAAGTGATAGAATAAGTTAGAATTAAGGAATTATTGTAGAATAAGAATATGACTGGCAATGAGCCAGGGCTGAACACCGGTCATATTCACATGTATATAGCTTAGTAAATAAATAAAAAAAAAAAATAAAATAAAAAAAAAATTAAAAAAAAAAATATACTGATGGATCCTCCACGGAAAACCTTACTGGAGCTGGAGTTACATGTTCACATTTTTCCTTTTATCATTCTGTTGGCAGAGACACAACAAATTGCTCTCCGACAATTATTAAATCTTCCCTTAAATAAATTTAACAAGGCAGTAATTCTTTCAGATTCTAAAGCTGCAATTCAGGGAATATGTTCAAATACTACAAAGAAGTCAACAAAAATTAAAGAAAGCTACAAAATGTTAACACAACTCCAAAAAGTTAATAAGACTGTTCATCTCCAATGGATTCCAGCACACTGTGGAGTCATGGGGAATGAAGCTGCAGACTCACTTGCAAAGAAAGACACAACAATAAAACAAAAGTCTAAATTCAATTTCTCATATTCCTCAATAAAATGCTTGATCATTAAAAAATTTTCTCGTTCATTCCTACAAGAAATAGAAACAAATGCCAAAGATAAAAAATGGATTACACCACTTTCCAACCCAGATATAATCCCCCAGAGACCAAGGAAAACAGCGGTTGCAGCCTTCCGACTACTGACAAATCACGACTGCTTAGCAAGTCATCTCTACAGAATAGGTATCTCAGGTTCACCAATATGTGTCCTGTGTAACGATCCAGCAGAAATGAACGAAGACCACTTGAAGACCCGTGAAGCATTAAGATCAGAAGAAACTACAGTTCAAAAGTATTGGAAAGCACGAATACTAATGGCTTCATTGCCAGATGCAAGGCACTAGAAAACAACAACAACAACATACGAAATATGAGTAAGGTTGTGGTTACATTGCAAACAGAAAGTGATAATGTAGGAGAAAAAATAAATATATTATGAACTTAAATGAGTAGATGCATTGTGATAATGAAACACAATAATAAAATAAAGAAAGCAATAGGTAAAGAAGTAGATGTAATAAGGAGTAAAAAATAGCAAAGTAATGTGTCACGAAAAGATGAAAGCCCACATGCGCACACACACTTGTGAAACTAAACACACATCGTGCATGTTCACAAAGGATAAAAGCAGAACTGCGTCTTGTGTGCTGACCACATTTAGGGCTCAAGGTCAACAATGACAAGAAATCGCCAGACACAAAAAATAAACAGATCATGGTATCACATAAAAACCAATATGGGAACACACACAGGAATTCCAAGAAACAAAGACAAGAGGAAAGGGGCACAGAAATCCTCACAGTGATTCTCACACAACACGAAAAACTTTAGTTTATGAATTTCTGAGTAGATATAATTGTAACAAAAAGAGAATAGAAATTCGGCTAACTAAATTCATTCACTAAAAGATACTTTTACATTGTAACATTTTTGCATGTTAATTTTGAACCAGTTTCCTCCTAATGTGTATTACATACCCAGGCTCTCTGGTAGAGCCCAAATCACAGGTTGAGCCTAGGGTTATACATATCCTAAATGTGTAACACTGTCTTTTTCTTACGAACTGAAATGAAAGGTTATGTTGCTTAAAAATTGTTCTTCACTTTTCATAATTAAGCCCTTTTAATACAATGACTTAATTAAGATTCTACTTTACTCAGGGGTCTCCGTCTAGGGGATATGTGAATGGCGACCACAAGGTACCCAAGCTGAGCAGAACATTACTTCCACTTACTGGCGTTTTGCTACTCACTGTAACGTTTCTATCTGACCTTACCTTAGTCATCTCTTGTTCTCTTCCGACCCCAATGCTATTAGAGTTCCCGAGGGCTAGGGAGTCTTTATTTTTCCAATCTCTCCGTTTCTCTAATTTCTCTATAAAATATTAACCCTTTAACATGCTGACCTGTCATGGCATGTAATGCGTCCTCTTATTGGTAATCAGAGGATATGGTCAGTGAATTTATTTTGATAATTCTCATGGTCAGGTCGGTGAGACCCGTAAACCAACGACAGGTGTGGTCCTTCAGACATTCTGTGGGTTGTGAGAGAGCGATGTGACCGCCAAAACATAAAAATGTGGTGCTCTCTTAAAAGCGGTTACTATACTGCTATTGCTCTATGAGTGAAAAATATTGTAGAGCAAGAGGATTAATGATTTCATTGTCAGAAATCCAGCATTAGCTAACAACAACAACATTTTCTTCTCCTGGGTTGAAAGTACTTCTTTGCTTCCAGTTATGTTTGACGTATCTTCTGTTTTGCGACTGTCCCATAGGCACAGGAAGCAGCAGAATTTTGTAACCCCCCCCATTGTATTCTCAATAGCATGCCTAGAATTTCCAAATCTCCACAGATATTCCACTGGTAGAAGTTGTAATTAATTGCTTCTAATGCCACACTCATGTTTTCATAACTTTCATTTAGATGGACAGAATGGGCAATGGGTACAGAAGGCTTCAGGTTTCTATTATTAGAAGAATCACTTTCAAACTTTTCTGAGACAAATCAATAAACAATCTCCAATCTGATGCACTGTACTTTTGCTTCAGTTCTTCAAACAGGCCATTCACATCATTACGGAATACCATTGGACCGTCTAAAGAAAACAATTTTTCCAAAGCTTTGTTTCTTGTCCTGTAATGAGAAATCCTGACATCATTCTCGAGCATATTTTCCTTCTTCAGCCTAGATGCTAGTAATTCTGATTTGTCATTTGAAAGTGAAAGGTCTCTAATGAAATCATTTAATTTGGACAGGTTAAATTTCTGTGTTTCAGAAGTAGGCACGTCAGGAACAAAGTCAGGATCTAGGTCCACAGGATCATTATCAGTTTCAAGTCCTGTACTTCAGGTTCACTTTCTGGAGGAATAGGAACTAGAAACAGGTCGTTATTTGGGACCGGTTGCATTGCTTATAAAAGATTTGTATATATAATGTTATGTTTGTTCTTTGCTGAGAATGATTTAATATTCACACAGCTAAAATAGCATGTGGTTCTTCAGTTCCCGCCAAATCATTGGTACACCAAATGGCATCAAACTTTTCCTTTTCACCATCTATTCCCCTAAATTTGTCACACATGGCTTGTGTATGATATGTGGGGCCCAATTTTTATGCTGATCGCCCAGTGGAACGCCAAAGTATACCTGGTACAATTTCTCATGTCTTGAGGTAATAGTACGCCGCTGCAATTTAGGTGTGAATGAACCACATATGTAGCAAAAATTGTTTGGGTGATTGACACATTTACGGGCATAGTAATGGAAGGCAATCTGCAAAAACAAAAAAGAAAAAAAAATACTTCCTCCTTCCCTTGTGGTGTGCAAATAGATTCTACAGTCTTTAAGCAGAGTAAAATGTAAATAAAAAATTACGGATAAACGGAAAACTATACGTGATAGGAAGGAGATGAAACCAGTTCTGAAATCAGCGCAGTGTACTTCACATCTTGTACCAATCAGAGTTTCTGGTGGAAATTCTTTGTTGACCAGTGTTATTATTCATTAATTGATCAACCGTATAAATGGTGACCATTTGTCAAACTGCTTAAAATTTATGAGTAGGATGATTACACTTTAGTTTCACTTACTGGCTTATGAATAGAACTGATTGTTGGACTAAATTCTGTAGCAGCTTTAACAAATGGATTACTTCATTTATTGTACTATCACTTAAGTAATGATTTGTTATTGCTTGTGAGGCAGATTTTGTATCACAGAATACCATTGTGTTGTTGAATTTATTAATATAGATAAATATAAATATAAATTGTAGAGTTCACTGTGTATTCCAACACCAAAATTCCCAGTTTTCTCCAGTAGATATCCATCTGTGTAAATATGTAAACTTCTTGTTCTGGTAACTTGCATGAATTGTTTCTAGATTTAATAATTTTAGCTGTCGTGTGTCATAATGTTTCTTACCTTGATATTTTCAAGTGTTTGATCATCTAGGTTAATTTCTTTTTGAGAAAGGGGGTGTCTTCAAAGCTGTATTTTTTGAACTTCAATGTTTATCTCTATACTATATTTCTTTGTTTATTGTTTACCCATTGTAAGTAATTTTCTTAATTTTTAGATCCTTTGTGTTTTTATTACATATGTTCCAGCAAATATTAAAAGGAAGCCTTTGTAATTTTTATGAAATTAGGGCTTGTTCTTCCCTTTCATGACATATGGGAGAATTATCTGTGGCTATCTGCATTGTAGTAATTGGTGTAATTTTTATTCCTCCTGTAATTATTCTTAAAGCTTGATTTTTTACTATCTCTATTCCATTTAGTTTTGATTTGGTAGCTGTCACTAGAGCTTCTCCTCATATTGCAATACTGGTTTTATATGTCTTACATGTTGTGTTTAAGGTACTTCTTGAGCAGCACCATTTACTCACCACCAATCTTTTTGGTATTGTTAATCTTTGTTGTGCTTTTTCTGTAATTGTTTTTACAAGGTTTTCCTTTGATAAATTCGAATCTAGACTAACTCCTAGATATTTTTAGTCTTCTGTTTGTTTAGTATTTACTTAATTAAGAACTATGGAAAGTGGTTGTACAGTAGTGTAAACATTTGGTATTTTTAATTTCATTTACCTTCATTTCATTGTTTTCACACCATAATGCTAATTTTTGGAGTGTTATATTCATTTGGTTGTTAAGATTTTGATGTTTCTTGTGTGGTACTGATGTCCAGATTATAAGGTCATCTGCATACAATGCACATTGGATGTTTTGTATTCTATTTGGATGACACATCATTTATCATTGTAATGAAAAGAGTTACACTTGAGACTGCACCTTGGGGAAGCCCTCTGTGTAGCTGTTTGAATTACAAACAAGTTTAATTGCATTTAGTTGTACAAAATATTTGCATTAGAATATTATATTACCATTTTAACATTTTCCCTTATATTCCAATTTCTAACTCTTTTGCAGTAACTTTAATTTTAGTATGGAGTCATATGCTATTTCAAAGCGTATGAAGACTGCTACTACTGTTTCCTTCTTGTCCATTCTTTCCTTGTATGTGACTTAATTTTATTATTTCTTAAATTAAATTATTTTCTTGTTTAACGACGCTGTCAATTGCCAGGATCACATCAGTGTCGCCGGTGTGCCGGAATTTTGTCCTGCAGGAGTTCTTTTACATGCCAGTAAATCTACTGACATGGAGCTGTCGTTTTTAAGCACACTTAAAAACCATCGGCCTGGGCCGGGTTTGAACCCGCGACCTTGGGATCCGTAGGCCAGCGTCTAACCAACTGAGCCACCCAGACCGACATTATTATTATTTCTTGATTGGTGTTTTCTAAAACCAGCTTGCGTTTCTGTTCTTAGATTTTGAATTTCAAGATACCAGCTAAGTCTGTCACCTATCATTATTTCCATTAATTTGGCCAGCATACTTGTATGCAAAGGTGGAAACCACAGAACCCAGTATTACAACATCCTGTGTTACTTCAGGAGAGTTAAGGCTGGAAGTGCAGAGAGCAGTGTTGTGGTCAGATCTCTGTAAACATAAGTTTAGAGCAGTAAAGAAATTCTGATAAACTGGGTACCTCCTCCTATCATCTCAAGGTGATGATCTTGGCTCAGTTGTGTATTGGCCACTGCAATTTTACACATGTTTGCCTTTTCAAGGGGGACCCTGCTCCTCTTTGTTCACTGTGTAGCAAAGTTGTGACGGTCTGTCATATGTTACCAGATCACATCTCTGGTAGTCTGCAACTGTCGGACAGTTTTGCAGAGGTCCTGGCAGAGGGTAATCAAATGTTAAAAGCGTTTTTAAGTTTTTATCAAAGGTAAACTTCCAACTAAGGATTTAGTATTATAGATACTAAGATTTCACAACTTTGGCCCTTTTTATAAATTAGTCTTTACTTCTGACTTTTCCATAATTAGTTCTGCATATTGATCTATTTATTATGAGGAATCAGAATAAAGTTGAGTTTGGAATCTACAGAAAACCTACATAAAAAATAACAAACATGACCACAAATCACATCAACATGCAGTTTTACATAGCCTGACATACAGACTGATTGATGTACCACTCGGCGAAAAAGAAAACAACAGAGAGTACCAATACATACCAAAAGTTGCTATAGAGAATGGATTCAACAGAAACATAATTGACAAACCATAAACTTTCATGGCCGGAATCAATATATCTAGAAGTTATTTCTGGACTGTTATACTGTGGTGTGCTGGAGTTTAAGTACCCAGACACTTCGTCCACAACTGCAGCAGACATCTTCAGTGGTGCGATCGTAGTCTCCTCGGAGAAGTTAACGTGGCATCTGAGGTGTGGACTGTCAGACAGTCCACACCTGGATGTGATTGAAATGTACTTTTCAGAAAATGAATTTATAAAATAGAAGACTCATATTGCTACGATAGCCAAAAAGTCACTGATCTCTTTCACATATTGTTACTAAGTACAAAGCAATAGAAGAAAAATCCAAATTGGATGTACTGCACTGCAATTATTTTATAACAATTAGTGAAAAGTATAAAAGTATAAAATGTAAAAATGCTGTATGTCACACCTTATGTGAAAGAATGATGGATATCAACTTAACAAAATGTTTTGATGAGTGGGCTAAATCACACTGCACTAAGCACTTGGTCATTATAATGATTGAAAAGGCAAAAGAAAATAGTAAGGTAAACAAGCATGAGTTACAGTTCCTAAAGGCCTACACTCGACTTTAGGTAAAGCAAAACACAAATGAAGTCAATACAGTAGAACCCCACTTATCTGTAGCCTGCAAATCTGAAATTCTGGATAATCTGAACACAAAATCCATAGCCAATTTTGTAGCATTTTCCCCCTTGTCAAGTCATTCAAGCACTTTCAGTTTTTCTGTTAGCTTATAGGAACTTCGTTTTTATTTGGTTGAAATAACAGTGCACAGTATAATACAAACAAGCACCTGTTCTATATTAATTTATGAGCATAAATTACTGTAGAATGACTGCTAACAATAGCGAAACAACTGAACTAAGTACTGCCACTATCGCATGTGATCGGCTATGTGCACAGGTTAGAAGAATACTTTGTCGTTATTTTGAATACATTTACTGCATTTTGATGGGGAATTCAAAACTATCTGAGTTCTCATTCTGGATTGAATATTGCATGGAAACACATTCAAATTGAGTGGAATCCTTAGATCCAATCCTCTTAGAAGTGGGACTGGATCGGAATTGTGTTGCACGGGAACACCTACTGGATTCAGATCAGTTTGAATCCGCCAAAGATGCTAACTTCTACTGTACTTGTAGCATGCTACACACTCATCATTTTGCTTTCTTAGTGAAAGTGGTGTGATAAAACACAACAGAGCCACCTTTTATTGTTCCTATAATCTCACAATATATTCTTCTAAAATACATTCACTAACCTCAAAACCTACTTAAAATATGCAGAAAACACATTTTTTACAGGTTTGCCAAAGTAAATCAAGTGACCAACATAAAAGTTTAAATTATTTATGCTTGAGACTTGTGTATCCAGATCGATCTCATTCCAGATTCAATTCAACATGGAGACACAGATCATATTGAGAATGAGATTGGACTCAAATCGATTTCCATTCCCCATGGAAATGCAGTGATTGTCATTATGTGTGTGTGGTAATGGCAATATTCACTTCCTCACATCGCTATGCTACATTACCTTGTAGCTGCTAATCCTATAGCTGAATTTATTTACATTTTTCAGAGAATCTGAACACATCACACCTCCAATTGATTCAGATTAGCAGGCCTCTACCATACTTAATTGAATTTAACCTAAAAGGAAATGTTCTCTTGGACAGTAGGATGTGTAAACCGTGGGCCCAACACATGTGAAGCTTTCTTTGGGTTTATTCATGGGGAAGTATGATGTAAACATTTCTACCAGTTGACCCTCAAAATTATGCTAGGTGCAGTAGATCTCTGCATTTGGCCATGGCTCTTGGTAAAGAAGATCTGGCAGAATAAATTCTGCTGCTGCACATTCTTGGCTCCTTATGGGATTCACAGCCCTTAAGATACCTGATTCCCGTTATGGAATAATATAAGATACTTGATGCAGCATTGAAGGTAAATCTATGATGCACAAATCGAATATGATTTGTTTCATATAGTATAAGCCTGACTGGTCCTGAAGTGAAGCAAAACTTTTTGAACATAGATCCTAGAACTGTTGTCCATCTCCTGATTGACGTCAATAACTTGGAATGGAGATGGCTTCATTCAAGCAGACCTAAATACACGAATCCAGTTTTCTGGGACTTTTGCATGTCCTTTTGAATTACAGTCACATTCCAGATAGGAATGTCCCTGCTCTGGGAAAGTGACTGATTGTTTCCAGTTTCCTTCTAGAAATCTGAACACTATAATTTTTGCTCTGCACCCCGACATGAGTCACAAAATATTTTGAGATGCTCCACCTGAGGTTTGAGTTTTGTAAAGATGAAATTTGTAGAGCAATGAAACAACCTCATCATATCTCTTGCCTCCAACAATCTCATGGTAGAAGTGGAAAAGCGACTGATGTTGAAAAAGCATGAATGTTTTTTCAACAAGAAATAGAAGCCTATATAGTACACACAGGGCTGTATTTACGGCAGGGCAAACTGGGCAGCTGCTAGGTGGCGGCAGAATTACTGGAGACTGCAATAAAAAAAAAAAAACATGAAACATCAAGTTCATTTAAATTTGCCGCTCGCAGAGGAATATTAATTGACGCATGTTGGCTATGCTGATTAGTTTGCGTGCTATGCGTACATAGCAGAGACAGAGCGAAACGCATTCCAATAGTGAGAATCGATTAATGTGCAAAAAATTGTAAGATCAAGAAGTGTGTGTTATTCATTAACGTTAATTTTCTATATATGGTTTGCTAAGGTAATGAACGGTAATCATTATTGTAATTATATTGAGTTCTTTTATATTTAATGAGCCGGCATTCCGGCATAATGAAGCAGTGGGTTATGTTTGAATCTTTTAAGTTTTTCAACTGTTTATCATGTTTTCTCAGTTTCAGTGTCACTGAATAAAATGACAGGAAGAAAGAGACTTAGTGGGGCTGAGTATTGTTCATTGGCGAAAGATAAAAGAAAAAGAGAAGAAGATGCATTGAGAAAAGTTCCACGCCTTGATGTGTTTATAAAATTGACCCCAAGGAGTTAATGTCAAGAAGAAACACCCTCGCTAAGTGAAGCTGTTGAAGACTGTGAGGAAACAAGTACCCCAAATAAATATAAAAATAAACGACTGTTATCAAACGAAAGTGAAGGCAGAACTTCCATCGTTGCTGACGAACCCTTTACAATTAGTGCTGATCCTTTTCTTTGGGAAAACAACTGATAAAACACGGGACTATATTGTAAAGAACGGGGTAAAACAAAATAAAGAAGGTGACTTTTCTAAGTCGAAACACCAGTTTATAGATGGTGCCACAAGACGTTGTACTAGTGCATTTTTTCACCGAAAGCTGGCGAACAATGAAATTATTAACAGAGATTTAGTATATTCTGAAAGTCAGGGAATATTATTTTGTGCACCATGTACTCTTTTTGGAGGAACATCAGACTTTGCAGGTCCTCGTGGTTTCTCAAACTGGAAACATTCAGAGCTAATTGCAACTCATGAAAACAGTTCAAGGCACCGAGACTGTGTTCTTACTTCAAAAAACAGAAGTTCCATTTTGACAAGGATAGATGGAAAATTATTCTCACAACTTGAAAATGAAGTTCAGTACTGGCGTAATGTCTTACAAAGGGTTGTTGCTGTTGTGAAGAAACTTTCCTCTCGAGGACTGCCTTTCCATGTCAATGATGAAATTCTTGAAAGTGTTCATAATGGTAACTTTTTAATGTACATGGAACTTATTGCCGAATTTGATCCATTTCTTGCTAGCCACATGTCACTATGTAACGATTCTGGAAGTGGAAAAACGTCATATCTGTCTTTTGCTATATATGAACAAATAATCAAAATCATGGGGAAGAGAGTTGTCGAAGAAATAGTGGCACAAGTTACTGCGGCAAAATACTACTCTATAATTGTTGACTCCAGCCCTGATGTTGCACACATAATGGCCAATTAAGTTTCGTCTTGCGTTATGTCAACAAAGAGGGGCTAGCAGAAGAGCGGTTTGTTGAATTTGTGCCAAATCCTGGACATGGTGGCCAGGATCTGTCAAATGCAGTGGTAAACTGTCTTTAGAGACATGGATTGGACATAGGTAACTGCAGAGGACAGAGTTATAACAATGGACCAAATATGTCAGGTATTTATTCAGGCTTGCAAGCTAGAATCAGAGCTCTCTCTCCTTATGCTTTCTATATTCCTTGTTCAGCGCACACTCTGAATTTGGTGGATTCAAGTGCAGCAAGATGTAACCAAGCAACTTATTTTTTTTTTTTTTTTGACATTTTGCAAGAAATATTTAATTTTTTCAGTGCTTCTAGTCGCCGACGGAATCACTTAAGCACATTTTTCAGTAAAGAGAACTTTAGTGTCGAGTCCCTCTACATATCCCGATGGTCTGCTAGACAAGAAGCTTGAACAAAGATGGCGAGGCAATCGTTAGAGCACTGTTATCAATAATAGGGAATGAAGGTGAGAAGTCTTTGGTGAAATCTGAAGCTAAAGGCATAATGAAGAAGTTGTGTAGTCTTGAGACATCTTTTATGACTGTAGTTTGGAATTCCATTCTTGAAAGGTTCAGTGCTGTAAGTAAGCAGTTACAAACAGCAGACATGAATGTAGCCACTGTAATTTGTTTAGTTCTTTGGTTGGTTTCTTGGAAGAAATGAAAATGGGATATGAAGTTTTCAAGAATCTAGGACAAGAAATTTGAATCTCTTTGTAACATTACTACAATTGATCAGGATAAGAAACGCATTAAGAAAAAGAAAAGATTCTTTGATGAATCTGATTTAGACTCTGAAGGAAATGATGATTCAGATGACTTGCAGTTGTCTTTCCTTTTGATTCTGGATACATTGATTGAAGAAGTGAACAACAGATTCTTCATACAAGGAATTCAGTGAACCATTTATGTTTTTGACAAATCTGAAGATTTTTAGTCCACTTGAAATTCAGGAAGCATCATCCAGACTTCAGAAAGTCTACAGTTCGGAACTTGAAGATTCAGCATTTCTACTTGAATGCTTACACTTCAAAAGCTACATAGAAAAGAATGAAAATGCGTCGCACTCTCTTACACAGCTGTGCAAGATGTTAAAAGGTAACTGTCGAGAGAGTGTTTACCCAAACTTAAACATAGCTCTACAAATATACTTGAGCACTCCTGCTTCCAACTGCTCAACTGAGAGATCATTTTCTGCTCTAAGACGCGTAAATAATTATTTAAGAACATCACAAGTGAAGGATCGTCTTAGTTATCTTGGTGTTCTTGCAATTGAATCTGACTTAACAGTGAAAATGGACTATGACAAACTCATAAACTTGTTTGCAAATGACAGGGCAAGGAGGAAGCCTCTTTTTATTTAAACAGTATATGTTTTAACATCTAATATGGGGTGATGCCCCTTTAGCTCTTTCAATTAAGATATTTCTACTTAAATTTTAATAAACTGACTTATGGTGTTTACCACTCATACTTAAGTATCCAAACTAGTGAAACCATTCTCTATGTTGTGAAAATTTAAGTAATATATGTGTTGCAAGTTGGGGGGGGGCAGCAAATGTTTTTTTGCCCAGGAGCGTCAGAGGTCCTAAATTCGGGCCTGAGTACACATCATTAGTCAATGTTCTGGAGATGCACATTTTTTTTGGAAATCCATTGTGATAATTGTGATAATTCCTCTTCATGCTAAATTTTCTAGCACTTCTTTTTCATGGTAGAATGTATCTGTTCTCAGTTTCTGAACTTCATTTTTGACAAATTTTTACTTTCTCTACTACATATAGTAAAGTAGAGGAAGATTTGTATTCCACCCAAAAATTTGATATCGAGGTTTCAGTAGAAATATATGTTTTGAGGCCCCCTGAATCCAAAAAAAAGCATTTTTAGAAAAAGGTCCGTGTGTGCACGCGTGCATCTGCGAGCGTCTCTCTGTGTGTGTCTGTGTCTTGTCAGTCTGTGGACAGCATGACTCAAAAACGAAAAGTCGATTAAAAACCAAAGTTGGTATTTAAGTTTAATGTCTTTTAAGGATGCAACATAAAGATTTTGAAGAAAATTGCTCCACCCTAAGCTACCCTTTACATGAAAAATTTTTAGAAAATTTTAATTTTCTTGAAAATGGCACTTAACAATTTTGATTAAAATGCCATATGTTTGAGATATTTTTATAGCAAATGAAAAGTATATGTTGAATTTTCTGGCTATAGCCCATGTAGTCGTATTTACCTTGGATGACTTTTGCATAACTGGTAAACCGTAACAGATAAGACCAAATCTTACTATACAACATATGCAGATCTTGCTAAAACGCACAATATATGTCTAAATAATTTTTGTTTGTAGAGTGAAGCATTTCAGAGATATTCCTTGTTATTTGTGTGAGTTTTGGAGAACTTATACTTCTGTCAAATGGAACATCGTTATTAATTTTTTTTATGTTAACCGTGCAAAGAGAACAGAATTTGAAAGCTTTAAAAGATTTTACTATCACTCAAAGCCTACTGTATTCCCATATTCCCCTTGCAGCTGCAAGGAAATAAATAATAAGATAATTTCTGCAAATGTTTATCTCAACTAACACAAAGAATATAGAGGAATAAGAGATTGTAAGAACAGTTAGTACAAGAGTAGAGAAAGTCATACGAGTGCAACACATCAGATTTATTTTTTAGCTGTGATTCTATGTCTATCTTTTCATCAGGTTTTGAAAGGTTCCCAAGCATTCTTTTCTCCAGTGTCTTTCTCAGAGCTAGATATTTGTTGCAACTGCTGTAGGTATCACTTCTGGGGTATCCAATGTAATGTTTAAACTTTAGTGAAAATCTTTCCTATAATATTCATAAGATGTATGCAGCAATTGACTTACCTTGTACATTTTATACACCTTATATACCTACATTCAATTCCTCAGGAAGAAACACTTTATCAGTTTTCTCCTTGCTTTGCTGACTGGGGCATCAGTTAAATGATGCTATACACTTTTCTACACATTTATGTCAGATGGTGTTTTGTTGTACTCATGTACATGAGGCACCAGCAGACACTAGAGTGAAGGGCAGTAGACAGGGCCAAGAGCTTGCAGAGTGACCAGTCACTTCACAGCAGTGGATAGCAATGGGAGTTCAACATTTGGCACAGCAATACATGTTCATGCATTCTTGATGAAAATCTAAATGCTGTACTTAGAATCAGGGCAGCACGAAATGTCTTCCCAAAGTATTCATTGGCTGGTCAACAAAAAATAAAACATTTAAGTTGCAGTTTAATTTGCTTGTATTTTATAATTTAGATAAGTTACTTATTCATCATTTCTCATCAGTTAGGCCTTTAACTGTTCTAATTGTATTATCTGTCTTGGGTTTTTATAAAGGGTTATCTACAAGGTGTTCCACACTGTGCCAGTGCCTGCCGCTTGAGATAACATTGGTATATGCATTACCTATCATGAATTACATATGTGTATCAGAGATTTTATTTTGCTGAACGTTATAACCATACAACCGTGCCACCCAGTGCTACAACCAGATTTCCATCTCTAGGGGAATCCTGGGTACGCGAGAGCTGCAGAGCAACTTCTTGATAACCCTATATTATGAAATATGATTTTGTTCTTTTTACGTTTAAGAGTTCATCAGTTAACTGTAGAAAATCCATTTCTGTTTTATTTATTTATTTATTTATTTTTTTGTTAACATCCTCCAACGTACTGTCATATTGGACAGTGAATGACTGAAATGGGTGAAAAGATGCTCAAATGGGCCCAAGGTCCATGGAGCTTTAAGTTACCTGACATTCGTCTTCTCAGGATAAGGGAAAACCTCTGGAAAAAAAAAAAAAAAAAACCTTATCTGGATAACTTACCCTAAGTGAGATTCGAACTCGTGACCTCTTGAACGTGAGGCAGAACCATCACACTACAGAGGTGGGCTTTCTGTTTTACATTTTACTGATTAAGTCACTGTACATATAGGTATAAAATAATTAAATTCATCAAGTACCTAGAAAAACAGAGCGAAAGTATTCTGCTGCAAGTGTAACACAGAATTATGTATGATAAATTGACCAATTGTAATAAATATGTAATTACATGAACACACATGCTTTACAATGCTATAAATGTAGAATATTGGTTCACTGGTGTGTGTGCGTGCGTGTTGAAGTTCGAGAAAGGTCCGTATTACGTCATACTCGCCATATAAGGCGGCAAGTAGTAGTTACAGACATTAGTCGTCGCAACAGGCTGTGTGTGTGTGTGTGCGCGCGCACGCGTTGGTACGTGTGTGTGTACAATCGTCGGGAGAGATACGTTGCGTCGAAGTAAAGCCAGTGAAGCAGTTTTAGTAATGTCGAGTGATTGTATCATCAGTCAGAGGCGGCGCCGTGGCCGAGCGGTTAGCGCACTAGCCTACCACCTAGGCGGCCCGGGTTCGATCCCAGGGACCCGCATGTGGTATTCGTGGTGGACGAAGTGGCGTCAGGGCGGGCTTTCTCCGGGTGCTCAGGTTTCCCCCGCCATCTCATTCCACCGGTGCTCCATTTTCATGTGTCATCAGTGTCACCGCCTGCGGTGCCGTAGTAGTAAAAGCGGGCGTTAAACACTACAACAACATCAAAGTCAGATGTTTGAGAGACAGAGAAAGTTAACAAAGACAGAAAGGAGTGAGTCACTGTCACGAGAAGGAAACAGTGTATAATATCACGAAAGACTGTAGACTGAGTTAATGTCAGTAAAAGAGAACTGAGTTGTGCATTCAGTTAGAACAAAGTAAAAAGTAACTTGACTGGACTTTTGTCATTTTGTCACACTGGTGTCAGAAGTGGTATTTGTGGAATTGTCATTTTGTCACACTGGTGTCAGAAGTGGTATTTGTTGAATTGTCATTTTGTCACACTGGTGTCAGAAGAGGTATTTGTCGAATTGTCATTTTGTCACACTGGCGTCAGAAGTGGTATTTGTCGAATTGTCATTTTGTCACACTGGCGTCAGAAGTGGTATTTGTCGAATTGTCATTTTGTCACCTTGGTGTCAGAAGTGGTATTTGTCGAATTGTCATTTTGTCACCTTGGTGTCAGAAGTGGTATTTGTTGAATTGTCATTTTGTCACACTGGTGTCAGAAGTGGTATTTGTTGAATTGTCATTTTGTCACACTGGTGTCAGAAGAGGTATTTGTCGAATTGTCATTTTGTCACACTGGCGTCAGAAGTGGTATTTGTCGAATTGTCATTTTGTCACACTGGCGTCAGAAGTGGTATTTGTCGAATTGTCATTTTGTCACCTTGGTGTCAGAAGTGGTATTTGTCGAATTGTCATTTTGTCACCTTGGTGTCAGAAGTGGTATTTGTCGAATTGTCATTTTGTCACACTGGTGTCAGAAGTGGTATTTGTTGAATTGTCATTTTGTCACACTGGCGTCAGAAGTGGTATTTGTTGAATTGTCATTTTGTCACACTGGTGTCAGAAATGGTATTTGTCGAATTGTCATTTTGTCACACTGGTGTCAGAAGTGGTATTTGTCGAATTGTCATTTTGTCACACTGGTGTCAGAAGTGGTATTTGTCGAATTGTCATTTTGTCACACTGGTGTCAGAAGTGGTATTTGTCGAATTGTCATTTTGTCACACTGGTGTCAGAAGTGGTATTTGTCGAATTGTCATTTTGTCATACTGGTGTCAGAAGTGGTATTTGTCGAATTGTCATTTTGTCACACTGGTGTCAGAAGTGGTATTTGTCGAACTGTCATTTTGTCACACTGGCGTCAGAAGTGGTATTTGTCGAATTGTCATTTTGTCACACTGGTGTCAGAAGTGGTATTTGTCGAATTGTCATTTTGTCACCTTGGTGTCAGAAGTGGTATTTGTCGAATTGTTATTTTGTCACACTGGTGTCAGAAGTGGTATTTGTTGAATTGTCATTTTGTCACACTGGTGTCAGAAGTGGTATTTGTCGAATTGTCATTTTGTCACACTGGTGTCAGAAGTGGTGTTTGTTGAGTTGTCATTTTGTCACACTGGTGTCAGAAGTGGTATTTGTTGAATTGTCATTTTGTCACACTGGTGTCAGAAGTGGTATTTGTCGAATTGTCATTTTGTCACACTGGTGTCAGAAGTGGTATTTGTGGAATTGTCATTTTGTCACACTGGTGTCAGAAGTGGTATTTGTCGAATTGTCATTTTGTCACCTTGGTGTAAGAAGTGGTATTTGTCGAATTGTCATTTTGTCACACTGGCGTCAGAAGTGGTATTTGTCGAATTGTCATTTTGTCACCTTGGTGTAAGAAGTGGTATTTGTCGAATTGTCATTTTGTCACACTGGTGTCAGAAGTGGTATTTGTCGAATTGTCATTTTGTCACACTGGTGTCAGAAGTGGTATTTGTCGAATTGTCATTTTGTCACACTGGTGTCAGAAGTGGTATTTGTCGAACTGTCATTTTGTCACACTGGCGTCAGAAGTGGTATTTGTCGAATTGTCATTTTGTTACACTGGTGTCAGAAGTGGTATTTGTTGAATTGTCATTTTGTCACACTGGTGTCAGAAGTGGTATTTGTTGAATTGTCGTTTTGTCACACTGGTGTCAGAAGTGGTATTTGTCGAATTGTCATTTTGTCACACTGGCGTCAGAAGTGGTATTTGTTGAATTGTCATTTTGTCACACTGGCGTCAGAAGTGGTATTTGTTGAGTTGTCATTTTGTCACTGGCGTCAGAAGTGGTATTTGTTGAATTGTCATTTTGTCACCTTGGTGTCAGAAGTGGTATTTCTCGAATTGTCATTTTGTCACACTGGTGTCAGAAGTGGTATTTGTCGAATTGTCATTTTGTCACACTGGCGTCAGAAGTGGTATTTGTTGAATTGTCATTTTGTCACACTGGTGTCAGAAGTGGTATTTGTCGAATTGTCATTTTGTCACACTGGCGACAGAAGTGGTATTTGTTGAATTGTCATTTTGTCACACTGGTGTCAGAAGTGGTATTTGTCGAATTGTCATTTTGTCACACTGGTGTCAGAAGTGGTGTTTGTTGAGTTGTCATTTTGTCACACTGGTGTCAGAAGTGGTATTTGTTGAATTGTCATTTTGTCACACTGGTGTCAGAAGTGGTATTTGTCGAATTGTCATTTTGTCACACTGGTGTCAGAAGTGGTATTTGTTGAGTTGTCATTTTGTCACACTGGTGTCAGAAGTGGTATTTGTTGAATTGTCATTTTGTCACACTGGTGTCAGAAGTGGTATTTGTCGAATTGTCATTTTGTCACACTGGTGTCAGAAGTGGTATTTGTGGAATTGTCATTTTGTCACACTGGTGTCAGAAATGGTATTTGTCGAATTGTCATTTTGTCACACTGGTGTCAGAAGTGGTATTTGTTGAATTGTCATTTTGTCACACTGGTGTCAGAAGTGGTATTAGGTGAATTGTCATTTTGTCACACTGGTGTCAGAAGTGGTATTTGTCGAATTGTCATTTTGTCACCTTGGTATAAGAAGTGGTATTTGTCGAATTGTCATTTTGTCACACTGGTGTCAGAAGTGGTATTTGTTGAATTGTCATTTTGTCACACTGGTGTCAGAAGTGGTATTTGTCGAATTGTCATTTTGTCACACTGGTGTCAGAAGTGGTATTTGTTGAATTGTCATTTTGTCACACTGGTGTCAGAAGTGGTATTTGTCCAATTGTCATTTTGTCACACTGGTGTCAGAAGTGGTATTTGTTGAGTTGTAATTTTGCCACACTGGTGTCAGAAGTGGTATTTGTTGAATTGTCATTTTGTCACACTGGTGTCAGAAGTGGTATTTGTCGAATTGTCATTTTGTCACACTGGTGTCAGAAGTGGTATTTGTCGAATTGTCATTTTGTCACACTGGTGTCAGAAGTGGTATTTGTTGAATTGTCATTTTGTCACACTGGTGTCAGAAGTGGTATTTGTCGAATTGTCATTTTGTCACACTGGTGTCAGAAGTGGTATTTGTTGAATTGTCATTTTGTCACACTGGTGTCAGAAGTGGTATTTGTCGAATTGTCATTTTGTCACACTGGTGTCAGAAGTGGTATTTGTCGAATTGTCATTTTGTCACACTGGTGTCAGAAGTGGTATTTGTTGAAATGTCATTTTGTGACACTGGTGTCAGAAGTGGTATTTGTCGAATTGTCATTTTGTCACACTGGTGTCAGAAGTGGTATTTGTCGAATTGTCATTTTGTCACACTGGTGTCAGAAGTGGTATTTGCTGAATTGTCATTTTGTCACACTGGTGTCAGAAGTGGTATTTGTCGAATTGTCATTTTGTCACACTGGTGTCAGAAGTGGTATTTGTTGAGTTGTCATTTTGTCACACTGGTGTCAGAAGTGGTATTTGTTGAATTGTCATTTTGTCACACTGGTGTCAGAAGTGGTATTTGTCGAATTGTCATTTTGTCACCTTGGTGTCAGAAGTGGTATTTGTCGAATTGTTATTTTGTCACACTGGTGTCAGAAGTGGTATTTGTTGAATTGTCATTTTGTCACACTGGTGTCAGAAGTGGTATTTGTCGAATTGTCATTTTGTCACACTGGTGTCAGAAGTGGTGTTTGTTGAGTTGTCATTTTGTCACACTGGTGTCAGAAGTGGTATTTGTTGAATTGTCATTTTGTCACACTGGTGTCAGAAGTGGTATTTGTCGAATTGTCATTTTGTCACACTGGTGTCAGAAGTGGTATTTGTTGAGTTGTCATTTTGTCACACTGGTGTCAGAAGTGGTATTTGTTGAATTGTCATTTTGTCACACTGGTGTCAGAAGTGGTATTTGTCGAATTGTCATTTTGTCACACTGGTGTCAGAAGTGGTATTTGTGGAATTGTCATTTTGTCACACTGGTGTCAGAAATGGTATTTGTCGAATTGTCATTTTGTCACACTGGTGTCAGAAGTGGTATTTGTCGAATTGTCATTTTGTCACACTGGTGTCAGAAGTGGTATTTGTCGAATTGTCATTTTGTCACACTGGTGTCAGAAGTGGTATTTGTCGAATTGTCATTTTGTCACACTGGTGTCAGAAGTGGTATTTGTTGAATTGTCATTTTGTCACACTGGTGTCAGAAGTGGTATTTGTCGAATTGTCATTTTGTCACACTGGTGTCAGAAGTGGTATTTGTCGAATTGTCATTTTGTCACCTTTGTGTCACATATCTTTGGGATATCTTAACTGAACCTTTACTCGACAAATTATCCGAATCAGAAGAAGTGACAGATGTGATAGCTTACGCCGATGATATTATGGTAACAATTGCTGGAGACACGAGAAATGTAATTGAAAATAAAGCCAAGATAGTAACATCTAAGTTAGAGACATGGTGTAATGATACGAAGTTAAAGATGGCCCCCAACAAATCAGTATATATGCTAATGAAAGGACAGATGAAAAGAAACCCAATAATACGCATAAATAACAAACCAATAGCACAAGTAAATACTTTCAAATATTTAGGAGTAAACCTTGATGAGAAGTTATTATTCAATACACACATATATAAAATCAGGCAGAAAACAGCATTAGTGATGATGAAGTTGTCCTCCATAGTTCAAAGAAATTTCAAGTTTTCCCAGGAGGTTATAAAAGCTTATCACAGTAGTATTGTGGAAGGTATTATGGTATATGGGGCTAGTACATGGGCACATCGGCTAAATGTGAAGAGAAATATCACTAAAGTAAGAAGTACACAAAGGCAGATCCTTATTAGATGTGCAGGAGCGGTAAGGACTACGGCCACTATGGCAATCCTAGTAGTGATGGGAATATGGCCAATAGATTTGACTATTAGACTAAGAGGGGCCAACTACTGGAGGAAGAAGAACATACAAGATAAGGTGATAGACATAATTGGCTGTGTGTGCGAAACAAAATATCAGATCAAAAAGAAATTAATGGAAGAATGGCAGAGGGAATGGGATACCATAGAAACAGCAAGAAGGGTCTACGAATTTTTCCCCAATTTACAGGAACGAAATAGGATCACACATATAAGATCAAGTAAAGGCGTCATTCAATTTCTTACGGGACACGGTCCATATGGAACTTATTACAAGAAGATAGGTAAGCAAGATCATGAGGACTGTGAAGCATGCCAGGTTAGGGACAGCCCGGAACATCAGCTTTTCGAATGTATTAGACATCCAGAACTAGGAGTGCTGAGATCGAAACTACGAGGGAAACTCACGTGGGATATAATAAGGAATAAAGAGGACTTTGGAATACTGGAAGAACTGGCCGAAGCTGTGTCGAAGAAAGCTTGGAAGGAGTATAAAGAAAATAGGGTAGGAAGACTTTTAAATTCATAGATGAAAAATGTCACGAGAATAGGATAGAGGGACTTATAAAGGAGAAGAAAAAGGAAGATATGCTGGCAACTTGAAGCAGGATCTGGAATAGGTAGCTACAGGAGTATGAAGAAGTGGATCGAGGTCAATAGGAGGGAGGTTTCTAATAGGTTACCTATTTACATGTGCAGGAAAATATATTTTAGTAGAGAAGTTAGAAGTGGTTTTTCAACTTATAAAGATGAAATTGTAAAGTTGCACAAATGTTGCAACAAGTAGTATAAGTAGGTTAGTTAGTATGTAAATGTTAGAGTAGGTTTTCTGCACAGTTAAGATGAATAAGACGATTTATGTTGATTAATAAAGTTTATATTGAAAATAAGATCAGAAATAAAATAAGATGTCTAATCAGTTTAAGCAGAATTTTTTTTATTTTTATTTATTTATTTATTTATTTATTTATTTATTTATTTATTTTTTGTCAGAAGTACGACGCCAACGCCACGATGGAAGCAATGCTCGAGAAACTGTTGGCTGTACGACGGAAATGAAGACAGAAATGAAATCAAAATGGAGAGTGTGAAGGAAGAAGTGAAGATGGAAATGAATAACGTAAACTCCGGAATGGAAGAAATGAAATCCTAAATGGGCAAGATGATGACGATGACCGTGACCGTGACAGTGACAATGATGATGAAGATGACGACGACAACAACAACCCAAGGCACAACAGCCCTTTCCAGGGCAAGGCCTACCACCCAGCCACTGCATCCCCCACCTTTGCCCACCACAGGTGTCATGAGTAGGGTGCAGTACTGGAGAATTGTACGTGGTCAGCACCTCGATCCCTCCCAGCCGGTTATGCGGTCTACGCAACCAGGGCCGTTACTTTTCAATCAATAACTTCTCAACTGGGCCCTCAGGGACCTAATGAGGCTGAGTGCACCCCGGTCCAGGAACCCCAACGGTCGAAAATCCCCATGCCGGTACCGGGAATCGAACCCGGTTCTCCCGCTTGGTAAACAGAAACGCTGCCACCGCGCTAAGTAGACGACCGAATGGATAAGATGGGAAGTGAATTCCACCATAGAGAAGATTGAGGCGGAGATGGAGGGTGTAAAGGAAGAGCCGAGGACTGAAATGACCGAGATGAAGATGGAGCTATTGGCAAAGATTGACGGAGGACTGTTCGGCGTGAAGAAAGACGCGGAAGCACTCGGCGGCCAGCGTGTGGACAGCGTGGAGGACGTTGGGTAACTTCTTAGAGCCCTGAAAGGAAGAGTTAAGAGCAGCATCAAAGAATTGGATGCCAGGGGTTGACGGAAAGCGCGCACTTGGGGAGGGAGCACCAGTTACGCCCGCCTCAGAGAACGGAAGTGTACAACACGACGAAGACAAAGAGCCAGCTCAGGGGCGTCGTCAAGGATCCCCTAGAGGAGTGTGTCGGGGATGTAGCCAACCAGGACATGTGAAGGACTGCCAACAGGAAAGCCTAAGAACGCGCGAGGAACAAGTAAGAATCGATTTGGTGTGGGACATGAGGAACCGTCGGAACAATCCAATCAGATGACCTGAGTGCCATGGATAGAAGAACGGAGGACGACATCATCGTGGACGGCAGGATGCAGAGGCAGCCGTGCCGGGTATTAGTGGACATAAGCGCACCCGTGACCGTGGCTAAATAGGATGTGGCGGAGGACATGCCAACAAGGAAACTAGATCGACCCTACGAGATAGTTGCGACATCGGGTGATACCTTGCCTGTGGAGGAGGTCTGGCTAGAGTTGACCTTGGGGCAGAGCGTTATAGCTGTTCGTCGCGGGGGTGGCTTGTGTGTTCTTTTCTGCCTGGAACCTGATAAATATGATATACCATCACATTAATTAAAATCTGTAGGGAGTAGGAGTAGAAGCAGGACAGATGCAGAGGAAGGACTTCGGCACTTCGACCTCAGAGATCATTTGTACCTGTGCGTCGAGGTGAGAGGAGACAGAGGGTGGCCAAACCAAGGAGCGCAGGCACAGCAGAGGGTCGAGCCCTTACATTTTCCCCAGGTATTAACTCCCCGACACCAGTACAACGATCCCTCACCGGTTGGCGCCTGCAGGTACCCCCTCAGAGGCTCAAGGCCCTCATCATTGGGGACACGACTCACAGCCCGGCTTTCGTGAAGGTGACGGACTTACTCAGATATGTTCCCCATCATGCTGCACCGAACTCCCGCTGATGCTTTCTGACTTGAAATTGACAAAGCAGATGAAAAGATGAATGAAATGATTAGTGAAGTGAGACGGAGGGAGAGGAACTTCGGGGGATGAAAGTATCCTACTCGGCATTCGCCTGGCGAGAAAACCCAAGGTCCAGATAGGCCGGCCGCGGGGATCGAACCCACGACCTCCAGAATGCGAGTCACATGCTCTACCGCCTGCGCCACCTCGCCCAGTTTAAAATCTCTAACCATTAACTTCCACTAATAAAGTATTTGAACAAGGTGGCTTTGTATTTTTTGCTGAAAAGTCAAGAGTAACATCTAATTTAGCAACAAAGTACTATAATATTGCTTCCATAAGAGGCTGCCAATAGAAAAAGTAAGAATTTCCTTTAATGCCAGTAAAAATATCCCTTCAGTCTTCTTTTTTATAGAAAACCGAACAAAAGGAGTGCTACTACTTTGGAGGAGCTAATATACACAAAATAATGATGATGATAATGATGATGATCGTAAAATATTGTGACAATGTTTATAATTCTAATTTATCATTAATGACTATTGTTTGTGTATGATTGATATTTGTTGATATTGTGTTAAATGAGAAGCATTATTTGTGTTGCTTTTGTTTATTGCCGTCATGTTTGAACGTTTTTCAAATGTACGAAAACATGGCCTGCATCAACACGATTACGTAATACGTCAAAGAGATATGGTGGAAAACGGCCACCACTAGGTAAATGGTATCTATGCATGTACGATGAAAATCAATATGTCTCTAAAGTTCTCCGTATATGGTACTCACCTTAAAAATGCATAGAATATTACCTACTTCTGCGAATGGTCCAGTAAAGTAGTTTCGGACATTTTCTTGATAAATTATAATTGGGCGGCGAATTCTTTAAACTTTTTTGATTTAATAAAAACGCTTCTACTTTAAAAATGATATTTATTTAAAGGAACCCTTGCCCTTATCAGTAGGGTACCTAAATCCAATACACTCTGAAGATTTAGAACCCATCCTATTAAAAAAGAACCGTCGCAAAGTAGGCCTGGTATCCATAATGAATAAAATAAATTAAATTAAAGAAATACAACATAAAAAATATATAATAAAAAGAGGGCAAGGTAAAAATTAAACAAAAGTCATCTGTGGAGAGCCTGTACATTGCCATCCAAGGACAACTTGACCCGGACTTCCTATCCCGAGGACGGAACCACAACTATGTGTATGTTTTCCAACACATCCTGAGGAATTCATCACATCAACAGAATATTCAACCCAAGGGTCCTGAGATCTTCTCGTAATAACAACAACAACAATAATAATAATAATAATAATAATAATAATAACAGTAACAATAATAATGGTAATGGTATACCATGGTAATGGTAATAATTAGGGCTAGGAAGTTCATGCATTTGCATGTTTTTTCATAGGAGTTAAAAATGTATGCTTTTACATTATATACGCGAATTATGGAATTTTAAATTATTTGAACGTGATTTTATGGTGCATATAAATGCATATTTTCTTGATTTTGATAAATGCATATTATTTCAATACTATAGCCTCTATGTAGCATATTTTAATGATTTTTATGGTTTTTTTCCACTTGGATAATATTTTTCATATTGGTAGTGTTGCATATGATGATGTAACTCGCAAGGTGGCGAGAAGCAATGCTGAGTCATGTTATGTAGTGAATCCCCTGTTTCCATCCTTTCATTATATGTATGTGCGTAGAGAATAATCAGTGCGTTATCTGAGAGGTTTATATTAACAAAGATAAAGTGCAGGTCAACGTTTTGAGCAGCACGATTAAAGCAACCTTGCCTCTGCGTGGACTTCAACGTAACAGTGTTGTGAACTGGTTCCCTCCAAATTAAATTAGGCGTATAAAATGTTAAAAAGCTCTTCAAATGCCGAAAATAAAACCAACTTAGAGTGCTAGATTAATTAATTTACAGAAAGGGTTTTCGGGTGATTTAATATCTATAGATAATAGGGCACTGTTTTGTGGAGCGTGTGACAAAAATATAAGGAGTGAGAAAAGATTTCAAATAGTTCAGCACATAAACACAGCAAAACATAAGGAGAATTTAATCAGAAAACTCGCAAACTAATAACCTGTTCTAAAACAATTAGTAGTGCATAACTGAAATGAAGGTAAGTTTTCCTTCTAGTGTTATGAGAATGAATATCCATATTTGTGTCTGGCTCTCCTTGATTTCTCTTAATATGATTTGAAACTTCAGCTATAAAGATACAAGCTAGAGGTAGGATGTTATGTTTCCTAAAATAAGATCTACAGGATGTACTATTGTCTATTCCACTCAAGATTCTTACAGCTCTCTTTTGGATTATAAATATTCTTTCGCATTTTCCCCCCCCCAAAATTTTATCCCATATTTTAGTCGACTATGAAACTGGGCAAAATATACATTTTTCAGTCCAGCAAGATTTATTGTACATTTTAGATATTTGAGCATATAGCACACAGAACTAGAAACGATTGTAGGCATAGCGGAGCAAGGATTTGCAGATGGAGACGTAAGGGGGAGACCCAATGAAAGAAGTGCTCAAGTAAATGAAGAAAAGTAAGAAAGAAAAAAAAAAGATATACCTAGCTTAGAACAAAAAGTCTGATGTGTTGCACTCACATAACTTTCTCTACTTTTGCACAAACTGTTCTTACAAACTCTTATTCCTCTATCTTCTTCATGTTAGTCGAAATAAATATTTGCAGAAATTATGTTACTGCTGATTTTCTTATAGATGCAAAGGGAATGTGGGAATAAGTAGCCTTTGTGCGATAGTAAAATCTCTTAAAGCTTTGAAATTCCGTTCTCTTTGCATGGCCAAATAGATAAAAAGTGAATAACGACCTTCCATTTGAGAAAAGTATAAATATTGCAAAACACACAAAGAACGAGGAATATCTCCGAAACAGTTCACTCCACAAAAAATGCATTTAGACATAACTCGTGTGTGTTTTAACGAGATCTACATATTTTGTACATACAAATATATATATATAGTAAAATTTGGTCTATCTCTTACGATTTCCAGTTATGCAAAAGTCATCCAGAGTAAACAGGACTACATGGGCTATAGCCAGAAAATTCAAAATATACATCTAATTTGCTATAAAAATATCTTAAAGATATGGTATTTTAGTTAAAATCGTTAAGAGCTATTTATATTTTCCACGTAAAGGGTAATTTAGGTTGGAGGAATTTTCTTCAAAATCTTCGTAGCGCATCCTTGAAAGATATTAAATTTGAATGCCAACTTTAGTTTTTAACCGACTTTTCACTTTTGAGTTATGCTGTTCAAACACACACGCCCACGCACTCGCACTCGCGCACGCATACACACACGCACACACCGCGTGCGCACCTTTTTCTAAAAATGTTTTTCCTTTTATTTTTCGGATTCAGAAATAAAGACTTACCCTACTTACTGTACGTAGTAGAGAAAGTAAAAATGGCTTTTCTTGGATTCAGGGGGCCTCAAAACATACATTTCCGGTGAAATCTCGATATAGAATTTTTTGGTCCAATGTGATACTTCCCCTACTTACTATACGTAGTAGAGAAAATAAAAGGAAGACCCATTTTTATCAATTGGCAAATCTAAATTTAAAGTTATCAGGATGACCAACGGTATTGTTTTAAAGTAAATGAAGGTAAGTATTAGATACTAATGTTAATACAACTACTATTTGACATAAAGCCTTAAGAATACTCAATAAAATTCGACTTGTAACCTAAAACCAGAGAGATAGGGGACATTTGGGCGTCGTATTCTGTACACGGGATAGCTACAAAAAAGTACACGACAAAATCGGGACAGTTGGCAACCCTAAATACAACCATTGTTGTTGTTGCTAAGAGCTTCGTTTATTTGGAACAACTTTTTTAAAGTAATTATCATTTGAATTTGAATTGTATAGAAGCAGAAAGGTAAAGAGTGTGTTTCATCCAAAAACAAATTTATTAGAGAAGATGAGTTTATTGTATTATTGCCAAGTAAGACAAAGCAATAGCATATCTGGGAATTTCTTGATTATTGCAAGATTCGACTTTAGAATTTTTAACAGAAAAATAACCATTTAAGAAGTAGGGAAAAAGATCCTGAAACTATATTTTTAAGTCTTTCGGCGAAGGGAGTTTGAGACATTCTTTACTAGAGGGGCCAATTCTACTGTCCTCTTTTAGGCTTAAAAAGACGATTGAATAACTGAGAATGCCTTTGAGTTTCCATACATTCTTTAGTATACTAGCACAATTTGAGGTACTTAAGAAATGGTGAGAAATAGTGATTAGAGTAACAGAAAGTACCTTGTAAATATCTTGTGAAGTGTTTAAGCAGTAGATGTTACCTCGGTGAAGTCATCTGTCACACCCACCCTGTTTAGGAGTCTTTCTTTTACAGCAAAATATTATATGAAGACAGTAGATAATGATATATGTAAGGATAGTACGCATGCGGGAATGAAAGTGCCAACCCAAGTGAAATTCGCAGTTTCCTAGATCGCTGAGTTTTAGCTACACTGATGTTTCGGCTACGCTCTGCCGTCACTTCACAGTTGCGGCCTTCAGCCTTCGGCCGCAACTGCTCCGCCCTTCTTCTTGTAAAAATCATCCCCCGGCTACGGTTCACGGCTTAGGCCTGCGGTGTTTATTAGTCTATTTGTTGGAATCTGTGACGTCAGAGCGTGATATCATTAACCACGTTGATAACTTTGTCGTCAGTGCGCACAGTACAGCGGACTGAGGAATTGAGCCAGGATACTAAAGAATGTCGCCTCCCAAGTTTAGTTTTAGAGCTAATGTCAGTGCAGTTGCAAGGAAAGTGTAGGAAAGCCTGATTTTGTTGATGTTTATTTGTGTCATTGTTAACAGGTCCAGCAGCTCATAGCTCCTGGCAGAAATGCAACGAGTCAGTATGTCAGCAAAAAATTCTAGGTACACAGTGAATCTGGAGCTGGACCCTTACATTACGCACAACCAGAAGCATGAGTCCAGCTTATTCTTTACTAACATACTGACTTATTGCATTTCTGTCAGGAGCCATGAGCTGGAGGATAGACTATTGACATTTGGCATGTGGTGGTGGTGGTGGCGGCGGCGGCGGCGGTGGCGGCGACGGCGGCGGTGGTGGTGGCATGAACGTCGGCAGACTTTTTTCCAGGGGAGGGGGGCAAATGTTGGAATTTTGCAATCAGATAATATTAATTCATTATTTTGTTGTCAAAAGTTTTAGTATTTGTTGAGGATAACCGTATTAATTTGCGCTAAATGAAAAATGTTCTTTACATAAAAATTAAAATAATAGTTTAACAGTCAGCACATTAAGTTCATTCATTTCCAAGGGGGTCGCGGCCCCCCCTTGACCTCCCCCCCTTCGCGACGCCCATGGGTGGTGGTGGCGGTGGTGGCTGTGATGGTGGTGATATTAGTAGTAGGAAGTATATCTAAATTTTAACAATTCTTAGAGACTATAAGCTTCATTTATCTTAATATCTAATATCAGATATTAAGATAAGTGAAGCTTGTAGTCTCTAAGAATGTTGAAACTTTAAATCTGTATTGCTTCACTGTTAATAGCTTTAGTTTTTTTCGTAACAGTAGGAAGTATCTTCACTATAACTTGGAAAAGACAAAAGTTGTAAACCCCTATTAATTGAATCATCCAAAGAAAATGACCATACTTACGGAAAAATACTTGTTATTTTAAGTTAGAAGTATAATTTGAACTTACACCATCACCTGATGTTTTTTCTCATTACTGTACCAGTCAGCTGCAGAGAACTTGCATAATAATCACCAATCCTAAACTTATGATTCAAATGCTGAAAAAAAATCTGATGTGTTGCACTCACATGACTTTCTCTACTCTTCTACTAACCATTGGTGAAATCTTGACATCAAATTTTTGGGTGGAGTACAATACTTTCTCTACTTCTGTAGTAGAGAAAGTAAAAATGTGAGGTTTCTATCATTCAAAACCCACTTCAAGCTGAGCACCAACAACAGGCTAAAGATAGTGCATGCATTTTATCATGCTTCAATCCCTAATAACATATCCATGAAGGTATTAAATATTTATTTAACATGGAAAAAAATGCAGTGCACTATTAAGGATATCATAAAAGGGTGTATTTGCATATTTTCTGATTTTGAGACATTTGATCTGAAAGGGCCTAATCATTTGATCATGCCAAAAGGGTATATGGCTCATGACAAGAATACCAAAATGAAAAATTCATTTGAGGACTGCAGTAAACACGAAAAAAGATTAAAACAAAAGTACCTTATGATTTGGAGTAGGGAAGGAAAAGAAACACCAAAACTTTAAATGACTATTTTGTTTGTACGTACACCCTTCAGGTATCCACTGATATAATTGAGGAGCGTTTTTTCAAAACTCGATAGATGCACAAAATGCGTTTTTGAGAAAACTGGTTTTTTCTATTTATTGGCAATACCAATTGGTTAGCAGAGCAACTATATTAATCATTCAATTCTCTTTCTTGAAACTGTCTCATTGAATGTGAAAAGAAACAAATAACATAATTTAACTAGTGCAGATTTGGGGTTTGAAAATGCAAAGTTTTTTCAAAAACCAATAGATGCTGATTAACTTTTCTGCGTGAGTGAGAAATTAACATATGAAGTTTTGTTATTTTTGTCATTTTGTTGCTTTTTATTTATGTATTTATTACTTTTTATTTATTTTCACCTTTTTATAATACATAATGTACTATACAACCAACATATTAATGTTTATAAGGATTATTTTATTATGTATATACTTAGAAACTAAGTACTGCTACATTCACAATAGCAATATATTTTGTTTTATTTATATAACAAAAATATTGAATACACACAAAGAAATTTCAAACAATACAAATAAGTAATCTTTCACCTTTATTAATGCTTGTGTAGTCTGTACATGGTTCTTAGTTCGTTTCTCTTTTCCACATCTGCCTCTGTCTTAATCTTCATCAGTCCCATTTTGCAGGTTGAGCATGTGTCAGTGTGCGGTGTACGGAATGAAAGCCTGAAGAAGTTGTAAAATATGCTTTTATATTTTGGCAATGAGCAGACTTGTAGATTTCATAATCTTCTTTTGTTGCAAAAGTTGGTCCACGTTTTTCTGATATTAAGTTCTGGAAGTAAATATCCTCCTTGATTTTGCTCTTCCATAGTGGCTTTCTCTACATCTGTACCTCTTAATGTCTTGCTTTATAGCAGCAGTAATGCCCTTCTGTAGTATTCCTGTTCTGTCACCTCCTCTGGTTTCCTTTGGCGCATTCCCAGATAAGTGAAATTTTCTAGCCAGGAGAGATAACCTGCTTTTTGACACCCCTGTGATTCCTTGGAAGCTTGCAGCGCATATTGACAATACTTGGCCATCATTAGTTCTCACACTGTATTTAATACTAACAGTCTGCTTTGCATTTGCAGCCTCTTTCTTCACAACTCTGTGATTAGGAGATGTAATGCTCATATATTTCATAAGGAATTTATCTTGATCTATTTTATTGAGCATGGAAAGGTGTTGGTAAAATCCACTTATATCATAAGTCAAATCAGCTGCATCACAGTGCTTATGCCCTTTACTTTTAGGATTTCGTGGAGTGCACTTGAGACCATGTGAACATGTAATTGCTGGAGTATGAGCTTTCCTTGACTTACATTTTGATTTCCTTTCCTTACTTTTGCAATTCCTACCTCCTGCGCATTCTATGACTGGTACAGTTTCACAATCTGAGCTCCTGTCCATTGTGCATAGTACAGTGCAGTGTCTCAACTAAGAATAAAAATGCAAGTATAACAAAGCTTGCAGGAGCACCTGTGTACTGTGCTAGGGGTCCTGGGTTCGATTCCTGGCAGGGAGGTAGAAATTTTTCTCCAGCGAAGATTATTCCTCCTCCTTCCCTTAGTCTGGAAGCATGAATGAAAGTGTGAATGTGTGTAAATTCAGCGTATAAAAACCCACTGTTAAATGAGTAACACCATTGCCAATAGGCAAGGTTGCCGATATGACCTCTGCAGTTAAAGATGGGATATAAATGGAACAAAAAGAAAAAGCTTGCAGAAATGAATGTGAAATCCAAGTGCACAACCTGAGTTTGCAGTTATTGCCAACGATGCAGCAGTGTACAAAGCTTGCAGAAATGATTGAGAATTCCAAGAATCGCAATAGTGAGATGGCAGTCAATGCCAACATGCATTTCATAGAATTCAGGTTGCTACACTGTGGATCATAAAATTGCATCTATCGATCTTTGCTTTAACTGAGCAAGTGCATCTATCGATTTTTGAAAAAAACTGCTAATATTTCCTACCTTCTATACAGAACACGTATCAAATTTTGCAAAATCTGATTTCACAGAACGATACAGAAGGTGAAAATCATGCCGATACTGTATATAACTCAATTTCATAAAATTTTGCATCTATCAAGTTTTGAAAAAAATGCTCTTCAATTGACAATGGTAGTACAGTCTTTGATAGTTTGTAGCAAGATATAATTTTAAAATAAGTCAACGTGAAATTCAGTGCATAGTTATCCTCTCTCTGACTCACTCACACACACGCATGCACGCACGCACGCGCACACCACACACACCCACACCACACACACCACACACACACACCACACACACCACACACACACACTTTTATTAAGGCAGCAGTAATTCATGTTAATAATATACCTCAGACTTTTAGTTGCTAAAAATCTTAAATTAGGTACTTAAAATAGGTTCTATCACAAATCAAAATAGGTTCTAAAATTACAAAAATAGGTGAACAAAAAATGACATTATTTTATTTCCCATTACAACTTAGCTGAAACATTTGACAATGTCTTTATTGTACATGTCCATAGAGTCACAGTAAACAACTAGCACCTTTTCTAAGATTCCCATTGAGAAACTGCATCGCTTGTCAGATAACACCTTCCTGTAATCCGAAAATGAGCATTTCACATTAACTGATGCCACTGGAACATATTTAAATATTGGTATTGGATGCAAGAGAACAGCACTTTCATGTGTTCAGGTGTTTTGCAGGACAAGGTGTCAGCAACTGTGTAGAGAACTGTGAGTCCTGGGTTTTTTTGAAGCACTGATTTGAGTTTTTTAGAAACTTTTTCACAAACATAACCAGGAACCAAGTTGATTTTTTCTGTCACCTCCTTTATCAATCCCAGATCGATTTGCCTGAAGACTCTAGAGCATTAATAGTGGAGACTAGAAATACATAATGTGATTTGATGAACACAATATCATGGACAATTGTTGAGTCCTGCAGAAGTTCTTTAGCTGAAGTGATGTTCACTGCATCCTCTCCTAGTTTCAAAAAAATGTTCTTAATGTCCTCCATAGTTCATTATGATTGCTTAAGGCATGGCTGGTGTACAGACTTACACAGTGTTTTCGTATTACAAAACAAAACCGAAAAACATAACATTGGGTAAAAATAGGTTCTAACATAAAATTAGGTATTTTTAGGTTGTATAGGACCACCATTTTTGAACATATGTTTAGATAATTAGTATATGTACAACTTTTATTTTACATATACCATGAGGAACAATATAGGTTTTTACCTAAAATCTGAGGTCTGATGATAAATAATAATTTGTTTTCTAGATGATATCAATTGGAATAGAAGTTTGCTATGCCAATGAGTCAATGCCAAAACTTCAGAATGACAAGATACAGCTGGTAGTTGACTGGTAAGGCATTTTTTTTGTAGACAAAAGTTATGTTAGATTCTACAGCTACATGGTGAAATAATTATATATGATGATGTTTAAGCAGCCCCTTCACCCCCCCCCCTCCCCCTGCTAATGTCCATTCAATTATGAAAGTAATATTATTTGTTTCATTGTAAAAAAGATATACGGAAAAAGAGTGAAATGGAAGGATTTCAAAATTTAGCATAGGCAAAAATATGTATAATATTAAATATCTAAATACCAAATTTTAAAATTAATATTCACTTCAAGTTGTTTAAAACCTACTAAAAATTAAATTACAGTTCTCTTTCAAGGAACACAATAGAAAATGCTGAAAAATTAATTGTAACAACAGCCTTTTATGTTTTTAGACTACAGCATTTAAACTATCAAATTACATAACAGAAAAGAAGTAGGAAGCTGAAAGTATAGGGAAAAAATATGTACCAAAATTTAAAAGAAAATTTCTACCTATTTTTTCCATTTTTTATCATAATTTCAACCCAACCTTTTTTTATTCATTATTCAAAATTTATACATTTAAAATCTGTGTGTAGGAAATAGTACTGAAATGACTCTTTATTACATAGTTTGTCATCCCTTAGTAACATTATTAGGTCTTTTGATTATAGTGTACAACCTTTCTGTTTACAGGATCCAGTTTGTAACAAGTCAACCAACTTTCATTTTGATGATCCTAATAGTCATCGCCTTCTTTGTAATGCTGTGTGCTTGGGGAAAGAGAGTAAACAGTCATTCTTGTACCAAAACAACTCTGTATTTATAGTAAAGTAGTAGTAGTAGTAGTAGTAGTAGTAGTAGTAGTAGTAGTAGTAGTAGTAGTAGTAGTAGTAGTAGTAGTAGTAGTAGTAGTAGTAGTAACAGTAGCGTATACTGTGGTTACCAAAGCTGATATCTAAAGTAAACTAGAAATTAATAAGTAATATTAATAATAATTGCAATATTAGTGAGTTTCACTCATGAAGAATTAGCGCATAGAAGAGAATATGTGTCGTTCTCTACCACTGAACAGAGGTGAGAACAGGACTTCAGATGCTTGATGTAGGAGCCTTCACTATGATACGAGTAAAGAGAGCGAAGGCAGAGAAATGCAGGAATAAACACATCAAGATGTGCCATATGAATACGACTGGCTTGGAGTTGCAATAAAGAACGTGTTTTTAATATTGTGCAATCGTTAGTTTGTAGCCAAGATAGTTGAATGCATTCACAATTTATTATTACTATTAAAACTAAACCCTGGTGCAACAGCCCACGAAGGGCCAAGGCCTACCACCCAGCCGCTGCGTCCCCCACCTCTGCCCACTACAGGCATTATTGGTGAGGTGCAGTACTGGAGGGTGAGACGTGGTCAGAGCCCCGAGCCCTCCCGGCCAGTTATGCGGTCACTACTTCTCCATCAAGTAGCTCCTCAATTGGTCCCCCTGGGACCTAACAAGTCTGAGTGCACCCCGTGCCAGACCTCCCAGAGGGGATAAAATCCTCAGGCTGGTGCCGGGGATCGAACCCGGGTCCTCCGCGCCAGAGGCAAGCGCGCTACCAACTGCGCTACGGAGGCGGTCATTATTACTATTATTATTATTGTTATCATCATCATTGTCATGGTATCATTATCATCATCATCACCATCATCATTATTGTTATTGTTATTATTATTATTATTATTATTATTATTATTATTATTATTATTATTATTATTATTATTATTATTATTATTATTATTATTATTATTATTATTATTATTATTATTATTATTATTATTATTATTATTATTATTATTATTATTATTATTATTATTATTATTATTAATTATTTATCATTATTTATCATTATCACCGTTGCTGCCACCACCACCACCACCACCACGATTATCACTATCACTATCAGTATGAGTTTCAGTTTCAGTATCACCATCCCCATGATCATCATCATCTACATCATGGTTATCTGTCAAAATGCATTATACTTAATATACTGTATAGGTATAGGAGAATTAAAAATATTAGGTCTTTTCAAATACAATTAAGCATTCCTAAATGTCTAAAGGTTGAAATTTGAATCAATGTTATTTGGAATATTATATGTTTTGACAATGGACTGATCTTGACCAAAGCAACATAATTGCATTCCTAAAATACAGTTATTCTGTTTACAGCAGAGTGTGTATTTACCCTCTGGTTTGTATCAGAGCAGTAAGAATAATAGGAGAATAAAGCTAGAACAGAACAATTGAGGAGTTCAGCACCCAAGCCCGTAGCCAGGACTGAACATTAGGCGGGGCTCCAGATTTTATAGGAGGGGCGAGATAAAATAACTTTAAAAAGCAGATATGTTGCTGTCACGTAACATTTCCTAGTCACTCTTATAAAAACTATTTTTTTCGTATAAATGTCTGATCTTTTATTTACTTCACATTAATTGACAAAGATTTGCAGAAATTGTCTTACTGCAGATTTCCTTGTAATTACAATGGGATTACTGTAAGCTTTAAGCATAATCAAATGTTTTAAGGCCGATCGCTATGTGATGGTACTGAAATTCCATTCTCTTTGCATCTCCAAGAGAGAAAAAACTGACTTCTCATTTGAGAAAAGTATGATTATTTTAAAATTCAACAACTAATACCCTGGAAAAGGCTAACTACACAAAAACAAATGTATACGACATACATTGTGTGTTTTAACAAACCTACACCTTTTGTACAGTAAAATGTGTCCATCTCTTCCGTTTCACTAGTTACCAAAAAGTCATCCAGAATAAAGAGGACTTCAGAGGCTATTCCCTAAAAATTGAAAATCATTGCACTTATTTTTGAGATAATTTTAATTTTTTAAAGTTTCCATGTAAAGAGTGGGGGAGGGGGGTTGTGGGCGTGGAGTCTTTAAAATGTCCGTGTGTCACATCCTTGGAAGATACTGAACTTATATACAAAGTTATATTTATAACCGACGTTTCTCTTTGGGATATCTGTTCACACACTGACACAAACACATACGGGCCTTCTTCTAAAAACTCTTTTCTTTGGATTCAGTGGGCTTTCAAACAAATATTTCCAGTGAAATCCCTGGATCGAATTTTTGGGTGGAATACATTAATTCCCCAGCTTACTACATGCAGTAGAGAAAATAAAAACATATCTCTTTTACTTTTAGAATTATGTAGACCTAAACTTTTTTTTGGTGTTTATTTAAGGTCGCTTTATAACAACAAAGATCACTAGCGGGCACAGTAATGTAAGAACAATTTATATTGTAGACAATGTATATTGTGATTTTTTTACTACTTTCTTAACCACATAATTGATGTAGTTAGGGAAGGTATTGTATTCCACCCAAAACTTTGATACTGAGATTTCACCGGATATGCATGTTTTGAGGGCTCCTAAATCAAAATAATTATATATAAAAATCTGATGTGCTGCACTCACATGACTTTCTCTACTCTTGTACTAATCATTCTTATGAGACAGAATATTGACCAATAGAGGGTCGTTCATGTAAATATTTTTGTAAGAGTGTGTAAATTTCTAATTCTTTTAATTTGGGTGTATCAGGGACTTATTTTTCAATATTCAAAATAGCCAATGTTTTCTTGTCACTTTGTGTTCAACCAATGAGAACTGTTGCACGGATGAATACAAAAGAATGGCGGTGTTGCGTCATACCGACGCCAGGAACTAGATTCATTAGCGTCTGTATGCTCATGATGATCAGACGTGTGTTTGGTAGTGTGTGAACATGGAACTTACACCCAAACTTTTAACCAGTGTAGATTCTATCGAATTTTGAAAGTTGTTGAATAATTAATATGGTGCTAAAAGTGTAAATTAACGAATAAATATGTTGTGATAAAGGAACGTTGATTTATGCATTCCATTCTGTTACCACAACCCTGTAGATAAGAGTCGCGTCTGCTATCACTTCCTATTTCTACATTCAGTAAGAACATTATTCCGGTAATGCTAAGTAAAGACATAATAATAAAATCCGCACCACTTACAAACTCTTATTCCTATATCCTCTTAGTGTTGAGATAAACATTTGTACAAATTATCTTATTGCTTATTTCCTTGTAGGTGAAAGGGGAATATTAGAATACAGTAGGCTGTGAGTGACAGTCAAATCTTTTAAAACTTTGAGATCCCGTTCTCTTTGCACGTTTAACATATAAAAAAATGGACAACGATTTTCCATTTCACGAAAGTTTCAAGTTTTCTGAATCTGATACAAATAACAAGGAATATCTCCAAAATGGTTCATTCTACAAAAAAATTTATTAGGACATATATTATTTGTTTTAGTGAGATCTACATTTTTTGTATATATATATATATATATATATATATATATATATATATATATATATATATATATATATATATGTGTGTGTGTGTGTGTGTGTGTGTGTGTGTGTGTATCTTTTTAATATATGACAATTAATTGAATGAAAACTAGAATACCGTACTTATTTTAATAATTCTCCCGGTCAGGTCAGTGAGATCCATAAACCAACGACAGGTGTGGTCCTCCAGACATTCTGGGGGTTGTGAGAAAGCGATGTAACCGCCAAAACATAAAAATATGGTGCTCTCTAAAAAGCGGTTACTATTACTGCTATTGTTCTCTTCAGTATCTTAATACTGGAGAGCAAGAGGATTAATGACTTCATTGTCAGAAATCCAGCATTAGCTAACAACATATTGTAGACAAAATACACATAGCTGCTGTACAATAGAGATCATAAACAGAACAATTGAACTTTGATAGTAATACAATAAGTAAATGTACATTAAATAAATAATTATGCTGGTATCAATAATTGGGTTTAACAATATACAAAGAAACTAAAATTAAATATCAAATAGCAATTGTCATACCTCCAGTAACTTAATAATTGCTCTGCATCCTTCGACTGTTTTAAATATCTCACTACTGAGATTTTCTGTGATTCACTAAGGTGGGGCATTCAAGGATAAAATGTGCTGTAGATATTTCTTGAGCTCCACATTTCGGGCATGGATCTTTGTTTTCCTCATCAGATATCAGGTATTTCAGACACTGTTTTAACAACTACTAAGTGCAGTCTATGACTGTAAAAGTTAGGAGAAGTATAGTTATGTACGTTAAACATTACAAAAGTTTTATCTTCTTTAAGGTGTATTGAAAAAAATTTAAAAATAAACTCTTTTTAGTCCCTCCCTTAACATTATAATTGCCACGCAGAGTCAGCTCACTGACAGCCAAAACTGTATTACTGTTGTTGTTGTTGTTTTCTAGTGCCTTGCATCTGGCAATGAAGCCATTAGCATTCATGCTTTCCAATACTTTTGAACTGTAGTTTCTTCTGATCTTAATGCTTCACAGGTCTTCAAGTGGTCTTCGTTCATTTCTGCTGGATCGTTACACAGGACACATATTGGTGAAGCTGAGATACCTATTCTGTAGAGATGTATTACTTCCATTTATGAATTAACATAGTAACTTTTCTCGAGTGTGATTTCACTAATGTTGACACCAAAGTACAGATTTTTGTACGAGTTTCGCGTTTCTTCCACATTGACATGGCACGGATATGAGTTTCTGGAGTTTCGTCTTTAGGAAACCCACGGTTGGCATGTAAGGCATTTTTCCAGTTTCTGAAACATTTGTCAGTATATAGCTTCTCTCCTTTGTGCCATAAGGCTGAAACTGCATGCGGGCATAACAAAATGCAGCATTTTTGAGAACGGAATACTGCAATCAAGCAAACTACTTATACCACTCAGAGCAAAAACTATGTCTATAGCTTTGTTTAGGGTAATCGTTTAGATATACTTGCTTTATTGGCTCACCTTTCTGTATTAAATAATAATTAATAAGCTCATGTTGCACCACTTGCCCCTGATTGGTGTGGACTATGTTGCTGGAGACAACTTGGTTTTCTTGCTGCTCCACTCTTTTGGTTTGCCAAAGAAATCTCTTATGTTCATAATGCATGCACTCACTGTCCATACCGCTACTTAAGTTCTTTCTTTTTCTTTTTCCTGATTAGCCTCCCATTTTGTAGGACTTACACCCCCTAGGACTTACAAGCCAGTACCTAGGGTCAGACACCTGTCGGGGAGCAGGCAAACCTATGGACCGGACAGAGTGAAGACCTGGAAGTGGGTGGTCAGCCCAGCACCAGGTATGACAGTGAGGAAGAGGGTGATGTCAAATGCAGGTGAAATTGATGAATGGAAAGGTGATACTGGAGCAATTGGTGGAATGAGTGGTGGCGGAAACCGAAGAATCTGGAGAAAACCTGCCCAGAGGTTTAGTTGTATTAGTTTAAAATAATGCACTACAATGTGGAGGCTCATTCTTCAAAGTTTGAATTCATTGCTGAGAAAGGTGGGGCAGGAAAACGAAGTGACCACATGTGTATAAGCAGATGTTTTCCAAATACCGTAGATCATGCTATGTATAGGTATGTTTGATTGTGTTTTAGCGGCTTCATAAGGGGCCTTTGACTGCCAAGAGGTTTGGATATTCGGCACGCTGGAATAAGACAATGGATAACTATTACAGCATTGTAATAGTCTTCAATACATAGTTACTTTGGTTCTTAATCTATTATTGAAATATTTCTAAAACTTTTTCTAAAGTTTCTAAAACTAAAAACGGGGAAGAACAAATGGGGATTCTCTCAGTGTGGGCAGAATGTTTTCCAGTACAGGCATTGCCCGATCTGGCCCCCCTCTGGCTACGGCCCTGTCAGCACCCTCTGCCGAATATCTGATTGACTGAAACAGGCTGGTAGTCAGGACTGAACATTAGGCAGGGCTCTAGATTTTATGGGGGGGGGGGGGGGGGTGAGATAAAATAACTTCTTTAAAAAGCAGATGTGTTGCTCTCACATAACTTTCTCTACTCATTCTTCATTAAAAATGCTTATTCTTCCATTTACTTCACATTAATTGACATAAACATTTGCAGAAATTGTCTTATTGCATATTTCGTTGTAATTACAATGGGATTGCTGTGGGCTTTAAGCGATATTCAAATGTTTTAAGGCCGATCACTATGTGATTGTGTTAAAATTCTATTTTCTTTGCATGTCCAAGAGAGAAAAAAGATGACAACTTCCCATTTGAGAAAAGTATAAGTATTTTAAAATTCAAACCGGTAACAACGAATACCTCGGAAATGGTTAACTATACAAAAAGCAAATTTATACTACATACATGGTGTGTTTTAATGATATCTACACTTTTTGTATAGTAACCATCTCTTATGGTTTTTTGGTTATCAAAAATTCATCCAGTATAAAGAGGACTTCAGAGTCCATTCTCTGAAAATTCAAAATTATTGCACTTATTTTTGAGAAAATCAAAATTTTCTAAAGCTTCCATATAAAAGATAGTTTAGAGTAGCGGGGAGGGTCTTTAAAATCTTCATGTTGCATCCTTAGAAGATGCTGAACTTACCCAGTTTTGTTTTTAACCGTGTCTCTTTGGGATATGCTGTTCACAAACTGACAAAACCACACACCTTTTTCTAAAAACTGCTATCTTTGGATTTAGTGGGTCTCCAAACAAATATTTCCAGTGAAATCCCTATATGGAATTTTTGGGTGGAATACATTACTTCGCCAACTTACTATACATAGTGGAGAAAATAAAAACATCTATTTAGCTTTTAGAATAATGTACATAATACCTGTGTGACCAAGCTTTGCTCAGCATTCCCCCCCCCCTTTTTCTTTGTGAAATCTTGTTCTTTGAGAGAAGATGCTTATTTAGATAAACTTGAAAAGCAAAACGTTAACTAAATAAATTGTTTTATTGCAATTGTTAACAGTCATTTCCAAGATACAAGAGATATAGAGATACATATAAATATTTCATAAGCACCATAATTTCAGCCATAAAACGTCCACTGGTGAATACAGGTCTCCCCCATAGATATCCACCTAGTTTGAGGTTTTTGTCGAGCATTTGTTCCGCTATGAAGTTCAGTTCTTTAGTGCTGTGGTCGACTCTATCTTCCAGGGCATTAACACATTGGTCAAGGTTCCTTCACCTTTCTGTTGAGTTCTTCCATGTCTTCCTTAATCCTGGCCAGTCACTCATTAGTATTCTCCGATAGCTCTATCTTCATATTGGACATTCCTGTCTTTATCTTTTCCGATTCGGAGTTTACATTTTTTTTCAATTTGGCTTCCATTTTTGTTTCTATTTTGTCCATTTTTCTTCCATATTTTCCATTCTGTAGCTTACATTTTTGAAATAATTGATTCTCAGGTGATCAGCCATGTCAAATTTATAAAACTCAAGCTTTCGACCATTTGATTCTCCATGATCACCCAAGAATCAATTATTAGTAATATTTGCCACGAAAGTTTTAAATCTTATCTTACACTTTTCAATTCGGCTTTCGTATTTGTTTCCTCTGCCACATTCCAGAATTCATTTCATTTCCCATTACGTCCATCTTGGCTAACATTTGTTTCATCAACTGTTTCATATTGTGCTTTTTATGGCACTTCTGACACCAATTGTGACAACTTTACTTTTCAACTACTTCTTTATTTTTTAATAAAACACCGGAATGACACTAAGCAAAAGCACTGTTGAACAATAACAAATACTAAAGGAAGAAAAGCTGGTTGATAAAGCCGTGTGAATGTAATATGCATTTCTGTTTCAATTACATAGAAAATTATATGAATTGTTCATCGAAGAGGGAGTAGTGAAAGAAATGTGATTGTGTTTAGTGAAAGAAGAATGAGTAGAAAACCCGTGTGAATGTTATATGTTGCACCTATATTTCAAATGTATGGAAAAATGTATGGATTGCTTAAAGAAGAGGGCATGTAGAGGAAACCATATGAACATAATACGTTGCATGGTAAAATTGATTGTATAAAAACTTTCTCCATGAAAAAACACTCAGATGTGCCAATTTTCATGGGGATCGGTCAACTGCTTTTGCAGTTTACTCACCAGGGTTGCCAACTCGTATGATAATTATGGGGGCATACGATAATTTTAATGTTTGTACGATGGTTGTCAACCCGTACGATAATTATGGGGGGTGTACGATAATTTGAATGTATGATAGTTCGATATCAGCAAAATATCATTTTCACTGGTTTGTCACTCCAGCGAAGTGAAACTAATTATAAATAACACCACTTTTGTCCTCATTGTCTGTCTCCACACCATAGCTACTAAGCCTTCTACCCCTTATCCTCTTATTGCCAGTGTGCCCAGGTCTGATAATCTCAAAGAAGAAGGCACTGTTCAGAAAATTGACGATCAATGTAGAAAACTCGGAATATGTGCTATTCTGTGTGAAATAAAGAACATGCCTGAACCTGACAGTTTCTGGAGTGCTGTTAAACATATGTCACCTTGGTGGAAATACTGATTTCAAAGAACTAACTGCCTTTGCATTATCAGTGGTTTCCTTACCCTACAGAAGCACTTCTTGTGAAAGTTTTTTTTTCTAAAGTGGGTTTAATAAAAACCAAAGTTAGAAACAGATTGGCACTAGATACCGTAAATGAACTCATTTTGCTGTCTCAACTTATGAAAGAACGTGGTAGATTTTAAAACCTGCAAGTCACCGAGAAGATGTTAAGCTTTATCTCAACAACAAATTGGTGCAATGCTGCAACGGTTGAGGAAGCTGAACTTCCAGATGAATAGTGCGAGAAACATAAGTGCTAAAGTTATAATATTTGTTGAGGTCATCAATCTTGTAAGTGGATATAATAAACATCATTACTGTTATACTTTCATAAGTATTATACTGATATTTTTATTGTTGTAGCATTTGCTTTATGATGTACGATAATTTTGAATCCAAATCTATAATTTTGAGTGGCTGGTACGATAATTTTACTTTTAAATGTTGGCAACCCTGTTACTCACTCTTCAACATACAATATATATAGGCATTGGTGTGTATGAAGTTGATAAACTATAGAGAATAACATGTGAATTGTTACGTAAAACAAAAGTGAGTAAAGAAAATAGCATGAATGTAATATGTTGTATTTCTATTTCAAACATATAGACGGGATGAGCTGTAACACATAAACTAATATAGCTAGGTCAACTTTCTTACTGTATTCTGATAGCCCTGGAAGAGGACTTTAAAAAACTACTTTGTTTGTTGAAATCGGTCCATTAGAAGAGAAGAAAAAGCCAACATAAGGTTCAATTGTTTTGTAGAAGTTGGAATAAAAACTGTTATTTTTTATGTTGTACCATATCACTGGGGTGCACAGAAACGTAACTCATGTTAGCTTCCTACAACCCACTGGAACAGGCAATCTTTTACTAAACCTGATAAGGATGAGTGCAATTAGGATGTATGGATATTTTGAATAGACTTTACACTACAACTTGGCAAGTAAGGCTTGCCTTTATTATAACAATTGCAAAACAGTACAAAACATTCAACACCGTGGATTACAAACCCTGAAATACACTCGCCGCCACTTCAAGTAGTTACCAAAAATATCACTTTTGAATGTAAAATCACTTTTTTTCAGGAATGACACCTATATAGATAAACTTAAAAAGCAAAACCCTATCTGAATACAAAATTTGATCAAAATTGTTAGAGTCGTTTCCAAGATGCATGGAATATATATACAAGAATTCCTTGTTTAAATATATAAGATAAATTATTATTTATTTATGCCAACAAACTTACTGTCGGTGTTTTTAAACACACAAGCCGTGTGTGGGCAAAGTTTGAGAGGTAGAACTGGAAGGTCTGTGGTTCAAATCCCAGTTGTGGCATTGAATTTTTAAGTTCCAGTTCTACCTCTCAAATATAAGATAAACTTTATTTTTCATATTATGATACAGTCTATTATTTTCATAGAACAATGAGCTTTAACACTTCCAGGAATGGCAAATACTCTGGTCAGAAATAAAATGATACAAAATTGGAATTCAGAATACATGATATGAAAGTAATGAAAAAACTTCATGGTTTAAAAAACAGAACATTAACAGACCAGATTTGCATATCATATCCTGATAAGATTAAAGGTTGCTAACACTCCATTTTACTTAAATAAACTTGGTAAATGTGATGATGATTATGTACTTGTGGAAGCCCTGATACTACAGAACACATTGTTTGGATGTGACCTGTACTACAAAAGAAAAATTTAGCATTTTTGCTTGAATTGTTCAATATGTATTTTTCCAGATCAATACAAATCACGAAATTAATAAAACTCAACCATAAAGAAATTATATAAAAACTAGCGGACCTGACAGACATTGTTCTGTTCAAATATGGTATATCCAAAAATTATAAAATGTTGTAAATAAACTGTAAATTGTTTCAAATATTTTTATGAAAATATATGTAAAAAAAGTATTTTTGGAATACCTGATGCCACCACACTGACTGTTATCACAACCCGACCTATCAATTGCATGTGAGTTTATCAGAAGATAAACATGCACAATTTATGTACAATTTTTTTTTGAGTGAACCATTTCTGAGATAGTCCTTGTTACTTGTGTAAGATTTCCAATACTTATACTGTTCTCAAATGGGAGGTTGTAATTCACTTGTTTCTATTATTATTATCACCACCGCCACTGTCACTACCACCACCAACGCTACCGCCGCTGTCGCTATCATCATCATCGTCGTCCTTCCACTTGCCATGCAGTTGCTCTAACCTTTTTCTCATGTCTGGTTTTTCCACAGTGTCCACATTTTGACTCTTTCATGTTGTATTTTTTTACTACACGACCATAGTCAAAGCATTTTAAACATTTGCAACTGAAACAAAGTCTTTTATGTTAATAGATTGAAATCCAATATACATCTTTGCCTTTGTCATTATTAATTTTCTTAGTAGATGAGACTTCAGCAAAATGATAAACAGTCCCCTTGTTCCTTGGGCCAGTTGTAAATTTAAACTCCTTATCAAATTCCTCTCGGGTCATATCCTGGTCTAAATTTTGTAGATATATATCTTCCTTCAACTCTTCCTCTTTGGCATTAAACATGATGTCATACATTATAAGTAAGGGATTCCATTTCCTGGGTTTCTCAAATTTAAGATCTTTATCCTGTAAATTTTTACTATGTATGACCTTAATGAGGTTCTGTTCTATTTTTGTTTTGATTATCACATTTTTACCAGCTGCTCTACAGCTTGTAATATGTATCTTTTCTTGGCTGGGTTTTAAGCTACTTGTCATGGTTTTTTTAATCTCTCTTACATCACTAGTCTTAGTGGAAGAAATAAACAATGTATGCTTCTTCCTTTGTACAGATTGCTGCAAAGTTGCCTTCTTTATTTGCGAGACAGAGGCCACAACCTGTGCCAAAGTTGTAGTGGGAGTGTTAAGCCTCTGCCTTGGAAGATTCCACTAGTATTAACACATCATGGTACGTTCTATTTAATTTCAAGAAAATCTTAAAATATTCTAATTTTTTTGTCATTATTCTTTTCTTTGGACATAATGGAGTTTAATTTTATTAAAAGTGAATCAAATTCATTTTAATTAGATTTGTAGTAGTTTGCCTAGACTTTGTCCCTTCTTCTTCCTTACCAATTAAATTTTGGATTCTTTTTTTGTGATTACCAGGTTCAGGAGACCTTACCAAAGTTCTGGTGGGCAAAAATGTCCCAATATTCGCCATGTTGCTGTTACGAGGGGAAAACTCCCCCGCATATTTAAATTAATCCAATAAACTGAATCTTCCAGTCCACTAATACAAAATACATTTAAATGTTAATGATCAGCCAGCTAGCTTGGCTATTACACTAGCCAGCTTGCTATGTGTAAGCTAACATTTTTCACTTGATTACTCACTTCTATAAAATATTCACTACACTAAACCTATAACATTACAATGTACTTACAGTAAGCTTTTCACAAGTCCCACTTTTACTAATTAAAACTTATAGCACTTACAAAATTATATATAAGATGTGATCTGTGAGCACACAACAAAACACGTCCGGTGTGCTCGGTAGCCAAAGCACAATCCCCCTGTTGCACTACTAGCCCCTGATTGGTGTGAATTGTGTTGCTGGAGACAACTTAGTCTTCTTGTTGCTCTTCTCATTTGCATTTGCCAGGGAAATGTCTTATGTCCATAATGCATGCACTCACTGTCCTCGCCACTACTTAAGTTCTATTAGTTTAAAATAAAAATAATGCACTATGATCTGGAAGCTCAGTGGGCTTGTCAGTAAGTATGGCTATCTGCATTTTTACTTCTTGTCAGTATGCTGTATTGTCGTGCTACTGAAAACATTAACATATGGTGTTTCAAAGCCACATGAGAAAACAAAGATATTCATGTTGCAAAAAGCAGCATTGGTTCATTCTTCTTCAAGCAAATGTTCTATACATGTCACATGGACATTTACTTCTTGGAATACTGAAGTGAACAATAACATGAACTCTGCTTATTAGGTGCAACGAGAGTTGTGCACAATGTAAATACATAGTATCAAACAACAGTTTCTACTTTACTCTGTCTCATAGCCTTCTGTGCTTTCTTTATATTGTGGAATGGGATCCACTTTCAAAAGCAAGTGTCTTCCTATGTAAACAATGTATGCCGTTGGCCCTCTGACAATCAAAGGCATGCTGCATGTTAGCCTGCACAATAATACCTGAGAGGCCTCTGAGAATCAAAGGCATGCCGCATGTTAGCCTGCACAATAATACCTGAGAGGCTGCTAAGCTGGAAAGGCAATTTGTAGTTTGTGTAGCACAATATTATATCATCACCTATGATTGTTGAAGCACTCTGTTTTGTGCACATACGAGGACTTTGTCAATTTCGGCTGACTCACTAGCTGTTGTAGAGAGGTTAGGGAATTGTCACACTTAAAACTGTACGTGCATGAATGATTACCATGATATAAGTTTACTGTTAATTGGCACGTATGTTAATCAAAATGCCTTGCCGATTATTGTGTGTTGTTTGTGGTGAATCATTTACAAGATTTAATTCAAGGGGCACATGAGCAGGGTTTCTCCAAATTCTGAGCAAAAGAATTCCACAGCTTTGTAATGGAATCTGTTTTCATTGAGCTAAATTCTGTAATACCTACAGTGTTATAATATGTATAATCACCAAGTTTTGAACATACTGTGTTTATTTCAGAATACCAAGTATGCAACTTTTCACGCTTTATGATAAGTAGTTTAAAATTTACGAATATTTAAATTACATATTATTCTTTTGCATAACAAGTCCCTCCCATCATAATTTTAACTTGGGGCAACAATATGCTTCTTTATTGATGCATAATTAAACATTCTTGCTCTCAAATCAACTATTAATTGGGTGAAAAATGTGTCATTTATACTAATTTTTTTTTTAGAAAAATGGTGTGCACAGTTGTTAAATGATGAAACTTTGGCACAGAAAATTTTATTTACATATAATGTTGCCATGTTATACAGCACTACAAGTCATACTCAGAAAAATAATCCTTCAAAGTTCAAATTCATTACTGGGAAAGGTGGGGAGCGGAAACAAAGTAACCATACGTGTTCAAGCAGCTGGTTTCCTAAGACTGCAGATAATGCTATGAGTACATGTTCAACTGCGTTTTGGTGAGTTTCTGAGCGGCTTTTGACTGCCAAGTGGTTTGGATATTTGGCATGCTTGAATAAGATAGTGGATAACTATTACAGCATTGTTACTATTAATATAATCTTCAATACATAGTTATTTTAGCTTTTAATTTATTGTAAGATTTAAAGCTTTCACGGCGCACGTTATTTATTACAGTTTCACGGGCGATCAGCTGTGTGAGGTTTAAAAATATTGAGCTTTCGGCCATTCTAAACTCCATGGCCTTCGTCAGAATGAAAATGACCGTTAGTTTTCCGCTCCCCATATATATACAATGTTAGGTGGGAGGAAATATTTCTAAAATTTCAAAACTGGACTGGACAAATGGAGATTCTTTTGGTAAGGGCAAAACATTTCCCAGTACAGGCACTGCCTGCCACCCTCTGATTGCAGCCTTGGACTGAAAGAACCTCAGCCTTCAGTTTCTAGTGCCCCTACTTGTCACAGGTAGCACAAATGTCACATGTACCTTTTCTCCACCCTTCATTACCAAATTATTATTGTGCTTAATGAGTTATTCATTTTATAAATTTTTGCAACCAGTTGATGTAGAACTTCCTTAAATTAGAATAAAAGCTTTTTTCCAAATATTTCCTAACTTAATTATTAACACTGAACCAGAATTTTTAATTTAAGTCTACTCAGAGGTTGTCTTAAAAATATGCAACCACATAGATGTTAAATTCTGTTTCACCAACAAACAGTAACATTTTACAAAGTGTGAATTCTAAGAATATAAATAAAATTAATGTGAATACTAAGTACATATATGTACTACTCTAATCATCATGAATTAAATCTCAAAGTGCTGATTGTTTTTCAGAAAAATAATTTAAGTTTGTCTATATCAGGAGTATGAATAAAATTGCTGGATTAAGCAAACTGTATTAATTTCTTGAGCAAATCTCATTGATTTAATACAATTTATTTTCCTAGGGATCTTGTTACTTTTCATGTTGTCTTTTCTTTCTTTTTACTGGCACAAATTATATTTTTAATAGAAAGCTCAGATTCTTTCATTAAGAAAACTGAAGCCAATGTTGCTCAGAAGTACTAAGTACTCTCAAAATCAAAAATTAAAAATTGTGTATTCTAAATATAGCTTAGGGCAGGGCCTTATTGAAGGGGGGGACATGGGGGGTGGATACTATACCTGTGGTTTTTTCGGAGGGGAAGATCATTCCCTTACTGCTTTATATGGAGAGCATTTTCTTAGTAATTAACTTTCATTGTTAAATTGAAAAATATGTCAATATTTCTAAACATTCTGCTCCAACTTGTAATTATGTTAATCACAGTAACAAGTAAGTTGGAGCAGAATGTGTTTAGAAATATTAAGATATTTTTCAATTTATCAATGTGCTCCACTGGGATATTTTTAGAAAGAGTCTCGTGAGAGTTTCGTGAGAATTTCATCTAAGTCCCACTCGGCAGTGTGAGCGAATTCTTACGAAAGTTGCCGAAGTTGCAGTGTGAATTCAGTGCTGCCAACATCACTATTTCTCCATTAATTTGTTGCCAATCTTAAATTTAAATGTTTTAGCGGGACCTGGCAGTATGCTAGTGAACTGAGTGAACTTGTTAGAAGCAAGTTGTGAGGGTGCCATGAATCGCTTCATTAGCATAGTAGATTTAGCGCCTTTGTGTTATAATGAGGAAGAATGTATACAATTCCTCTACGACGAGGGCCTACTGAGAACCCGAATGCTATGCAGGGAATGTGATGCCGTGCTACACCCCATAACAAAAACTAATTAGTGTTAATTCAGCACTTCTGGTGGAATTTTTTTAGTGGGTAGTGCCCTAGGGTGAAGCCTACAGTACCCCCTCTGTGCCATCCCAGCGCATGGGGCTCCATAAATAAAACGAGCCAACATTTCGTGGACCCAGTCACAAGGCAATAACGGTGTTACACAACCCCATCTGTGCCATCCCAGCACATGGGGCTCCATAAATGGATTCTTTCTCCACTCGAAAAAAAAAAAAAAAAAAAAAAAAAAATAAATAAAAAATAAAACGAGCCAACATTTAGTGGACCCAGTCACAAGGCAATAAGGGTGTTACACAATAATGCACACAACAACAGTATGGAAGTCGCGCTAGCGATATATCTGTGGGCAATAACGATAATGTACACAATAATTGTATGGAGTTGCGCTGGCGGTGTAGATTAGCCGACACACGCGCGAGTGTTTAGTGTGTTGGCAACAAAAACTAGCGTGGTTGAAAAAAGTAATGTTGGCAAATATGAAAATCGTCTGCTAGTGACACGGCGCAACCTAGTGGCGATTCTGCTAACGACTGTCAGTGCATGCGCAGTAAGTAGCTTCGGACTTAGAATTTGGCCGGCAAGTGCTACAGGACTCTTTCTAAAGAAGAGCCCTCCACTGTTTTAAACACTTCATTTTCATCAATTTTATATTAAGCTTTCATTGTATTGCTTGATGAAAATATTCTCAATGCTCAGTTATAACTCCTAGAACATATTAGTTTTGAAGTCAACTGAGCATTGGTGAATAGGCTAGACAAACAGCACATTAAAAAGAACAATGAAGATGAAGATCTCCAGTTTTTGTGCAGTAAGATTTTTTCTATCTCTTACAGTTTACCCATTATGTAAAAGTCATGCATAATGAAGAGGACTTCTGAGTACACTCCCAGAAAACTCAACATATACATTTCATTTGTCATAAAAATATCTTAAACATGTGGTATTTTAATCAAAATTGTTAGAGCCCTTTTTTAGAAAATAAAACTGTTTGAAAAATGTTTCATATAACGGGTAGTCTGGAGTAAGCAGATTTTCCTGAAAATCTTTGTGTTGCATCCTTGGAAGATGCTAAACTTAAATGCCAAGTATGGTATTTAACCAATTTTTCATTTTTGAGTTATGCTGTTCACAGACACACACACAGAAATGTTTCTAAAAATGTTTATTTAGATTCAGGTGCCCTAAAGCATGTATTTTTGGTGAAATCTTGATATGGAATTTTTGGGTGGAATGTAATAAGTATTTCCCCTACTTACTATGTGTAGTGACTGTCTCCATTGTGCAGTGGTAGCGCACCTGTCTCTAGCATGGAAAGTCCAGGTTCGATCCCCAGTACCAGCGTAGGGATTTTTCCCCCACTGGGAGGTCTGGCATGGGGTGCACTCAGCCTCATTAGGTCTCTGAGTGCCAATTGAGGAGCTATTGGATTGAGAAGTAGCGATACCTTATTGCAAAGACCACATTTACTGGCCTGTGATGGGCAGAGGTGAGGGACACAGTGGCCAGGCGGTAGGTATTGGCGCGAAAGGGCTGTAGAATATAGAAACTGCTTCTACAATCCTCAGTCTTTAGAAACATTGTTTCTATTCTTAGCTTCATTGTAACCAGGTAAATGCTTTTAAATAGTGTACCTCTTCCTGAATTTTTACTTTCTCTTCTATGTAAATAGAGGAAGTATTATATTCCATCCAAAAATTCGATGTCGAGTTTTCACCGGAGATTGGTATTTAAGTTTAATATCTTTTAAAGATGCCACATGAAGATTTTGAAGACAATTCCTCCACCTTAAACTACCCTTTACATGGAACATCTTTCGAAAATTTTTATTTTCTCGAAAATGGCTCAAATGATTTTGATTAAAATGCCATATGTTTAAGATATTTTTATGATAAATAAAATGCATGTTTTGAATTTTCTGGCTATAGCTTATGTAGTCCTGTTTACTCTTGATGACTTTTGAATAGCTCGTAAACCATAAGAGATAGACCAAATCTTACTATTAAAAAAATGTTGATCTTGTTAAAACACACAATTTATGTCCAAATGGATTTTTTGTGAAATGAGCCATTTCAGAGATATTCCTTGTTATCTGTGTGAGCTTTCCAATACTTGTACCTTTCTCAAATGGAAGGTCATAATTCACTTTTTTATATCTTAGCTGTGCAAAGAGAACAGAATTTCAAAGCCTTCATATAGTGACCAGCTTTAAAAGATTTGACTATCGCCCAAAGCCTACTTTAGGCCATGACAAGGCATTTTATTTTCATGATATTGCTATAAGGAATTATTAATTATATGTATTACTTAGTGACATATATACATATTACTTGTTTGCTTAAGTTTAGAAGATACCTACTAGTTTGTGGAAATATTAGTAAGAAGATTTTCATATCTAGGAATAATTAATTCTGATTTATTGAAACGTATAGATTGTGATGGTCTCAAAATGGCAATATTTATGTTGACAACCCATTTTCTAGCATTATTTTTATGAAAGAACAGACGTAATTGTCATTGACGGGCAACAAAATAGGGGACTAATTCTTGATTCTACAATTTGATTTGAAAAAATCTAGACCATATTAAGGAGATTGAATAAGAAAAAACACTACATTTTGAGCCTTGCATTCCTTGTTTGAGACAAATTCAAAATTTAAATTGGGAAGTGATTGATCTACTTTTTGGTTCTCCTAGGGTGATTACTAAATTTATTCTTAATTTGTTCCGATATTTTGAATTGCAATTAAATGTTTTAGAAGATATTGGTTTACAAACTATCCATCATTCTTTGTACATTTTACATAATCATCTGTATACTACACTAAACTAATAAATAATTCTAAAATGGTTATCTGTCCTATTTCAAAATTTTGTGATAATTTTGTACATTATTACACTTTATCAAATATTTTTACATTGTATGACTTTTTATCCTTTATCATTCATTTTTAAAATTGCCTTTTTCTACAGATCTATCAGCAGGTGTGTCTTTATGACAACCCTAAAATAGGACAGCTATCCAAAATACTGGATTTTCTCTCATATTCTCCTTGCACCTACAAGAATACTAGCACTAATTTCTGCAAATGTTTATCTTGACTGATATGAAGAAGATAAAGGAATAATTGTTTGTAGGAATAGTTAGTGCAAGAGTAGAGAAAGTCATATGAGTGTAACACATCACTTTTTTTAAATTTATGTTGTTAAGCAGGCCTCTACGTTAGCTTAAAGAAAGTTAAAGCTTTTGGTTTCTTGCAGGTGTCACTGGACTTCACTAGGTCACAATTCATTATATTTGGTGAAGTCCAGAGTGTTCTGTTTCCAAGATGTTTTGGTATCAATGGCCTCCTAAACTTTACTACTTTGGCAATCTTTATGGATCAGTATCCATCAAGTTATGGGCTTCTCATAATTCAGGTGAGCTATAATTTGGTGATACTCAAAGCACAAGAAATATTCCAGAAATAATGCACGGTCTGCATGCACTCCCATCCCAATAGAAGTGCATGGGTGGTATTAGAGTGAGTAATTCTGAACAAGTCTGTGCAGGTTTAACTTAATTTTTTTAAGAACTTCTGTATCCACTCTTTGAAATGAAAATCAAAAATACTTCAAGTTGTACTCATGACTTAGATCAAAGATCTTATGTTAAAACTGAAAATTTGCATGCGCATATGTTGACACAAATTTATGCATTGCTTCAGAAGAGTGTGATAGCACTGTACAAAACCATAGAAGAGAAGCATTATAATACTAGACAGTAGTGGTTAGGATTGCCATCTTTACAGCAATGAAATAAGGGACACAAGTTTAGAAATAAGGGACATACTTGGAAATATTAAAGAATTGTCAACAATATGTTAGAGTATATAAAGGTTAGATATTTAACCATAGATATAAAGATTTTACATCGTCAATAAGAAGAATGCAAGAGAATAATAATTGAAAAATAATCTTAAAATGTCTATTTTGTTCCTCCAGTTGACAGCCATTAGTTTATCAATGTTTCCAAGAGTATTTAATGTCACACTTAGCTGCTTTCAAAAGTGCAACATCATTTTTCATTATATTACATAATTCTTTACAAGACATTATTAATACTAATCAGAGTTTTGCTCTTAATCAGAGAAGATCGGCATTTATTTCTTATTTTTGTCCACTTATTCACCATGAGAGAAAATGATGTTCAACAAATGCACTGGAATCTGGAACATTCCTTATAAACAACACTTCTTTAATTGTTTTAAGTTAGCATCCAGGTTCTTTAAAATAAGAGTCCATTTTTCTACCAAACTTTGTTCACATCCACAAATATCATGAAAATCACCTTTATAGATGGAAAATTCTTCATATATATTTTTTCTTTTGAGGTCATTTGACAGATAAACCTGCTCCATTATTTATTCCAACTCATGAAATTGTATTTTACTCTCCAAGTTTTGGCAACATTATTTTCATAAACATTATAAGCATACTGAGATGTGCTGAATGGCTTTAGTATAGAACTGTAAGAAATGTTTTTCAAATTTATTTCTATTTGACTTTACCTAACATTTCAAGTATTATTTCTTACTGAAAATAAATAAAAACAAAAACTGCCTTCTCTCTGTTAAAATTTTATTTTTAATACTGACATGTACTTTTAGGCTTCATCAGAGGTGAAATCTTTTTCCAAGGTGTTGACACAATCTACAAAATTACAACATTGCTGAAGAGCAACAAGTATACCTCCAAGAGTTACATTCTTTGTATCATCTTCAGAATCAAAATATTTCTGCAACACTGCAGGACAGTCCTCCCTGAGTGACTTGAAATAACTTAATGGCAGGCCAGTTATGGAGTAGTCTATCAACTGCAACATTCAAAGAAAGCTAGTGAGTTGGCATGTACCCTACAATTTCTCTCCATCCAACATCCACTAACATACAGAAGTTTAGATGTTCAACTTTAGAGTTCAGAATATTAGATTATATTAGATTAGATTGGATTGCATTCAGCAAATTCACAAATAGCCATAGAGACCCATGAACATTGAACATGTCAATCGATACATTAATTGGAGTATTAAATAGAATACCTTGATTTTCTGGTTGACAGTATTACCAACTTAAGCATCTTTTATACAAATCTTGAGTTAATCTAATTTTATGGGACAAAGGCAAATAAAATGGGAGACAAATTTCTACCCTAAAGTATGGGAAATGCTGTATAAAATAGGATGGATGGCAATCCTAGTAGTAGCTCATGAGCGTACATTTTGGGTGTTCAAAAATTTTAAATTTAGACAGCCCTGAAAGTGTGAAATAGCATCTGCTGTATAGCAGTTATGATTATGAACAAATTGATACAAGTGCAGCTGCTCCCAACAGCAACGATGATGATGATGACACCTGACGATGATGGCAGTGACAATGACAATGTATAACTCATCTGATAAAAGAAAAGGGTGTTTTGTGGATGTTTGTTTTTGTGTATATAATTATGTACTTTGCTGGTGAGAATGAAGCAATATTAAGGTTGAATTGTAGTGGAGAATATGTTGTTGTTGTTTTCTAGTGCCTTGCATCTGGCAATGAAGCCATTAGCATTCGTGCTTTCCAATACTTTTGAACTGTAGTTTCTTCTGATCTTAATGCTTCACAGGTCTTCAAGTGTTCTTCATTCATTTCTGCTGGATCGTTACACAGGACACATATTGGTGAGGCTGAGATACCTATTCTGTAGAGATGACTTGCTAAGCAGTCATGATTTGTCAATAGTCGGAAGGCTGCAACAGCTGTTTTCCTTGGTCTCTGGGGGATTATATCTGGATTGGAAAGTAGTGTAATCCATTTTTTATCTTTGGCATTTGTTTCTATTTCTTGTAGATATGAATGACAAAAATTTTTAATGATCAAGCGTTTTATTGAGGAATATGAGAAATTGAATTTAGACTTCTGTTTTATTGTTGTGCCTTTTTTTGCAAGTGAGTCTGCAGCTTCGGTGGAGAATATGTATACTAGGAAGAAAGTTGTGCATGTTGCATCACATGGTATTTCTGTCATTTAAATTGATTTACTCTGTATATATTTATGGTACTGTTTTTTCCCCTTTCTTTGTATTTTCCTTTAATTTTAATACAGCAATACTTCAACTCCTTATTTATAATTTTCTTAGTTTGTAAGTGTGACCAAGCCAATATCTTGAACAAGATTCAAATTATGAATAAAATTGTAAGATATGGTATGATTATGATATAAAAGTTATATTCATATAAACTGATTTAGGTGAAAAATAAAAGATTATATATCCAGAGGACTACAACTGACAATCACTGTTCATAATATACTACACTTCATGACACTTTGAAATTCAATTGCAAAAATATAGTTTTATAGGCTTCATTTTGAAAATTTTAGACAGCACTAAATTTGGAACAAGTTCAGCAAAACAGAGTTTTACAATAACATAATTATTATTTATTTGTGCCAACAAACTTAATGATGGTGTTTTTAAACACACAAGCTGTGTATGGGCAGTGTTTGAGAGGTAGAATTGGAAATTAAAAATTCAATGCCACAGCTGGGATTTGAACCACAGACCCTCCACTTACCAGGCAGGTTCTCTAGCCATTAAGCTAGTGTGACAACCTGCCAGAATGACATTGAATTCTCCAACAACACAAGTCGTGTGTGGGCAATGTTTGAGAGGTAGAATTGGAACTGAAAAATTCAGTGCCACAGCTGGGATTTGAACCACAGACCCTCTGCTTACCAGATGCGTGCTCTAACCATTAAGTTACTGTGACAACCTACCAGAATGACGTTGTATTCTCCAACCAATTCATAAAACACACAAGCCGTGTGTGGGCAATGTTTGACAGGTAGAATTGGAACTGAAAAATTCAATGCCACAGCTAGGATTTGAACCATAGATCCTCCACTTACCAGGTGGGTGCTTTAACTACTAAGCTACAGTGATAACCTGTACCAGGCACCTGCCAGGTAAGCGGAGAGTCTGTGGTTCAAATCCCAGCTGTGGCATTGAATTTCTCAGTCACAATTCTACCTCTATAACAACATAAATTTCCACTTTCATTTGCTTTACTCCAACTACATAATGCTAATTTTCAGTCTCAAAGGCTTATTGTTTTTATGCTCTTGTTAGGTTTAATTTAAAACTTGATACTATATTATATAGTAAGTGTATCTTAAAAATTAATTTTAGTGTAGAGGTTCTGAATGGAGCTCTGTTCTGATTACAGGTTATCATCATATTGTTATGGTTACTCGAAATTGTCATACGTGTATATCTGGCACCATCTTTTCTGATCCTGAGAATGAAAAAGATGGTTGGAAGACTTGGTTTGGAAATTGACCTACTGGCTAAATACCCTCCCTGTATGAAACTTTGTTTCCAGTTCCGTGAAATCGTCAAGATAATTGCCTATGAAAACTTTATGTCAATTGTTTGCATCGTCTTTCATTTACTTCTCTTGGTATGCAGTTTATTTGCTGATGCTCTTGATATTGATCTTACAGCTGAATATATCATGTTACATATTGTTATTTATTTGAATACTTTTATAGGTAGAATTATTTGAGAACTGTCAATGTTTCATCTATTCTTTTTCTTCATTTGTACCCTATAGTACATAAAAACATATGAATCATATATCTTTAACTGAGTTATATAAATTTACTATGTTTGAGATATGTATGTATACTTTTAATTTTCACAGACAACCTAAAAATTAATCTTCATTCATGATGAATTTTATATGACTTAGAAATGATAGATGTTTAAAAGGTAGCTAGAAAATTGTTTACAATGTGTGTCAAAAAATTCTAAAATAGTGTTAATTTGCCAAAAAAAATATATAAATAAGTTATTTTGAGGCTGAAATTTTTCTGTCATGTGTCACTTAATATGTTTGAAAAAGTACAATAAAATTCTTTTCTTCCCATGAACTCATGCACTGGTTTCCTTTAAATTGTGTGCGTTTTTGTAAGATAATTTCGAAAAGTACTTAACCACTGAAAAGCTGTTCTTCCCAATGGTCACAGGTTATAAGACAACTTCTTATTTCAACTCCTAAATAACTAAAGACCCCCCGAAAAATGCTAAGCACCATCAAAATAACACAATCAATGTAGGTGATTAAACTAAAGGAACTGAAATTTTCACAGTTAACATGAGACCTTTTCCTTCCTTATCGCTTAGCTCATCCTGTATCTGTTATCTGTTTTTACTGACACAATAAACTGTGTCATAAGAAAGCTGAACACAGAAGTTCAAAGTTTCTTAGCAGAACCCCCTGTCAAAAGACAAGTTCAATACATACTCATATCTTTGTAACCGCTTAACATAGGAAGTTAGCTTTTATACTGCAAGCTTATAAATAAAATCTTCATGAACAGGTTGTTCCCTTTCCTGTAATGTAATTAAATTTTGTGGATGCAAATTTTATTTATACCATCAGCTTCACAGCATGACTTCACAGTTTGCTTAACTGTACAATACTGCAACGCATGGCATTTTGTTTTGTAGTGTTTAATGCCTACTTTTACTTCTACAGCACTGCAGGCAGTGACACTGATGATATATGGAATGAAGATGGAGCACTGGTGGAATGAGTTGGCGGGGGAAACTGGAGAACCCGGAGGAAACCTGCCCCAGCGCCGCTTCATCCACCACAAATCCCATATGCGATTGCCTGGAATCGAACCCGGGCCACTTTGGTGAGAAGCGAATGGTCTAACTACTCGGCTACGATGTGGCCAGCACATGGCAGACCTCTCATTGGGTGTTGTGTTGGCCAGCTCCTCCTGCCAGCCACCTTTAAATTTTGCATGGCATAATACTCTTTAATATTAATAGTGATCTAAAAGTAAACAACTTACAAATTACACTAAACCTGTGAAGCATTAAGATCAGAAGAAACTACAGTTCAAAAGTATTGGAAAGCACGAATACTAATGGCTTCATTGCCAGATGCAAGGCACTAGAAAACAACAACAACAAATTACACTAACATTCATACATTTTAATTAAGATGTATTTTCACAGTTGGCACTACAGTAATCCAGTAGGCTCTGAGAACAGCAGCAACAACAATTTTAGCATTTAATCCAAGGAAATGAGGAATTAGACATATGATGAATATAATATTAGTATCTAATAGTTGACTCGAAACATTGTCAGCACAGCACCAAAGAACTTGCAATATTACTAAGATAAGTGAAGCTTTTAGTTTCTAATATTGTTCTTACTTTAGATTCTTGTTGCTTCACTGTTAATAGCTTCATTATTTCCTTATATAATATTAGTAATCTGTTCAGTTGGTGTTTGAGCTGTAAGTTCATAAACTCTTTCATTGCAAAACATCTCAAACTGATTCCATACACATGACTTGCTCTTTTCTGTATTTTTTACATTGCCTCTTCATTTAAAAAATCAATATCCTCACTAGAATATTCACCAAATCTTTTGTGTGGCAATTTTGAATGACCCGTTAAATGTTTTTGCTGAGTAACCATTCTTCAGATGTTCAGAAATGTAAGAAAATGTTTAGGTTTGCAGAAGAGCAAGGAGGACGTGATATAACCAAAGTGATAATACCACGACCAAGAGGTATAATCTGGCATGAGTGGAATAGTCACATATACACACTCCAAACTATTTTTGCCACACATACTTTCACAACTAACACTCAAAACTGTTCAAAGTTCTCTGACAACGTGACCACGGAACATAAAATATACGGGATGCTTCCTTGTTCTTTGTCATTGGACGACGCCCCTCCATATGTGTGCATTTGACAGAACATCCTGAGCCCATGAGATTCCATGATGCTGACCTCTCCTAGCGTGCCTTCGCAGACATCTTGCTCCTGATGGGCCTAAAACTAATCTCCAGGCCTCCAGGGTTACCCTGCAAACCCTACATATTCGCTGGGGCATTACCCCATCCTATCCAACTTGCAGGACCTTCCTGCCAAAGTCGATCATTGCCTCATGACTCCTAAGTGCATCCAAAGCCAGGACTACCTCCTCAGCCACATTCGCGACGAACACGATCTGCACCAAGGTCAACTCCAGTAAGGCCTTCTCCCCAGGCAAGGTGTCACTCAATGCCAACATTATCTTGTAGGGCCGATCTGGTGTCCTTGATGGTAAGTGGTCCACGTCAGGTCGCACCATGATCGTGGCTGAATCCGTGACCTCCAATATCTGGTACTGCCTCCCACGTACCCATCCGTCCGCGATGATGTCCATTATCCTGCACAAGGTGCGCAGCATCACTCGAGGGGTTGGAGATGACAGTTCCGATGTGCCCCTCTTCACGCCGGTACTTATTCGTTTTCCATTAGCTCATGGGCCAGGTGTGAATGGTCCCTTGCTGCATATCCTGGCCAGCCACACTCCCAACACACACCTCTTGGAGATTGTTGATGACCTGGGGCTGTTCTCCCATCCCACACAAACCGAAAACTCTGGATCTTCCAGACGAGGACAGTTTTTACCTCGACTACCTCCATCCTCAGTGTATCATGGATGTTCTCACCGAATATCAGACCCTGACTTATCTCGCCATCGTGCACTCCGTTGACGGAGTAGATAACTTGCCTGTTATATTAGTGCAGATAATATTAGGCCTATGTGCATAAAATTTGTATCATAAAATTCAGATAATACAGTGATTATGCAAAGTTTTTATTGAGTTTTCTGTTGCACATAATTAAAAAAAATTAAATGTCGATTTTTTTAGTGAATCTCTAAAATTAAAAACAACAATTTCTTTTTTCTTTTGTCAAATTTATATCATCAAAACAGAGTAGTACACTCAGAAAGAATGCATAAACATCCTGTAAAAATATCAGATCTCTATGTCTCGTGTATTCAGAAATAGCGACTCATTAGTAAGGTAAGTCTTGATGGACTCCCTAATTTTTGTTACATCACAGATTTGTTTGGATGCATCTGACAGAATTCCAACAAAACTCGGGAATTTGAAGGTCTTATTCTACTACACAAAAAATAAGCATTACATATGGAATCTACTAGTATATTACCTTTAGACCCTGGACCCTGAAGCAGTTGGGAAAATATTTACATGGGATTTTCTTTTATACGTAGATGGATCTTCCTGCTGATGAAATCAACAATAGTCGCTCATCATGGAAGGATCCCATCTATCTTGATATCTGCATTCCATTTGTAGTACAGCTTAGTGGAAACGTTTCTGTTGCTCATTGCTAACTGCAGCCATGTTCTCAGGGAAGAAGTCTAACTGCAAATTTAGAAAATGTATTTTCAGTGACATGCTACATCCTAAGTTTCTGTAATTATTAAAAAAACATTGATACGTACATTTTTATACTTTTTAATTAGGTACCTAAAAAACCAATCACCTCTTTGAATGACAACTGTGCAGCAAGTTTAGTGGGATCCAGCTTAGCATGAAATTGTGAATTCTTAAGGAATTGTCTTATCCGCGGACCAATGAAAATTCCTTCTTTTATCTTGGCTGCAGTTATACTGGGAAACAGTTCTGTCAGGTATTTGAAACCTTCCCCTATTTTTTCCATTCCCTTCACAAAGTTTTTCATGAGCCCCAGTTTTATATGCAAAATATACAAATATACACATTTAGAAGGTTCACCAATAGCTTGTGTTTTATATTCTGCTTTCCTGGTTCAAATTCTTCTCCCTTGGGCCATTCTTTGACTATGTACTGTTGTTCAATAGCTTGACTATCCCACAGGCATAGGAAACAGCAGAATTTTGTGAAATTCAGTAACTTTTAAATAACCACAAATACACCAGTTATGGTCCTTATATTTAATGGCCTCTAGAATCAGTAAGGTACTTTTGTGTACTTATTTCATACCAACTGCATGGATCACAGGAACAGATGACAGTTGTGAAGTAATATAGCCTTCAAACTAATTTTAGAATAATCTATAAATAAATGCCGAACTTCAATATTATACACAATCACACTACAACAAACACAGAGTGAACCGTCTTGCCTAAAATGTAGTAATACATTTTGATTTCTGTTTTGAAAAAAGTTCTATAAACCCAGCTGCAGTCATCTGCTTCTCATAAGGTTAGCAGTACTAGTAAGTTTGCGCAAGTACATATCCCATGCAGTGAAAAATATAAACAGCAATAATTTTTTTCCCTTGACATGATAGAAACGTTCTGTTTTCAGCAAAGTAATCAGTACATTATTTGTAACAAAATCCAGGACTTCTCTTTCCAGCTCCCAAAACCTAGTTGAGTTCTGTTTTCTTTTAACTATTACTTTCACTAATTGAAAAAGGTATGGCCTCAGGTGACCACCTCCGTAGTGCAGTTAGTAGCGCACTTGCCTCTGGTGCGGAAGACCTGGGTTTGATCGCCAGTACCAGCATGGGAGGTCTGGCACAGGGTGCACTCAGCCTCGTTAGGTCCTGGGGGGACCAATTGAGGAGCTACTTGATAGAAAAGTAATGGCTCCAGATCGTGAAGACCACATAACTGGCCAGGAGGGATCGGGGTGCTGACCATGTACCACCCTCCAATTCTGCACCCCACCAATGACACCTGTAGTGGGCCAAGGTGGGAGACGCAGCGGCTGGGCAGTAAGGCTTGGCTCTTCATGGGCTGCAGTGCCAGGGCTTAGATTTTTTTATGGCCTCAGGTACTCGAATTATCACATATACACGCTCAGAACTCTTTTTGCTACACAAACTATCACAACTAGCACTCAAAACTGTTCAAAGTTATTCCACCTCCCTGGCAACATGATGTCAGCCATGGAACATAAAATACAGTCGCCGCAATTGAAATCTTTACATAGTTAGTGCAAGGAAAATCTTTACGTAGACAATGTGCTCAGTTTGTTCTTATCCCGCCACTATACAAAGGAGCGGCTGGAGCTGCAAATCACGTGATTCTTGAGTGCACAGTAGCAGCTTGCTTCTATTAGCAGGCCAGGTCTCAGTCAGTCTCTGGTATTTGTACAGAGTGCTCTGTTTCCAGTTTGTCATCGTAATTAAATTTTTAACCTGAGTGCTATTTTTAAAGTTGTGTATTTCTCATTATAATACAAATAATGGGATGCAAGAAGCTCACTTCTGAGGAGAAGACTCGTGCTTTAACTCTATTGTAGGTAGGTACCTCTGTGATTCGTGTAGCTGCCGATCTAAAGGTTTCAAGATGAGCTATTTATGACCTAAAAACAGCAGCAGCATCTTTTCCACCTGGCAACACACCAAGACAAAAAATCGGCTCAGGTGGTAAAAGAAAGACTTCAACAAGAACTGATGGCCTGCTAAAACGTGAAGTGATGGCTGATCCATGGATTACAGCGGTAGGGTTAAAGAAAAAACACCCAGACCTTCTCAACAATGTTGTAATAAGGACCATTCAGCATCGACTTCAAAAAGACTTAGGTTTACCAAGTCGGTGTGCAGCCAAGAAGCCTCTTCTGACTGAAGCTATGAAGAAGAAAAGGATAAATTTTTGCAAGACATATCAGCACTGGACATCAGAGGACTGGCGTAAAGTAATGTTTTCTGATGAAAGCACTTTCAAACTGGTCAGAGGAAAGTCCAAAATGGTGAGGAGGCCAAAAAATGTGTCACGATATGATCCAAAGTTTACTGTCAAAACTGTTAAACATCCAGAAAGTGTGATGGTATGGGGTGCTTTTAGTGGCAATTATGGTAGAGGTGGCTTGTACTTTCTCCCAAAGAATATCACAATGAAGGGAAGTAACTATTTAGAAGTGTTACAACAGCATTTGTTCACATTTTGGCCGATTCACCAGTGTCAGTACTTCATGCATGATGATGCCCCTGCACATAGGACAAAGATGGTTCAGAAGTTCCTGAAAGATAATAATATACCTGTACTTCAATGGCCTGGTAACTCTCCTGACCTAAATCCAATATAAAATGCTTGGAATCAAATGAAAAATAAAATAGAAGAGCTGCAACCATCAAGTATTAAGGAGCTACAGGAAGTGTTGAAGAAGTTGTGGGTGGAAATGGACAAAAAATATTTTGAATATCTAGCAGACTCAATGCCTAGGAGACTCCTGAAAGTGATAAAAGTTAAGGGAAATATGACCAAGTATTAATTGTACGCACAAGTTAAAAATAAAACCATGTAAAGTCGGTATTTGTTGTTTTTATTACCTTGTAAAGATTTCCATTGCGGCGACTTTATATGGGATGCATTTAGCATTACATATGTACTCCATGTCACAATATGTAGATATATTAAATCATATGGGTGCGAGTACTGACCCCTGTGGGACTCAGCAGTAAGTGTTCTGCGTGCTGATGTGAAGTCATCGATCAGAGCCACAAACATGCATTCCATTAGGAAAATCTTGATAATATGGATAAGGCAGTCTGGTAATCCAATTCTGTATAATTTAAGTAGCAGTCCTTCAGCCAAACTTTGTCAAAGGTGTGAGCAATATTGAAGAAAACAGCTGCAGTGTATTCTTTATTTCCAAAACCTATAGCTTTGGTTATCCATAATAACTGATATGTTGAAGAATGATTAAGGTGGAAATAAAATTGGGAATGTGGAAAGATATTGTTGTGAAATGTAAAGTTAAAAACACGTTTATGAATAATTCTTCAAACAATTTTGATAATGTTGGCAATAAAGTGATTGGCTGATAGTTAGGCAGTAGATATTTGGATGTGTTAAGTTTATAAAAAACAATGACCTCAGCATAGTTTCATGTCTTTGGAAAATATACTATTCTTGGAGAAGCATTGAAGATTGTAGTTTAGTATGCAAAGGCCCACTTTGTAAGGTTCATTAGTACAATTTTTGGAATCAGATCGTGCCCTGCAGACCTTTTATTTGGTAGCTGCCTAATAAAGGACATCAATTCATGCATAGAAGTAGGACAAATTTTGTTTGTAGCAATTGGCTTGTTCACTTGGTGATGAACAAGGCCTGGATTTTGATGATCTAAAAATATTTTAAAAAGACCAATAAAATGATTAAAAAATGATTTTAAAATTTTGTCATAATTTCAGAGTATGATAGTATGGCACAATCCTCACATCTGTAAGGTTAGAACTGAATTAAAAAATTAATAATAATTTAAACTCGCAAAATTGTGTTCTAGGAAGATGCTCACGTATAAAAGGATCTTACTGTATTCAGAATTATTATAGTGCATAACCAGCAGCATGTGCAGGTTCTTGAAAGTTAGAGAACACCTGTTGTTGGAAAACAGATATTTGTACTGTGAGAAACTCCTTTCCACAACTGGAGCATACTTGAAATACGCTAAATCACCGGCAGTGAGACCTCCTTTAATACAGGAAGTATCATATGTTTCACCAGTTAGCACTTGAGAAATGTGACACAAAGTTTTGTATCCAGAATTTTTATCAAGAACGCTTTTCACTTTCTTAGATACTCTTCTTCCAACTTCTCACCCTACACTTTTCACATCAGATGCAATTTTGTTAACTAGACTTAGAGAACTTTCCAGACTTCCACCTTTTTTCCTGTACACGTGTGATTCCTTGTGTTTAGCATCTGAAATTTCTCTATATGAAGACTAGTTGTCCTTCGATTTCACTGTTTGAAAATAGTGTTTTAGCCGCATCAATTGCAGTAGCATCGTCAGGATTCAATGTTTCGATAACACGTTTCACCATCTGGAAACGATTGCAATAATAAATTGCTGAACCTATCCAGGTAACAAATCAGGTGAGACAGATTCTGGAGATTCGGTGGAATACCGGGAGCCATGGACTTCAAGAGCAGTTTACGAGATGAAGCCTTGAAAAACATTTTCTTGGTCTTTCACACTTGGCAATCTGCTTGAGAAAAATCTACCACCCTATGCATAGCGTATCTAAAGCAAGTAATGTGCACCATTTTTGGGTAAAAAGCTTGTATTGACTTTGCTGCTTTCACAATAATGGAGCTGCATCAGTCACAAAACATAAGATCTCATAATTTCTGGTACCCTCAGGTCATGACAAAAATATACATTTTTCAAAGAGTCTACAAACTGTGGAGTGATTCACAGTTTCTAATACCTCACTTGTAAGCAGAAACACCTTATATGGTCAGTCGATCTCTAATATACCAATTATCATGTTAGCTACGTACAATTTTCTACATTACTCGTTTTGCCAATGGATACAAGTCTTTCGATGTACTTTTCCCCCATAGACAAAATAATGTGAATACCTGTACTTACTTTGGAATGGTTTATTAATAAGGGGTTGGACCCCCATTTGCCCGTAATACAGCTGAAATTCTTCTTGGAATACTGAAATATAATGATTGTATAGTCTCCAGTGGAATGTTATGCCACTCTTTTATCAGAACCTCTTCTAACTCCTGTAGTAGAAATCTCCTACATAGTCTGTTCTCCAATACTGCCCAAATGGGTTCGATAATGTTCAAGTCCAGGGATTGTGCTGGCCAGGGAAGATGCTGCAGTTCATTTCCATGCTCTTCAAACCACGATTGTGCTGTCCTGGCTGTGTGAATGAGTGCATTATCGTCTTGAAATATTGTATCGTTGTTGGGGAACAACATTTGAATCATGGGGTGCACCTGATCACCTTAAATGTTCAAATACTTTTTGGCTGTATCACAGCCTTTGAGAGTAATGATGGGGCCAGCAGAATGCCATGATATGGCTGCCCACACCATCACACTTGCACCTCCATGCTTAAACATTGGAATCAAACAATCAGGATTGTAGGCTTCTTTTGGAGTTCTCCAGATGTAAATCTGACCTCATGTTGGAAATAATGCAAACGTTGATTTGTCGGACCATATGACTTATTTCCACTGATCAGCCATCCAGGACTTATGCTACTGACACTATTTTTACACTTCCTTGTGTTGGTTTTAGTCACTAATGGTTTAGGTATAGCAGCTCGTCCATGAATATCTGCTTTGTGGAGTTCTTGGTGGACAATGTCAATAGATACAGGGTCTAGAAGATGACTACTGAGCTCTGCAGTCACTTTAGCTGCAGCAGTTTTTTGTTGTTTTGACACAATTCTTGTTAGTGTATGACCATCTCCGTCATTTAGTTCTGATTTTCTCCCTGTATTACTTTTACATGATGCTGTCTTTCCATATTTTGTGTAGGCTCTCATGACTGTTAAAACAATTTCTCTTGAAACATTAAATTAATTGACTGTCTTGGTTACTGTTGCTCCAGCTAGTCGAGCCGCCACAATCTGCCCTCTTTGGAACTCTGTTAAGTATTTCATTGCAAGTCTACCTGTGCCTCTGAATGCAAATACAAAGTGTGCACTACTCGTAAACAACCTGTACTGATGCCTAGTCAATAATGAACATGCACAGTCAAGCGCAACATGTGCCTTACCTGAGTTGTTGACCGTCAAACACAACCATCCCTTTAGTACCACTGTTCAAATTATTTTGCCTTTCCCCTGTATTTACCACACCTCCCACCTCTCTGAGCTTTTACAAAACAAAGACATGCACTTTTAGAGTACTGGGAAGCCACTTTTCAAGATCTACAGGAATGTCTCTATGAATGGCGAGAAGGGCTAGGCTAGTCAATCGATCCTTTCCCATTGTATTTCTTAGATAGCTTTTGATCCTCTTCAGTAAAGAAACTTCTCTCAGCAGAGGCAGTAGACACAGGCAAGGTTACTAATATCTGTAGAATTTTGCAGATGTTTGGATAAAATGCCAGATTGCGCTCTACTAATCCATCAATTGCTGTCTCGGGCCTTTTACTTTGTGGTACATTATTCCATTTTGATTTCCAGAGCTCATATTTAGATAACGCTGAAGAAGGGTTGGGTAAAATACTGTAATAAAACTCTACACAATTTTTAATGTCTGAAACCAATGTTTCCTTTCCTAATTGTCTGGGGGTGGCTGCTTGTATTTCCCCAAAGATATGATTATGGTCCACAACACATTCCTTCAATTCTGAAACTGTAGAATCAAGAAAAGGTATAAAACAGTTGGGTGTCCTGTAATACATCTCAGGATCACTTGAACTAATACTCTCTGTGACACTGACAAGATACAGCTCTTGGTTTGCCAATCTTGCTATTCATTTTTATTGCCAGGTCACTAGTTTCATCAAAGCACACTTTGAACTCTGGGTCTGGATCAGAATGCCACCCTTTTATTACTGAAAGAATATCATCAATATGTTGGCTTATGGTTGCAAGGTCACAATTGACTTTCTGAAGGGCTTTATAAAGTTGCAAATTACAGACTAATCCTCTGCCACCATGAGTACCACTATAAATTGTCCTTCAACTATAAACAGTAATAACTGATGTGCAGAGTTTGAAGTGTTTTTATTAGCAACATCTTCCAAATGTTCCAAAGCATGTAGTATAGAAATATATAGTTCTTTGAACCTTAAAGCAGCACTGTGTTTATAAATCACCTTGTTTCACATAAAGAAAGCAGTGTTTTACAGTTCTTTTCAGGTGCATCTTTCAAAATACAGTTCTTAAGGACTACACTTCTTTTTGGAGAACAAGAAAAACATTTCCCACACTGAGGATTGTGCCAAGGCAATTTGGGAACAGCTTTGACTTTGGACAAGTGAGAAAGTGCGAGATTTAAAATATGGGCACTGCAATGAACATAGAGAGCTAGGGGGCATTTCTCTCTGACAAAAGCTTGCACACCACATGAATCACCTTTCATTGCAGCTGCACCATCATAATCTTGTCCGACCACATACTCTATATTAATTTCATTGTGCTTAAGTCTTGCAATAATAACCCTTGCAAAGCAGAAGGCCTTTGAGGTCTTCCACTGGTACAAATTCTAGGAACTCTTCTCTCACACATTTTCCTGTCTCAATAATTTTGTCAGCAAGTACTGCAGAACACTCGGCCTTACTGACTTTATTATTTGGTGCTTAATTACATCTCCATAGATATTCAAAAGCTCATTTTGAATTCTTGGACCTGTATACTTTGCTATAGATGGAGCCATTTCTCGATGCTGTTGAAGTACTTCATCTCCAGGTTCCACATGAAGGGCACGAATATCCCCATCATTGACAGTTTCGACTTCTTGCAGTACACTCCTTGAATCTGCTCTTCCCCTCAGCCAAATTTCTTGACGACCACATAATAATAAAGTTTTGACAGTGGAATTGAATTTCTTTTGATTTTCAGATGTTTGAATCTGTGTAACAATGTCTTGAGACACTCCTTCTACAACTTTTAGAAAATTATCTGCCAAAATCATACATATTTTATGATAGTTGGTTTTGTTCGTGAGAGTTATTTTTTGCAATAGCATTTTTACTTTCTCTACTGCTAAGTAGAGGAAGTATTGTATTCCACCCAAAAATTCGATGTCGAGATTTCAACGGAAATATATGTTTTGTGACCCCTTGAATTAAAAAAAAAAAGTAGTTTTAGAAAAAGGTCAGCATGGGCGTGTCAGTCTAAGTGTCTGTCAGTCTGTGGACAGCATAACTCAAAAACAAAAAGTCGGTTAAAAACCAAAGTTGATATTTAAGTTTAATATCTTTCAAGGGTGTGACACGAAGATTTTGAAGAAAACAGCCCCACCCTAAACTACCCTTCACATGGAACATTTTTCGAAAAATTTTGATTTTCTTGAAAATGGCTCTAACGATTTTGATTAAAATGCCATATGTTTACAAATGAAATGTATTTTTTGAATTATCTGCCTAATGCCTATGGAGTCCTATTTACTCTGGAGTCCGATTTACTCGTAAACCGTAAGAGATAGACAGAATCTTACTATACAAAAAATGCAGATCTCACTAAAACACACAATTTATGTCTGGATAAATTTTTTTTGTATAGTGAACCATTTCGGAGATATTCCTTGTTATTTGTGTGAGTTTCGAAAAACTTAAAAACTTTCCTGAAATGGAGTGCTGTTCATTTTTACTTTCTCTACTGGTAAGTAGGGGAAGTATTGTATTCCACCCAAAAATTTGATGTCGAAATTTCACCGGAAATATATGTTTTGAGGACCCCTGAATCCAAAAAAAAAAAAAAAAGCATTTTTAGAAAAAGGTCCGTGTGTGTGTCTGTGGACAGCATAACTCAAAAACGAAAAGTCGGTTAAAAACCAAAGTTGGTATTTAAGTTTAATGTCTTTTAAGGATGCGACATACAGATTTTGAAGCAAATAGCCTCACCCTAAACTACCCTTTAAATGGAAAATTTTTCGAAAATTTTGATTTTCTGGGAAATGTCTCTAACGATTTTGATTAAAATGTCATATGTATGAGATATTTTTATGACAAATGAAATGTATATCTTGAATTCTCTGGCTGTAGCACCTGTAGTCGTATTTACTCTGGACGACTTTTGCATAATTGGTAAACCGTTACAGATATATCAAATCATACTACACAAAAAATGTAGATCTTGCTAAAATACACAATTTGTGTCTCAATAAATTTTCTTGTAGGGTGAACCATTTCGGTGATATTCCTTGTTATGTGTGTGAGTTTCGGAAAACTTATAAAGTTTCGTGAAATGGAACATCGTTGATCATTTGTTTTGCATGTTAGGTGTGCAAAGAGAACAGAATCTCAAAGCTTTAAAAGATTTGACCATCGCTCATAGCCTACTGTATTCTAATATTCCCCTTGCACCAACAAGGAAATAAGTAATAAAATAATTTGTACAAATGTTTATCTCAACTAATATGAAGAAGATATAGGAATAAGAATTTATAAGAATGGTTAGTATCTACAAGAGTAGAGAAAGTCATGTGAGTGCAACACATCAGGTTTTTTTATATGTTAAGCGTGCAAGGTGAACGGGATCTCAAAGCTTTAAAGATCTGACTATCGCTCAAAGCCTACTGTATTCTAATATTCCCCTTGCACCTACAAGGAAATAAGCAATAAGATAACTTGTGCAAATGTTTATCTCAACTAATATGAATAAGATATAGGAATATGAGTTTGTAAGAATGGTTAGCACAAGAGCAGAGAAAGTCATGTGAGTACAACACATCAGATTTTTATGTTTTGTGAAGGCTTCGGCAACAAGGGATCCTACTTCTTCATGACCTCCTTTTCTCGCGTGTTCTTTACGGAACAAAACACATCTTTTACAGAGAGCACCACCTGCATATTCTGAGTACACTAGCCATGGATAATTGTTCAACCACCTTGGTTGGAAACTTAGGTGACGTTGACCCACTTTAGGAAACTTGTATGGTAACGAAGGAGATTCAGACCACCTAAGAATCAAAATGAACCCTGGACGGAATACAGGAAGAGAACTAAAGATCGGAGATGATCAACTAAAATGAAGTCTTCATTGCCTTTTCTTTGATTTTATCACATACACTTTTGTTTACGTACGTTCCAACGTCCAGATCACTAGAGGAGTTTACGGTTTCGGCATTCACAATTTGAATCACAGTATTGCTTTCTTTAGGAATCAACTCGATCGGCATGAGGTTGTCTGCAGTACAACGACTTGTCTTTTGAATTGGCTTCAAATTCACTTTCACTTCTCTGATCCTTAAAATAGTGTTCAAGAGTTTTCGATCGTTTCATTGTTATTTATTTTCCCTCCAACACTATGAAAATACCACAGACAATTAATAAACGTTCTTTCCTGGAGTCAGTAGGCCTTACTACTGACGAGACGAAAACAAAGTGAGAGCGAGCATATTATGGACAGACCCTTTAGCGATCGCGCGTCGATGCCACCCGCAACACACATCCGCTTTACCATTCCCTCGTTCTCACAAGTGCCATCTTTTAATAGATACTAGGTATGTATTAAAAGATGGCAGATCCCCCCCCCCCCCCAGAAAAAAGAACCACAAAACACCGACAACGCTTAGTATGTTGTACGGGATGGCAAACTGATCGATTTTCAAACAGGAAGTGCTGTCCGGAAATGCACGGTTTGGACGCTGGAGAGCGTCGAAGTTTGAGAACGAACGTCTATGACAATTTGTTAACATTCGTTTTGGTATCTTAATACGGAAGGTATGCAACCCTTTAGCTATCTGTGTACTGGGTTGTACGATCTGAGGATAATAACACTCCTGCACATGCGCTAAATTCCTCCACAAAGTCCTTAATGCGCATCCTACTGCGTAATGTGTGTAGTTTCCAGTACAGTAACGTTTCTTAACAGCAGTGCGGCACGTACCAGTACACAGCTGCTGAAATGGCCAGCTAGAGCACACTTTGATGTAAATGTGCGAAATCACCTCAACGTCGCATATACAAATCGATGGATTGGTAGAGGTGGGCCAGTTCCATGGCCAGCACGGTCACCAGATCTGACACTTCTCGACTATTTTCTGTGGAGTTGTATGAAGAGCATGGTGTATGGCACTCCTGTAACGAGGATCTTATTGCTCGAATCCACGAAGAGATTGAAAATTTTCAAAGACAACCGCACGTATTGGGTCATGTACAGCACGGACGATAGTTCTTTACCGGTGACCTACTTATCTAGCGCACTGAGTAGAGTCTATGCCTGACGTCACCTTGCTACTGTCAGCTATCTGCTGGAAGTCGAGCGACTTCGCTGTCGTGTCCAAGTTTAATTGTAGAAACGAAACTGTGCACAGCGAGTTCAAATAGCATACGCAGACGACTACAAGAGAGATGTTACTCGGAATACTACCTCCGCTAGACTGAACAAGCTGTATTCACTGCGCATGCGCGAGAGTTGTGGGCTACCTAGCTGTCCAGATAACCACTGCGCATTGAAGCGGTTCCCTTCGATCTCTTCTTTTTTTAATGATTATGTCGGAGAGCACGGGATTCAGGGGGAACGGAGAAACAAACAACACTAGTTTTCATTGATTAATATATATACTTCACTATTTACATTCGTCACTGCTTACATCCGCTCCTTCCACTTTCATTGCTCAAGCTTAACTGAACCTTTGTTCCAGTCGACTGACCGGGCAAGTGCCTCTTGGCTAGTCGAACAGCTGACGGGTCATTAACCCCGCCTAGGTTGAATTTAGTTATATTTAATACTGTTTCAAGTGCTCCGTCATAAAAAGATTAACCTGCCAGAGAGGTTGCAGTGTTCATCTTCTCATGACTATGTCCTCCGTAATACATTTTATACATATTTAGTAAATTACAGTTATTTTAAACATTATATAAATACAATTATAGTCAAGATTACACTAAGTGATATGAATACAAGTAATATGTATAGTGTTGGGTCGTGATTAACAAGCCTTTGTCCAACCTTAAGCGGTTTATATATATTTTGGCTGTTAACCTGGCATAACAATGGATTTCTTATACCCTCACTTTGAATAGTGTTTCTTGTCGGTTTAGGGATCACTTACACACGATTCTTTATTTTTTCCTTTCTTTCGACCCGAACGGCGTCTAATAATGGTGTTCAACCGCACTACACAATTTTTCTTTGCACTTATCAACCATTGGTTCACTGACACTTTGAAAACTATTTGCATAATTGAATAGGTTCAATTTCTTTCTTAATTGTAATATACATGAATATGTTTACTGTCCCGTTTACCAACAAGCAAGTATGAACAGTCTCTAATAATTACTATTTATTTAATTGTGATCATCATTGATCGGAATATTGTTATTATTATCATTATTGTTCTTGATGCGCCAACATTTAGGGGTCTCCAAGAATTAACGTAGATTCCTCTTTTTTTTTTTCCTTTTATTTCTCTCTCTCTCTTTTTTAGGATTCTGGCAATGGTATTTGGCCTTCTTCAGCTAATAGGCGTCTTGTAAGGTCGGAGGAGTTGCTCGTGGAATCTGCCTATGCTTTTTGCTTCCTTTTCGTCGAATAGTTCGTAGGTATCGGTGCCGAATTTTGCCGTGACTGATACCGGTCCTCGGTAAATTAATTCCATCCTGTGGTATTTTTTGTTTAAGGCGCTAGATTTGGCATAGTCTCTCACTAACACCTTATCACCTATATTTATTTTCCATTTTCTTCGCCTTTTTCGTTGGTGTTGTGCCTTGCGCTTTTCTGCTCGGGACCTGAGACATTCTACCACCCTTTTATACATTTCCAGTCCGGAGAGATCTTCATCTCGTGCTTTCTCAATCGGCGGTGGGATGTTGCTCATTTCTAAGCTGATAGGTTTTCCCTCCATCAGCTCAATGGGTTTAAATTTCGTTACTGGGTGCACGGAGTAATGAATCAGGTTTTCAATCTGATGACAACAATCAACCTACTTGCTGTGCTTTTTATGGCTGAGTATACGAAAGAATAGCGAGATATCACGAATTGCTCTCTCGCAGGGGTTAGCTTGTGGATGATATCTCGAACAATGGTATATCTTGATATCGTTGGCTTTCAAGGTTTCTGTAAACCTTTTTCCAGCGAACATGGTGGCGTTGTCAGTAAGAACTGCCTTCATCCTGCCGTATTTAGGGATGTAATCTTTCAAGACCTTCCTCAAACAGGTTTCACTGTTTATCTTCTTCACAGGGTAAATTTTTATGAGTTTGGAAAATGTATTCATCATTACGATAATGTATTTATACCCGAATCTTCCGGTGGGCATCTCACCATGACAATCTATCGCTATCAGCTCGTTTGGTTTATTTCTTATGATTGCGTTGGTATCGAAGTCGTATTGCACGTTGAGCGGCTTGGCCTTTTGACAGAGGACGCACGTGGAAGTTATTTTTCGGACTTTGTGCTGGATTCTCTGTAGGTAAAAATTATCGAGGATGGTCAGTGATGTTCGTTCAGTTCCAGCGTGTGCCAATGCTGTGTGGTATGCATTGATTAACTCGTTTTCCATGCGCTCTGGTATATAACATTTCCATTTTTGTACGTCTTTACCGTGTAACTTATACAGTATCCCATTTCTAACGCCAATAGTGCCTTTAATTTCATCATTGATTTCCGGCGCCTTTTCTAACAGTTTAGCGAGCTTTCCGTCCTCTCGTTGTTTTCTCCCTATTTCTTTCAAACTCCTTGCAAGATCTTTATTCATCGGAATTTCCATCCTCATCAGTATCACTTCTTTGTGTGGGCGCTCTATACTTTCAGGGATTTGAGGATTGTGATTTAGTCTAGGCAGCAGGTCACTGAATATGTTGTCTTTTCCTGGGATGTGATGTATCTCCACGTCGTGAGATAATATTTCGTGAATATATCGGGAAATTTTGGTGCTGGTGAGCTTGCACGATTTAATGAAAGAAAGGGTCACATGGTCGGTATAAATGGTGATCTTGCGGTTATAAATGTACTGTCTGAATTTTTGCAACCAATAGTATAACGCAGCTATCTCTAATTCTGTAGCGCAAGAGTTCTTTTCTACGTCGGTTAATCCTCTGGATGCCGTAGCGATGATGTGCGTTTCTCCATCACTTGACATTTGTGATAATACTGCCCCGTAGGCCACATTCGATGCGTCTACGTGAATCTGATAAGGGAGGTCGTCCTTTGGCCGTTCTAATAAGATTGCATTTGCCAATAGTTTCTTCACATTTTCAAAGGCAGCTTGTTGATGTTCTTCCCATATCCATTTCCTTCCTTTCTTTAAGAGCTCTCGCAGGGGTGCTACTTCTGCTGCATATCTTATGATAAATCTCGATTGGAACTGAAATATCCCTAATAGTCGCCTTAATTGCTTCGGGCTTTTAGGGGGTGGAATCTTCTCAATTGCGGCGATTCTGGCTTGGTTAGGTGTTATCCCCTTTTCCGATATGACATATCCAAGGAATTCTACTTCTTTTACTAGGAACTTCGTCTTCGAGACGTTAAGCGTCATGTTATTTTCAATTAGTTTATTCAATACGAAATCTAGGTGCTTTAGATGGTCTTCGAAGTTTTCGTCGATAATAAGGAAATCGTCAACGTATTGGATGAGAAAATCCTTGGCGGTGTCCCCGAAGATGGCATTTATAGCTCTTAGGAATCCGCTCTGCGAAGTCAATAACCCGTATGGAACCCTTCGGAATCGATACAATACTCCTTTACTTTCTTACATCCTCCTCCAGTTCCACCTGCCAATAGGCGGAGATTAAGTCAAGATTCGAAAAATATTTTCCCTTATTGATTTTCGTTAGTAAAGTTTCTATGCTCTCTGTTCTGAAGTGATCAGGTATGGTATGGGCATTTACTTTTCTTGCATCTATGGTCATTCGTAAACTGCCATCTTTCTTTTGAACCCAAAATGTTCCATTAGCGTAGCAACTATGAGAGATCTCAATTATTCCGTCATGCAACATTTTTACAATCACTTCATTAGCTTTTTCTCTCAGTGCGATAGGTAAATCCCTACTCTTATGAGTGAAAGGTTTTAAGTTTTCGACTATGAAGGAGTGTCGGTATGCCGAACATAGTCCTGGTTTGTCTGAAAATGCACGTCGGTTCTTCAATAACACCCTGTATAGTTTGTCCTTTCGATCTTGGTCAAGGTCACATGAGCACAAAATTTTCTCCCTGATAGCTGATTGGATGTCGTTGGCCTGTTTGTCCTCCGGGTATGAAAGTGTACAGTGCTTCTTTTCATAAATATTTTCGATTTTTTGTAGCCCGATGCTAGCCTGGATGTAATGTTTTCTTTCTTCATCACAAGATTCGTACTTATTATTATATTCCTCCACTTCTGACTCATTATCATGTTTGTATATTACCTCAACTAAGCTTTGGCTCTTGTTAACTTCTATATGCTGTACAAAAAATGTCTCTTGGCTTAAAGCAATTTCTCCCGGCGTTTTCTCAACATGGTGATCGTCTTCGCTTCTTACAAATGGAACATTTATTCTTTGATCGCCTCTCCCTATGCTCAGGTTTCTGTTTACAAAATCTAATTTTGCTTTCATGGTGTATAGCACGTCACAGCCTAGTAAGAAGTCACAGATTAAGTTTGGTATTACAAGGAATATTATTTCAGCGTCTCCACTACCTATAGTGAGTGGAATCATTATTTGTGTTCGAACTCTTTGTACGCTCTTCCCTACTGCTACACGACAAATCACGTTCTTTACGGGTAGGGTCATTAGTTTTAATTTTCGTTGCAGTAGATGGTGGTACATTTTTAAACTGCAGACGCTCAAGCTAGCCCCGGTATCTATTGTTAAGTTGTAAGATTCGCCGGCTATAATAGCTGTTATTCTGGGAGATTCTGCGATTTCTGTGTCGGTCATATGTTGGAAGGTTGCTACTGTGTTTTCTATCTTTCGTCCATTGGTAGGCTCGGTTATCCATGTGATGTTGGATTCTTGACCTCTGCTTATGACAGCCTCGTTAGAATCCAAAACAAGACCACTTATCAGTTTTCCTGTTCAGCTCTACTCGAGTTTATCTGTCCTGAGTTTATATTTTGGTGGTGGTCGGTTCCATTTCCATTTTCAGTTATTTGGGGTTCGTATCCTCTCCTCTCCGAATGACCTGGTGAACTATTTCTGTCTGTTCGGTATCGATTCCTGTCGGATTCGTCGTCGGATCGGCTTCCGTTCCGGCGATAATCTTCCTGGGCCCTGTTTCGCCAATGATAACCTCTAGCTCTTCCTCGATATTGAAAGTTTCGATGTCGTGGGCTTGATCGGATAAAGTTAATTTTATGTTCATGATTATTTCGATTGTTCCAGTGGTGATTTTCGCGCCCTCTACTCCAATTACTAGAGTTGGGTATCTCGGGTTCGTATCTCTCTCGGGTATTTTGATATCTGCGTCCCTGGTTGAAGTTTATGTCATTTCGAACTCCGGACCTCTGGGAATTTTGCCATCTGTGAAACGTTGGTTCATCCCTGTTGAAATTGTTGGCCTGTGCGGCGTTCCCTGGGCTATGATAGAAGTCATGGCCGCTAGTTTCGAATGCCGATATTAATTCAATTATTTCCGTTAAATTCTTGGGTTTGGCTACTATTAGGTAGTTGCTTATTTGTTCCGGAAAATGCTGGATGATTAGATTTATGAAATCTGTCTCTCTGACGGGCGGTTCAATTAGTTTGCTCCGTTGGGCCCACAATAATAAGTAATCCACCATTGTTTGACCGTTACGGATATCGTATCTGCTATTATTGAGAGAGGTTCTGATGTGATTTTGGGTGGTCGGACTCCAGTATCGGTTTAAAAATGCATTCTTGAAATATTGGTAATCCTGGTCTTCCCCTAGTGTTAATCTCAGCCAATTAAGGGATCGATTGCGTAAACCTTTTTTAACAAGGAGCATTTTTAGCGCGTCCGGTACATTTTTGAGTTTGAAATACTCCTAGATGTCCAAAATAAATTGCCTAGGGTTATCCCCGACGTTCTCGTCGAATGTTGGTACCGTAAGTTCGTTAAGCAGGTTATTAAATCCCATAAAGTTGTTGGTGCATACTTGCGAGCTTGGTATCTGGGCTACGTTATATTGTGGACGAGTTTCTGCGATATGTTGGCATTCCACATTCGCTTCACTCGAACTTTCATTACAATTACTGGCTGTTACGCTTGGAGTGCTTGTTTGGGATAGTTCAAGCCTCCGAATTGACCCTCTTAATTCATTAATGCTACATTCCGTTACTTCTACCCTTTTTTCAACTCTCAGGTGACTTGAGATCTGCTCTTTAATATTCTCTTTTAAGGATTCGAGCGTTTCAATTGATACTCCTCGATCTTGTTCTATCGCGAGCTGCATTACTCTTATTTCTTTTTGCATATCATTTTCGAATTCGTTTTGCTTCTTGGTTAATTTATTATCTAATTTACTCAAGTCACCCTCCAGTTGTTCATGCAACAATTGACATGTATTTTCTAACTCTTTAACATTAGAACTAATACTTTTTCTTACTTCACTTATGTCTAGTGCTGCTTGGTTTCTAACCTGATCAATTTCTGTTTGCATTTTTGCTAATGCCTCGTTGTGCTGAGCTAACCCTTCATTTAGGCGAGTTTCTAATCTAACACCATTAGCCTCAATTTGTTGTAACATTGTTTTCTGTTCTGATATTTTAGCTTCTAATTTGCTGCTCTGTTCTAGTAATTTAGATTCTAATTTGCTACTCTGTTCTGATATTTTAGCCTCAATTCCGTTCTGTGCAGCTAATAATTGTTCAAGTATTTTCATGACATTACTATTGTTGGTGCTGGGGGAAGGCGAGTTACTTCTACTGGTAATGACTACATTGTTTTCCTGGGAGACTTCGTCCTGACTTATTCCCTAAATTTCCGTATTCTCCATTCTGTATCTTTTTGTATTACAATCTATTTGTGTGTCTAAATTGGATCTGCTATTATGAGTACCCACTACCTTACTATTTCTTAAGAGCATTTAGGAGCACTGTTCTATTTCTCTAATAACATTGAGTTTAACATATATTATTACAATAGCATTGTTTTTTTTTTTTTTTTTTTTTTTTTTTTACATCTGTTCTGAGTATACATTGTCAAATTGTTTTTGTCCTACCCTGTTTTCTCTTGCAGAGGGTTTCTTTCCTGGCGTTGTTCCTTGTCTCGATGTTTTTACTGCTGATTGGTGCTCCGTCCTCCAAATTGGGTGTTTGTGGTTTTCCGGCACTCCTCTGGCATCCGTTAGTTGGCACTTTACTATTCTTCGGTTCTTGCTCCCGCGATGTTAGTGTGGTTATTCGTTATAATGCAGCTTTGTTCAACCGTCGTTTTGCGCGTCAAAATTCGTACTCTCACCAACCGTCGTTTTGTTTCTCCTATTCAGGCTCCAGCGTTGGGCGCCAAATTCTTGAAGCGGTTCCCTTCGATCTCTTCTTTTTTAAATGATTATGTCGGAGAGCACGGGATTCAGGGGGAACGGAGAAACAAACAACACTAGTTTTCATTGATTAATATATATATATATCAACTTCACTATTTACATTCGTCACTGCTTACATCCGCTCCTTCCACTTTCATTGCTCAAGCTTAACTGAACCTTTGTTCCAGTCGACTGACCGGGTAAGTGCCTCTTGGCTAGTCGAACAGCTGACGGGTCATTAACCCCGCCTAGGTTGAATTTAGTGATATTTAATACTGTTTCAGCATCCAGGCTTCACCGGCACAGAACTAGCGCCCGAGCTATACATCAGGCTCTGCAATGACGTAGGAGGTACACAGTTCGAAGCCCGTTTGTAATGTAGACAGCTCGATATAGAGTATATTGACGAAACGTTAACGTACATCCACTGCATACTTTGATGTGCTACAGCGTCCAAACCGCGCATTTCCGGACACCGGTTCCTATTTGAAAACCGATCAGTTTGTCATCCCACACAACATACTAAGCGTTGTCGGTGTTTTGGGGACACTCTGTATACACTCGAACGGAAATTCAGTAATCTAACCAAGTCATGCAAAATAGAGGTTAAGCCTTTTGGTTCATAGTTAGATTTGCTTAACAAAAAAGCTCAAAGAATTTCGAGTGGGTGGGGTTGAACCTCCAACTCCCCCCCCCCCCCTCACCAAAAGTCCATGGTTGCCTGAAATCTATTTTCCATTAACATAAAATAGGCTCCCCATCGCTGTATCAGAGTCAGTTCTGCTTCCTCACTGACGGTTCACATTTGTTTCAGTCATACTCCACTTTGTCTTTCTTACTTTTTAGGGTTTCTTCTGCACTGGTAAATAAATGCTATTGAAAGGAATTTCCTCTTGTTCATAATCCTAACAAGTAAACGGTTCGTTCAGAAAGTTTTGTTTTCAAAATGACCATACATTTTTTTACCTTCATCATGCCAAATGTCAGTGAAATGTATGTATTTCTCGCGAATCACAGCTGTTTTATTCGAAATGCTCAGTATGAAATCAACGATATCACTGTCGCTATTCTTTTGTTTCTCAAATGTATGTGCATCTTTAGTTTATTTTACAGATTTTCCTTTGCGTTAACATTAATAATTTCGGCTAAACTGCAACACTTAGTTCCAAATTAAAAATATAGAATTATATAATTACCTTAGGAGGTCGGTGTCTCTCCTAGGAGACTGGAACCTACCCACTCGCCCTTGTAGGATTTTCTTTTTATAGGAAAATACGAGTAATCGCGTAAGCGCAACAAACATGGGCACCTTCTCGCTGCAGATCTTGTGCGATGGAGACTGCTAACATTAATGAGAAGTGAAATCCGCTGGGTTAGCGAGGTTTCGATTGCTTGTTTTTCGTCTTGTTCTCTTCCTGCAAATATAAATACAAATGCTGAGTCAGTGAATTGTTGGGTCGGTCTGGGTGGCTCAGTTGGCTAGAGGCTGGCCTACTGATCCCGAGGTCGTGGGTTTAAACCTGCTCAGACCGATGGTTTTTAAAGTGTGCTTAAAAACGACAGTCCCATATCAGTAGATTTACTGGCATGTAAAGGCGCCATGGGACGAAATTCCGGCAAACCGGCGGTGCTGATATGATTGACAGCGTCGTTAACAAACAAAATCATTTTTAATTCTTCTTAAGTGAATAGTTAAGATGCGTTATATGTTATATGTAGCACAGAAAATGGCTTGTTTGATGACTAACCCTAAACCGTGAATCAGAAACCTAAGCTAATGTAAATACTGAATGATAGCATATTAAGAACGCTTTGTTCGTGCTGCTTTGGTTTGTCGGTTGTTGGCAGTGTTTGTTAGTCTTATGTTGACAGTTTTTTTTTTTTTTTCCGTCGATCTGGGTGGCTCAGTTGGTTAGACGCTGGCCTACTGATCCCAAGGTCGCGGGTTCAAACCCGGCCCAGGCCGATGGTTTTTAAGTGTGCTTAAAAACGACAGCTCCATGTCAGTAGATTTACTGGCATGTAAAAGAACTCCTGCGGGACAAAATTCCGGCACACCGGCGACGCTGATGTGATCCTGGCAATTGACAGCGTCGTTAAACAACAAAATAATTTTTAATTTTTGACAGAATTTTGTTTGTGCATTTGCAAAACGCACAAGTGGGATCTTTAGGGGAACTCAGAAATCCCGGAATGATGTTGGACCATACCGGAACGAGGTATTGCAATTTTTCGTTATTTTCTCAGAAAAGGCATAGGTATAAAATGGTATAAACATACTTTTTTATGATTTCCTTACCAAAACTATGCACGCTGCACAAAAGTAAAATGTTTCATAGACGCATTTAAATTGCAAACGAGAATATAAAACCCACTTGCTAGTGACAAAGCGGCCGAGGTGAAAACCCATCTTCGTATGCCTCCGGGTGCTACCGAAGGGGCAAGGGCAAAGATAGCCTGTAGGTAAATATGCGGATGAAAATGTGCTGTAAGGTAAATGGAAGGACATGTGGCTACATGGAGCAAGTGGGTAGGTGTACACATTCTAATGTACTTCCGAAGAAAGCTTTTGCACCCCCCCCCCCCCCCACCCGCTCAAAAATTTGCTTGTTAATGACGCTGTCAATGGCCAGGACCGCATTAGCACCGCCGGTGTGCCTGAATTTCGATTCGCAGGAGTTCTTTTACATGCCAGTAAATCTACTGACACGGGGCTATCACTTTTAAAGCACACTTGAGAAACATCAGTCTGGGTCGGGCACCCCGAAAATGACACCCGAAAATATCAATAGTATATAATTTAGTATAATACTAAGCATGGATTAATACAAAAACTCTACGGAGGGGGTCGTAAACTAAACCGAAATTATTAGTGTCCAATTTGAGAAACATCGAAAGGTTAACGATTTTCGAAATTGTAAGTACAACTTAGTAGGCTTAAGCAAAAGGCAAGTATATGTAAAAGGTAAGTAAAGTATAAAAGTAAAGGTAAGTACATATATTCCTGTTGACATGAGTTTTGTCAAATAGTGCGTCGTATAACATGAATTTAACGTTAAATGTGTAAAACCTCAAAATGAAGTCTGACACGTAATAAAAATATCTTTTGTTTTAAACTTTTATCATTTTAACAATATGGCATGTTAGAGAAGATTGTATTTCAGAGACAAATGAAAACAAACGAGAAGCGTATCTCCATGTGAACGTAAAACTCGTAACAAACATCATGGAAACATGGAAGTTGTGGCTAAAAGTGTTGCAATTACTTTTAACTTTTTGGGCTGGACTATTTATTCCCACTCAGAATATTGTGGGATAGATGATTATGATTTAGGAGGCCCACCATCGGCTACAGCCACAGGACTGTTTAGTTTGGGAGTGTTTATTTTATTACTTCATGCAGAATTGTATCCTACAACATTTAAGAAACCTCACAAACTCGTCGCCTTCCTATATCAGGTGAGTTGCTTATGCAATGCATAATCAATTAATCGCTTATTCCTTTGCGTAAATCATGAGCGTTGACAGACATTTTTGCAGGGGGGGCAAATGTTTGAAATTTGCAAACAGATAATATTAATTCTTAATTTAATGTCACAATTTATAATATTTGTTGCATATAACCATATTAATTCGTGCTAAATAAAAATTGATCTTTTAAAATAGTAGTTTAATAGTCAGTAATTGATTGCACGTTAAGTTGACCAACTTCTAGGGGGGGGTGCCGCGGCCCCCCCTTGCCCCCCCCCCCCTTCGCGACGCCCATGGTGTAAATGTGAAAGCAAACTTACTTGAATGTTAGCACAGCTCACATAAGACTAAACCCACATGTTGCTTTGTAATCCGTCTCACATTCAAGAGGTCCCGAGTTGGTATCTCGGTTAAGGGTTATTTTTCCCGAGGTTTTGTTTGCAAACTGCAGTCTTTAAGTGTGCCATCTTGTTTCCTTACTGCATTTCAGTAGGTACCCTTATGATAGCGTTTACACGCATGTTTCATGTGGTTCGTGGGTGCTAGGCGTTTTCTTACACATCTTGTGATGGAATCCATTCTTGTCACTGGATGTTCCCACACCTAGTACGAGTCCATCCATTCTTGTCCATTGCTTCTGTGTTGTAAAAGTCGTCCCAGATCTCTTCTCTGTTTCGTTGATGTTTTCCCAGGACTTCCTTGTAGCTGTTTGTTATCAGCAGTGTTAGCTCATTCCCCAGATCTTCTATTCGCCACTACATATACTTACCAATATCGATACGGTGTATTTCGACACATCAAGAACTTCCTTTTTTAAAATATACTTTTATCTTTCCTAGATCCTCTAAGTGATTGCCCATGATGTTCTCCCATTCTAGCTTAAAGCTTTATTTTACACAAAAGTACAGAGTAAATGAGGCATCGTGAAATCCAGCAGCTTGTGTTTGTTGAACGAAAACCAGATATTTGTGTGCTTGTGAATTCTTCCATCAAACTCCACAGTTGTTTAACTAGATGTAAGTGCCGTAACAGATGTTTGTTGGACAAAAAATGCAAATAATCATCACTTTATTAAAGAAAATTAATGAAGTTCCGTAGCACACACTATATGCAATCTAAGGATAATGACATTGACGTCAGTATGCACGTTTCTCTAATATTGCGGATGTTCCCCATGTTTGGCCCTGCTAATCTGTCTTCAGGTATATACTAAATTTGGTTCCTTTTGTTTGGAAAGTGATTCCTATATATAAATATTTAAATCACTTTGCTATTTTAGTACCGAGCGGGATGGCTCAGGCGGTAACGTCTGTGACTCGCAGGTTCGATCCTCGTGGCGGACATTCCTGATTCATGGTTTTTTTTGGAGGTTTCCCCGGATCGCCAGGCGAATGCTGGGAAGGATTTCCGTATCCTCCGAATTTCTTGTCTCTACATTTCGTTACATTAACCATTTCATTTCACCCATCATCCTAATAGCTTGGTCTCGTTTGGTCAAAATGTGAATATATTGGTGTTCTTGAAAGTCTTGCCGATCTTCGGCTAGGTTGTTGGTCTCCTATTGCATTGCATCTTGGTATGGTATATAGTCGAGGTATTTTTCGGACCATTGCTTACAGCATTTGTCATTTTGCACACAATTTTAAGGTCTGATGGATTCCTCAAAATATCCGAAATTGCTTTTCTCTCCAGCTTAAAGCGCCCTTTTACTATCAAGTCTTTATATTTGATGTATTTGAATATGGCATGCACAGGGGTATCCAGAGTACTACAATCTTCGCATATATCTGTAGATTTCTATTTATTTTCTCCATGGTCCATGAGCCGTGAAATGCAACAAGCCCCGTGTGGGATGCAAGTTCTCAAGTTTGAATCTATCTGTCATACTAGGGAATATATTATATGCTCTTCTGCCAACAGTTTCTACATCCCATGATGATTGCAATTCTGCTAGCGGAGATTCCCTTACCTCCCTTTTATTAGGACATTGTCGACCTATTATCGATTCTACCTTTGTTATATTCTGTTTTCTTAACCAGTATACTGTCGCTCTCTTCCTGACAGATAAATCAAGTGAGCAGTTTCCCATTGCCACTAACAAGGACACCGGTGTACTGCCTGCTGCTCCTGTAAGTGTTAATAGGACTTTGCGCTGGGGACTTCTAAGGGCAATTGTTTTTTTCTTTTCTTTTGCCTTGCGTGCCCATATTGCCATCCCATAGCTGACAATACTAGCAAGGATACTATCATGGTAAATTTTAATGGCATGAATATTTATCCTAAACCTGTTGCTTCCTATGTTGGCAAGTTTCATCATTATATTTTCGGATTTATGCTTTATGTAACCCCCGTGTACGCTGAAAGACTGTTTTTGATCTAGCAGAATTCCAAGGTACTTTGTCTCCAAGCTACGTTTGATATTATCAGTTCCCAGTTTGATAGTGGAATTACGGTTTAGTTGACCTTTGAAGAGAACATATGAAGACTTTTGTGGAACCAAGCTAAGTTTAACGCTCGTGCACCAGTTGTGTATAAATTGTGTAGCGTTGTTTCCTTTTATTACTAATTATTTTCAACTTCGCCCTTCAATTAAAATTAGAAGATCAGCGTATGTTATATGTTCCAAGATATCCGTATTGTTGTCAAGTGATCGTAGCAATGGCAGGCCGCGCCATAGCCGAGTGGTTAGACCATTCGCTTCTCACCAAAGCGGCCCGGGTTCGATCTCAGGCAACCGCATGTGGGATTCGCGGTGGACGAAGTGGCGCTGGGGCATGTTTCCTCCGGGTTCTCCGGTTTCCCCTGCCATCTTATTCCACCGGTGATGCATCTTCATTCCAGGTATCAGTGTCACCGCCTGCGGTGCCGTAGTAGTAAAAGCGGACGTTAAACACTACAAAAAATGTAACAATGGCTCTCAGCCTGTCCCAGAATTCTGGGCCAAGTATCGAGCCTTGTGGACAAGCTTTGGTAATATGCTTCAAAACAATTTGATTTGTGCCACGAATATGTACAGTTCTACCCTTGCAATAGTATTGACGGATTGTATAGAGACATTCGGGATATTTGTTTCTCCTAAGTTTCTTTCAGGGTCGGAAGCGTCGGCGAGCGCCACGGCAGGGAGAACAAATGAGCTCTGGAAATCTCGTCCCCTGGATCGGAAGGCGAGCCATTGGTTTTCGCCCCCCCCCCATGGGATAGTACAAGCTCGAGGAGGGAGGGGAGCTAAGCCAGCCTCCGCCGGGGTGCTTCTAACTGGGAAAATGTACGGACCTTCACAACCACCTGCTCTGTCGTAGTAACGTTCCAGCCGCCCTTCAGATCCATTCGCCTCATCCATCCTCCCGGAGGTGTCCTGTCAGGGGCATAGGCACAAAAGATCGTCTTTCGGTAGAGGTGTTAAGTCCCCCTCCGCAAGTTGTCATTGAGTCATTGCTACTTTAATTCTGTTAACCTTATACAAGATTTTGTATGTCCTTGACAGTGTTCTCACTTTCCTAAATATGACAACTGTCTTTCTCTCCATTTGTTCTGCCCATTCTGAGAAAAGGTCCGTCTGTGCATCCATGGACATATCGTCTGCATATACAGGCTGTTAGGGGTATAAGTGCATATATTTTATTGGCAACTGAGGACAGTGTAATGAACAGTATTACGTCAACATTTGCTTTCTTGCGAACTTATAAGTTTGCTTATTAATAGTACGTTTTCAGGGTTGTTAGTGCCGTTAACAAGTAAGCGTGGCTCAGTTGTGACGCAGGGTAGGCCGGCCTCGCGATAATCAATATTTTACTGGAACTAAGTTCCAATGCTTCTGCAGGGCCAATGACCTCTCACTATCTAGGCCAGTAGGTCACACATTGAGGTGTGAAGTAAAACGGATATTCTATGCGACAGGCGTTATCCTTTCTCGGCGCAGTAACGACCATGTAAAAAGCATCAGGTGGTAAACTATATTATTAGTTTGTGGAAAAACTGTTAGGTGAAAAAATAAAAACACACCGAATTGGATACATATTAAGGTACTAATTATCAAAATATCTACACTTATACCCCTAACTTTTTGTAAGTAGATTCTCACCAACGGTTTGCCCACATCGAGTTCCCCTTAAAGCAATCACTCCCCTAGTTTATTCGACTACGCGGACCATGTGAGCTTTGTTTTCCGTCAGTTGTTTCAGACCTAACGTCGTCAGATTTCCGGCTGAGATTAAACGTGTCAATTTTAAGTTCATTTTCTATGTTTTAAGAGCGAGATATGTTCCATTATATTATTAGGCCACGTGATTCACTGCAACATTCCCACGGATATTTCACTCCCATTTTCGGGAATACCTATCATGGAAATTTAGGCATTTAGTTACAAAATTACAGTTTTAAGGAAGTAAAAATAAAACACCAAGAACATTTTCTAAATGATCACACCATTATGTAGTTGACTGTCTCTGTGACAGAGCGCTCAATGTTGTAGCTTCTTAACTCAGTGGTCCCTGGTTCGATTCCCGACTGGGGCAGGGAAATTTTTCTCTGGCAAGAATAATTCCCCCTGGAATTGGAAATACGAATAAGTTAGATGCGTCTCTGGTTAAAAAGTAGTTTTAGAAAGGCTAGAAACTTGCACTTCAAAGAATTATAGCACCAGCAGTGTTGTTTCTCAAGTGAAACGCCTCTATATAATGAAAGAAGTCATCAAAGGAGCCTGTATAAATGAAACGAGCACAATTCCATAGAATACAGTGACTGGAGTGGGGGGGGGGGGGGGGAGCGAAGACCTCAACGAAGTCACCATTCGGTCAGCTGGTGTCCCACATGTGTTCTATATTTTACATACCTCTCGTTTGTCCCACGGTAACAAACATGGAAGGAAAGCCTCTTGCAAGTTTTCTGAATTGTTTATTTTATGCGTTAATGCTCGTTAGGATTAACAAAGGAAGAAAAGTATTGCTACTCAGAGATAACAGTCCATTTTGTGAGAGAACGTAGGCATTCACGGTAGGTTCTATCGCACGAGAATGAATGAAATGGGTGAAATTATGCTCAAACGAGTCCAGGGATTCCTGGAGGTTAGAGTTGACCGACAATCTGCTCAGAATAAGGGAACGCCTTGGGAGGAAAAAATACTTTATCCGGTTAATTCAACCTGAGATTCGAGCTTGTTACCCCAAGAATGTCAGGCAGACACGCTGTCTCCACACCACGGAGGTGGACTTCTCAAAATTGCCTCTATCTTGATTACAATTTCACGTTTAAAACATGTACATGACTAAAGGCCGGAGACATTGCACATGGACTTTACTGTTATCACTCGCGCATGCAAACAACTGCAGGATGAAAATCGCCTCACTACAGCACAACCTACAAGCATCATATGAACACTGAAGAACACTTATTACTCCACGTCTGCAGCTCACTGCGAGAAGAAACAAAACGGTCGCGTTATACTACACCTTGACCTTGCATCGGCATATACTTGCAAGGCAATGCTTCACTAGTTCGCAGAGTACTACGATATGTTGTTTTCAACTCTTGCTTCTAGCGGCAGCCGTTTCCACATTCGATGGCCGTGTTGTACTTCTAACGTCATTCATAGGTACTCTGCGTCCAGCTAACCTGTATCGCATGCGAGCGCACATTACTCCGGCCTTTATACATGACAAATGATACGTATATTGCGACAAATAACAAATCCAGTTACTTTTCTTGTAACTTTATTTCCTCTAAAACGGAATCACAGTTCGCAGTTTCTGACCTTGCAGCTCATGGCTGTTCTGTTGTATCGTAACTTTGACATAAACGCTGTTCAACTGTGACGATAAAGCTACGCACGAGAATCCCAAAAGTAAGGTCTTCAAAGCGCTGGGGTCCCAGGGAAACTGTTTACGTGGATGTTGCCCATACTGCTTTTTTCCTCCCTCCCTCCCTCCACTCTCTACAGAAGCCACCGCACACCCGCTGGAGCCCAAGTCTTGGCTTGGCAGCCAGTTGTGATGGAGTTCCCGTTAGCGAGTACCGCCAGGTGTGAAGTTGGTGCAGTTATTCGGTGTTTAGTGCAAAAGGGGTTAAGCCAATCGAAATTGTTCAACAGTTGATGGAAATGTGTGGAGAGTCTTGTACGGATATAAAAAATATCCGCAAGTGGTGTAGAGAGTTTGCAGATGGTCGTACGGAAATTCACGACGAGGAAAGAAACAGTAGATGAGAAAATCGCACAGGTTGAACAAATCGTGCTTCACGATCGGCGAGTCATTCTCGACGAGCTCTGCATTATTGTTCCTGAGATTTCTCGAAGCGCCATTTACCGGACTTTCATTGAAGAGTTGAAATTTCGGAAGGTGTGCACAAGATGCGTCCCAAGAGTGTTGACTCAAGACCACAAAAGGCAACGCACTGAAACTTCCCATCAATTTCTTCAACGCTGTGCAGATGAAAAGGACAACTCTTTGGATTCAATAGTCACGAGTGATGAAACTTGGACTTTCCACTTCACACCTGAGACCAAACAACAATCACGTGAGTGGCAGTATATCGATTCACCCAAGCCGCGAAAATTCAAAAGAACACAGTCTGCCGGTAAAGTCATGGCAACTGTGTTTTGGGATCGAAAGGGGATATTGTTGGTCGACTTTATGGATTCTGGGACAACAATAAAAGACGACAGATACTGTCAGAGATTAAAAAACTCAAGACGAGCAATTCAGAACTGAAGAAGAGGAATGTTGAGCAACTGCAAAAGCCTTCTCCATGACAATGCTCGCCCCCCCCCCCCCTCCAACGCCTGTCAAACCGTGGATCTTCTGCAACAGTTTGGATGGCAGATCATCACCCATCCACCCTCTATAGTCCGGACTTGGCATCCCATGACTATCACTTGTTTCCCAAGTTGAAAGAACGGTTAGCTGGAAGACGCTTCCGTGACGACGACTAAGTGAACAATGAGGTCCAGCGCTTCTTCAATAGCATGGCGGCGGGCTGGTATGACATGGGCATACGAAAATTGCCACAGCATTTACAAAAATGCATCGATCAAAATGGTGATTATGTTTAAAAATAGAGAAATGTTTCAGTTTAAAATCTATGTATCATTTATTGCAAATAAATGTTTCTTTATATTTAAAAAAAAATGGAGACCTTACTTTCGGGATCACCCTCGTACTTTTCTCGGTCCGTGCCGGCTTGCTTATATACTCGAGAATTACCGGCGACTTTTCTGGAAAATAGGAGTTTCTTCAAGCTTCTCTTGTAAATAAATTACCAACATCGAAAGGCCTCTAGAACTGCATAGAAAGTTTGTCCCTGTCCACTATTGTTGAGTGCTGCATAGTAGCTGTAACACTGGACAACAAATGTTGAGTGTTTGTGACATGAATGAAACCTCACTTTTCTTAAGGATTACATTATGCTGAACACGAATATGGCAACAGAAATGCTAAATTGGTTGTGGTTTGAGAATAATATTAAGGAAAACCATGATAGTAATTTTTTATGAAAATCCGATGTCTTGTAAAACACATTCATGATTGCTTACCTTTACTAAATATGCTTTCTCTTTCCTTCCCTCTTGTAGTCAAGTTGAGAAGCATCCCTGATGACTGTCCAGCAGTGGTCAGCAAGCATTTTTGCACTCCACTTTCCTTGGAAATGTTTTTCCTTTAATATTTGTTGGCATTTGCGATGTCATCACTTATTTTCCCACAAGTTTCAGGAAAATAATTAATAATGGAGTGTAAAAAGTGTAATTTAAAGGACATGTTACATCCAATGTTGTGATAAGATGATAGCGAAGTTGTAACAAAGTCCTAATAGTTTCCAGCTAGTTTGTTTCCCAAACAATTGTTTACGGCTTCACTGAAAGAAACCTGTGCCTCTTTCTCAACATCATTTAAAAGGTGTTCAAGTATCTCATCTTGGTAAAGTTGACAATTCTATGGGCCAACAAAAGCTGCTTCCTTTAACTTGGCCTGACTAATTCTAGGAAATTTTGTAACTAGGTATTTCAATGCCAGTCCATTTCGGTTCAACCTTTTAGCAAAGTTTTTGATGAGACCAAGTTTTATATGTAGTGGAGAGTTAAAATGTTCTCAGATTCCACCAGAGGTTCATTTTTAACATTCATTTTTCCAGTTTCCATACCTTGACGAAAAGGCCATTCTTCTTTTATGAAATGAGAAGCTCTATCTCTACTGTCCCATTCACATATGAAGCAGTGTTTAGTGTAGCCTAGTTGGAGTCCAGTTAATATTGTAATACTTTGAAGTCTGCACATATTTTCCATTTATAGTGTTGTAATGAATTTAATCAAGAAGGAGTTTCAGGCTGCCGTATGATTTGTTCATATGCAGAGAATAACCAAAAGGAATTGAAGACAACTGATTGCCATTATACAATAATACAGCTCTGAGACTTAATTTTGAAGCATCTAGAAACAACCACCACTGATCAGAGATGTGATTGATGTTCAGAGCACTCAATAAACCACTAATATCACCTCCCTCAGAAAAATATTTCTCAAGATGTTTCTGAGGGTCACAAAAATGTCACTTTCACATTTGTGGCAAGATAGTTTCATTGTTGCAATCGGGAGGCTAACAGTTCTGCCTTGGCCTTAGAAAGTTCCAAGTCTTTGACTAAATCATTTAATTCATTCTGGCTAATTCTGTGATGTTAACGATTTAACACCAGGTGCAAAGTCAGGATCTGTAGATGTAAATGGTTGTGGATCACAAGGCTGGTCTTCTGAGTCTATGGAATATGATTCAGGGGGTGTTGGAACAGCTAGCTCATCACTATGGGGTAAAGAATGTAGCAGAATGTATACAATAGTCCTCTTTTTATAATTTGTCACACCTTGGTGTGCAGCAACCATTCAAATTAGACAGTCGTCACTGCGATTTGTTGGCTCTGCCAAATAACTAGAATGGCAAAAGGCATCGAAGGTCTCCTGTAATTCAAACCAATCCAGAAGATTCATGCAGTAAGTCTTACAACAGATACGTATGTAAAGCCCAACTCTTATCTTAGTCTCCTAATTTGCAGAATTCACCAAAATTGATTGTAAGGTGTTTTTATTACAGGAGTGATAGTTCTCCACTGCACAGCAAACATCACTTTGCCACATATGCGTCAATCCATGTAAAAGCGCACACCCGTAAAACATGACTTTTTCGTAGGAGGTTCAAATTCTTTTTATGTATAATAGGCATCAAATAAGGAGACCTGTATTCTTTTATTTCCGTATTTTTAAATTACTTGCTTAGTTATGGCTATTAGAGATTAAGCAATTTCTGCGCGCACCGTAATATAAAATCACTTGTTACTCTAAGGCCATATAAAGCTGAGAGTTGGGGTTTGCTGCACTGGAAAGGTTAAATACAACACTTTTAACAACTTTTGACCAATCATTATTACACACAAATTTTGGACTGTTTTTTTATGGTATATTTTGTAAAACCAAAAATAGAATTTAAATCGATGTGTTAAAAATCTAAAAAATTACACACACATTCCCTGACATTTTATCTATAAAATAAGATGTTAAAATCTATGGAGCGTGCATAAGTGCATTTGTTAAAATTTTTTTTCTGGAGGCCTGCAAGCACTCACGGATGCCATGAAGTAGAGATCTGTTTGTACAGCTGGATTCGCTGTTCTTGGCCCCTGGAGGAAATAAATGTAAAGTTCAAAAGCGAGTATCAAGCCAGGTGACTGCAGACAGCATGCGAATTGGTGTGTCAGCTTCATATGCTACTCACATAAGTTCTTCTTACTAAGGCAGTACAGTCCATGCAGAAAAATGTCTCTACAATGTACCTTCTTTCTGACACTTCTGTGGCATCTGGTACACACTTTTGAACATTTTGAATTTTTTTGAAAAAATCTTTTAATGTAAGCAGTTCTTTGCGTTTAGCTTCTTTTTTCATGTACACCCATAGATTTGAAGCAATTTCTCTACTCTTACTGTGTAATGTTTTGGTCCCTAATTTAGAGCGTACAGGTGGCATAATTGATTTACCTATGATCAATGTCTCAGAAAAATGTACTATATTCACTCCTTATCGCAAAGATCTATGTCTTCAAGTGCACGCTGCTTTAAAAAGCACCTGCGAATTAGCAAGGACTGTCTCAGATCATGCAGACATCATTACCTTCCCCCTCCCTCCCCATGTAGTGCATGGTTTCATTCGCAGAATTATACAATATGAGCTGATGAAACAGTCAAAAGCTATGGGTTTGTCTACTGGTCTTCCAGTCAAGGTCCGGGGCCAAGAACGATGAGTCCAGTTGTGCTTTAAAATTACACTCCTTCATTCCTTTGTCAAAAACTGAAGCTTTAGTGAAACAATTTTCTTTAGTTTTGTGTTGTATGGAAACATTAGTTTAAAATGCACATTTTAAAAACATTTTGAAGATGCTAATGGTGTACATATAATAGTGTCAGCTAGCAGTGTTCTCCTTACTGTACTGTTGTAATGTTCATGGAACCTTAAGCAATGAACAGTTGCCGCAATGGAAGGTGCCAATTGTGCGAGGTTACGGTAGACATCACTGCTGCCACACTAGTCCGCTACACTGATTTGTAAAGCTAATTATAACTGAACTATTAGAGACTCCATTCTGATTTTTTCTGAGAATATTAAATAAACTTCAGTGTATTTTTAGTTTTTTTCTTCAGATTCTTAAATGGTTGAGCTTGTTTTATTATCTAACTTTAAAAATTTAATCGTGTAAAATATAATATTAATAATAATTAATAAAATTTTCAAATAAATATCTCACAAAATAATGTGATTTATCTTTAATTTGAGGCAAAGATCAAGTAATTTGCTTGCTAACAATCGGAGGTATGATTGAAGGGTGAGGAGCGTGCGATTTTTGGGACACTTCAAAAATTAATTTCAGCCAAAATAAACTTCTTTTTTATAAAACGAAGAAACATGGTTCAATGTATCTTGTACCAAATCGCCAAAAAAATGTTCAAGAAAATCTGAGAGATTAAGGTCAATTTTTGCCATGTTTTGTGTGATTTGACCTGGAATGACTCATATGTAACAGAAACTGTTACGATCATTTATGCACTTACGTGGCATTGTTAACAACAAATAAAATGTTTTTGCTGTTGTTTTCTAGTGCCTTGCATCTGGCAATGAAGCCATTAGCATTCGTGCTTTCCAATACTTTTGAACTGTAGTTTCTTCTGATCTTAATGCTTCACAGGTCTTCAAGTGGTCTTCATTCATTTCTGCTGGATCGTTACACAGGACACATATTGGTGAGGCTGAGATACCTGTTCTGTAGAGATGACTTGCTAAGCAGTCGTGATTTGTCAATAGTCGGAAGGCTGCAACCACTGTTTTCCTTGGTCTCTGGGGGATTATATCTGGGTTGGAAAGTAGTTTAATCCATTTTTTATCTTTGGCATTTGTTTCTATTTCTTGTAGGTATGAATGAGAACATTTTTTAATGATCAAGCGTTTTATTGAGGAATATGAGAAATTGAATTTAGATTTTTGTTTTATTGTTGTGCCTTTCTTTGCAAGTGAGTCTGCAGCTTCATTCCCCATGACTCCACAGTGTGCTGGAATCCATTGGAGATGAACAGTCTTATTAACTTTTTGGAGTTGTGTTAACATTTTGTGGCATTCTCTAATTTTTGTTGACTTCTCTGTAGTATTTGAACATATTCCCTGAATTGCAGCTTTAGAATCTGAAAGAATTACTGCCTTGTTAAATTTATTTAAGGGAAGATTTAACAATTGTTGTAGAGCAATGTGTATAGCCTCTATTTCTCCATCATAATTTGTTGTGTCTCTGCCAACAGAATGATAAAAGGAAAAATGTGAACACATAACTCCAGCTCCGGTAAGGTTTTCCGTGGAGGATCCATCAGTATATATGTGCAGCCATTCTTCTGTGGGATACCTAGTATTGATTGTTTCCAGAGCTAGAAGTTTTTGTATTTCTTTTGGTGTGTCTGATTTACTTATTTCCTCTATTAATTCCAAATTGAAGGTAGGCTGCAATAATTCTAATGGATTTTCTCTTATAAGTAGATTTTCTCTGGTGTTAGGAATGTTCAATTTGGATTTAATCTGTGTTACCTTTTCTAGGAAACTACTATGAGTCTTAAGGATTGAAGGGGGGAGGTTCTCTTCTGTCAATTTAGATTTTGGCAGTCGTAACATTTTCTCGTGTTGGAGCAATGCTTGTTCTTCTATTTTTGTTGTTATTGATGGGGTCCGTGTTAAGGCAAGCATGGCATCAATAGGTGTGGATTTAACTGCTCCAGTGATTAGGCGAAGAGCCTGATTTTGTATTTGTTCAAGTTTATTGATGTTAGCATTTGCTGCTGTTATTAAAGTTTCAGAACAGTACAAGAGGTGTGGTTTAACATACATTTTGTATGTTGTGTTAAGGACTCTCCTTGAGCAGCCCCATTTAGAACCAGCTAACCTTTTCAGGATTTGCAGTTCCTTTTCAACCTTTTCTGAAATGTTATATGTTTTTTCCAACTTAGCTTTCTGTCGAAAGTGATGCCTAAGTATTTAGCATCATCAACTGCTTTGAGTGGTTTACCATTGTAATTTATGTTAATATTAACTGGTTTGTATTTTAGTATAAATAATTCATAATTTGTTTTTTCCACTTTGATAGTCATGAGGTTTTTGGAGCTCCATTCATGTACTTTGTTTGGGGCTGTTTCTATTCTGTCTTTAATTAACTCAGGTTTTTTTGGAGAGCCTGAAGTCCAAATGACTACATCATCAGCAAATAAAGCAATTTTGGTTTCTAAAGTTTTTATTATTGATGGAAGGTCATTTATATATATGTTAAAGAGTGTTGTGCTCAGAACAGCATCTTGTGGAAGTCCTCTGTGTGTTTGTTTATATTTGGAAATGTATGTATTATATTTTGTGGCACAAAATCTTTGTGAAATAAACTGAGTTATCCATTTAAGCATGTTACTTTTCACACCTATTGATTGCAACTTCTCAATTAATTTGTTTCTCCAGACTGAGTCATATGCTGATTTAAAATCAATGAATACTGCTAAGGTATCCTCCTTTCTATTGAAAGCTTCCTTGGCTTAGTAGGAGTATATTTTCACTTGTACTATGATTCTGTCTGAAGCCGGTCTGTGAACTATTAATTAAGTTGTAATATTGTAGGAACCAGTTAAGTCTAGATGCCACCATTCTTTCCATCACTTTTGCAATAACACTGGTCAAAGATATTGGTCTGAAACTATTAATATCGTTTGAAGGTTTGTTTTTCTTTAAAATCGACATGATAATGGCTTTTTCCAGTCGAAAGGTACAGTCATTCTCCAACACGTGTTATACAGTTTAAGTAGGATTTCTTTTCCTTTCCTGCCAAGGTGTTTAATAAACTCTGGGTGGATCTTGTCAGGTCCTGGAGATTTTTTGTTCTGTAATTGTTCTATTGCTAAATCCAGTTCTGTTTCATTAAAATCCTGAATAAAAATATCATTTCGTATACCTTTTGGCTTATTAGTTTCTCTGATAGTTTTTTGGATAGCCTTATCTTGTTTTTTATATGCTTGGGGTATTCTTTGTGACTGAGCATAAAACTTGTTAAGGGATTCTGCTATTTCCCTATCTGTAGTTAAGCTTTTGTTATTATGTTTTAATGGTTCAGTTGTATTTTTTGATAATTTTGTTTTATTAAGGAATTTGTATATTTTATTTCCATCTTTCCTATAGTCCATATGTTCTACAAAATTTGTGAAACTGGCCCTCTTTGCTGTAATTAATTCTTTCTTAAAAATGGCTGCTTTTCTTCTCCAGTTTTGTACATCTTCTGGACACTTGGTTCTTTCGGCTTTGACTCTTGCTATATTTCTTTCGTGTTTTAACTTAGATAAAGATGGAGACCAAAAGTAGCTATATTTCTTTAACTTTCCTTTGGGGATATGTGTTTTGGCTGCTGTCAATAATATTTCACAAATTTTTTTATTCATTTCATCTGTTGACTTGAACTCTGATTCTAACAGTATATTACACTTCCCTTCTATCTCATTCTGGAAACTGGACCAATCTGCTTTTTTAAAATTCCAAGAAGTTTTAATTTTTGGTTTGTTACTTTTATTTATTAGACCTCTTATGGAGTTTATGGTGATTCTGTGGCCTGAACCTGGGTCTTCTATTATTTATCTTTTTGTATTGTCAATTATGTCGACACCATCAGAAGATCAGGATTTGTACCTGAACCATTATAATGAAGGTAAGTGTGTGGATCATTTGGATTAAATATTAATTCCATTGTTGATGAGTTTAATAGGTCTTCTATGACTCTTCCTGCTGAATTTATATCTCTGTAGCCCCACCTAGGGGAGTGTGCATTAAAATCACCTGTTAAAATACTTTTGGGTTCTATGGGAATAGAATTTAGATCTAGTGTATTGTCTGGAGGATTGTAGATACTATAAATTCTATAGTGGTAGTTACTTTTCCATACTTCAATTTTAACTATTTCTGATTTATCTTGTTCTTCCATTGTTTTTTGGATTTGGATAGTAGCTTTCATATTTCTTTTAATTCCTGTAAGAATACCACTTGCTATTTGACGAGGCTTTGGAAGTATATGTGTAGTGTACTGATCCATTTCAAAGTATATTTCCTGTTCTTGTGATATATTGGCTTCTTGTACTGCGAAGACATCTATATCTTTGTCTTTTAATATTTTCATTAGCTCTTGTTTTTTAGGCTGGGACATGCTTCCTGCATTCCACTGTAGAATTCTTAAAGTATTGGAATTGTTGTGATGAAATTTGCCTACAGATGTCCCCACCCAGAGATCCGATTGGGGGACAGTTTTAACTCCAGAATGTTTATCTTTAGGACTCATATTAATGTTTGTGGCTTTCATGTAACTGTTTTCTTAACGGGCACCAGTTTTACAATGTGGCAGTTACATCACCCGACTTAAACCCCCATTTTGCAAGGGGGACCACACCTATCGTTGGTCAATGGGTCCATCGGACCTAGCTGGGAGGACTAAATAGGTGGTATTTAGATCCACCGACCTTCCCCTCATGTGCCTCTGAGGGACGCTGTTGTGCTGTGATAGGCCAGCACATATGTAAATGACATTTCCTCCATTTTAGATGAAACAGTTATACCGCTGTGATTCGGTCCCCAGAGCCTCATCTGTTAAAAGCAGGGTGCACCATGAGCAGGATGAGGATGGGAATTGGGTAGGAGAGGCTATAGGAGGCGCATCACTACCCTTTACTACCCCACAAATAAAATGTTATTAAATGAATTTTCAGCGCATCACAAACTTTGGTGTAGTGGTTTAAGATGAAGTTTTTACTTGAGTTTTAATACTGTTAGTAAATCACATCTGCACTCCAAAGCACTTCTCAGGCACTGAAGAGATTGACTGTAAATGAATTGTTTTGTCTGTTTATAAACAGACATATCTGTTAAATTAACAAATCTAAGATAAGACCAGTTCATCATTTTAAGCATGTTTATACATCCCATATATCCTTCTACATTCTTATCTAGTTACAACTTCCTGTCATTAATAATGTGCTCATTTTATAAAAATGAGCAACTGGCAATTTTTAGTAACATTTTCGTCATTAGGGGTGCTCAATTATTTAAAAATTGTATACACCAATCATGTTGCAATTTTGCTGTTGACCTGTGTAATTAAGGCAGGGTGGTGTGAGGAAGCTGACATGTAATCCTTTGCGCTAGGCTGCCGTGACAATACCTTGAATTTTCTGGGAATGGCCTCTGAAGTTCTCTTCATCCTGAATGACTTTTATATAACTGGTAAACAGTAACAGATACACAAAATCTTACTACATAAAAGATATTGGACAAATAAGTCCAGTTACTTTTTTTGTTCACTTTTATTTCTTCTTAAAACTGTTAGTGAAGTGCTAACCCTATTACAGATCACAAATTACAACTGTCCACTGTACCATGGTAACAGAATTTACAATTACCTTGCGACTCACAACTGTTCTGTCTGACTGTCCTTGACACAACTTTCATGAAACTGCTCAACTCTGACGATAAAAACTGGCTAAATACTCAGTCCGTGCCAACTCGCTTGTATAATCCAGGTGAATTACCGGTGGCTTTTCTGGAAATAGAAGCTTCTTGAAGGCTCTCCTTAAGTTCCTTCATGTCAAAAGCTTCTAGGAATGCATGCAATGCATGCAATGGGCCATCCATTGCTGCGGTTTGCATAGCAATGATTGTGAAAGCAGTGTGTGAGTTAGCTATCACGCAATCCTTCTTTGATGTGCAACAATATAGAAAATACACAATTTATCAGAGTTTGTGTATATTTGGGTGCATGTTTTTTTTTTTAATCCTTTATTAGCGCATATTCCATTACATACATAGTAATACTACATGCTTAATTAGATCCGATACATGGTTTACAATATTCATTTAAATTAGAATTTAAATTTCAGTGTTATTTTGTGAAATATAATGCTATAATATTTACTACTGATACCTATGGTTAGTCCCACAATAATTCAAAGTTTATAGAATCCACAAATTTATGAAAGTCTCTTCTAAAGTTTTTAATCATTTCTTGCTTTTGAATGTGCCACTTTACACCTCTAAGAGTTACACTTTTTGCGGATGTTTCTCTTTCACTCGTCAGCCTTTCACAGTCATAGAGAATGTGAACTACCATTTGTTGTCCAGTATCACAAGGGCATGTTGGGTAAACTACAGTCCTTGGCATATTAACAGTCCCTCTCTCCAGCGTGCACATCAATACGATTAACTACTGGCAGGATTAGCTGAAAGACATTATGAGCATTTTCAGAACGCAACTGACTGTTGTTTCAAAAATTTGAAAGGACACTGTGATAAATGTGAAAGAACAGTTGTCAACTGTGGTTGGTGTACAGAAAAGGTATGTTTCACACAATTTTTAAAGACTATCATTATTGCAGTACATTTGTTCAAGACTTAACAATGTACCTTACCATAAATTAAAGTTAGAAATTATCATCATTATTATCATCGTTATTATTATTATTATTATTGTTGTTATTGTTGTTATTATTACTATTACTAGTACCACTACTACCACTACCACCACCTCCGCCACCGCCACCACCACCACTACCACTATTATTATTATTATTATTATTATTATTATTATTATTATTATTATTATTATTATTATTATTATTATTATTATTATTATTATTATTATTATTATTATTATTATTATTATTATTATTATTATTATTATTATTATTATTATTATTATTATTATTATTATTATTATTATTATTATTATTATTATTATTATTATTATTATTATTATTATTATTATTATTATTATTATTATTATTATTATTATTATTATTATTATTATTATTATTATTATTATTATTATTATTATTATTATTATTATTATTATTATTATTATTATTATTATTATTATTATTATTATTATTATTATTATTATTATTATTATTATTATTATTATTATTATTATTATTATTATTATTATTATTATTATTATTATTATTATTATTATTATTATTATTATTATTATTATTATTATTATTATTATTATTATTATTATTATTATTATTATTATTATTATTATTATTATTATTATTATTATTATTATTATTATTATTATTATTATTATTATTATTATTATTATTATTATTATTATTATTATTATTATTATTATTATTATTATTATTATTATTATTATTATTATTATTATTAACATTCAGGAAGACAATATGTTTGACACCTCCCTTCTTTGAATTCATGTCTTTTGTCTTTGAACGCTGTGGAGTTGGGAGCTTTTTGGTATGATGTAAATAGATTAACAGTAGCAGTTAAAAATTGAGTACAAGGCAGTTGAACTGCAAGCAGTGCCAGTGTTGCTACAATATTATATTGTATGGTTTCTTGAATCTCTAATTAATGTAATTCATTAGTGATGTTATTGGAAGTATGATCATAATTACTTTGATGCAGTCATGTAATGTATTAGTGATGTTCTTTTGCATAACATTTATTGTACCAGGAAAGAAAGAATAAGTCACTTTTGAAGTAGAGTGTAAAAGTTATTTATTTATGCCAACAAACTTACTGTTGGTGTTTTTAAACACACAAGCCGTGTGTGGGCAAAGTAAAGCGGAAGGTCTGTGGTTCAAATCCCAGTTGTGGCATTGAATTTTTAAGTTCCGGTTCTACCTCTTAGAGTGTAAAAGGTTAGAGTGAGAAGAATAAACAACAGTGAATTATCGCAGGTTCACTTGTGTCAACCACAAGGTTCATAAACTTCTGAGACAAATACAGTACATGTTTCTTACAGAGCATTGCATGACTTATTCTTCACATGAATCACTGAATTACTTACTTGAGTGACATGTGATTAGGATGACAAGGGATACTATTTTCATTTGAGTCAGTATACAGTAAAAAGAAAATTGATCACTTAACCAAAGTAACTTGTTTTAAAAAATGTTCCCCATTTGAGTTCTAAAATATGCCAAATAAGCATAATATTTACTAAAATAAGATGCATTTACATAAAACAGCACAAATATGCAATACTGTGCCCAATAAAAGTTATTAGGAGCATTAGAAAGTGTGTAGTTTATATGTTAGTATATCAATAACATGCCTTGAAAAAAATGTGCAAATGCATGAACTTTCTAACCTTGCTAATGACAGAATGTTACTGTACGCAGGTGGCAACAAGCATGGTACTACTGGAATTAGCCCAAATAGGCTTTTGGTATCCAATGGATTCAGCAATGAAGACCTTCTTACTCTCTGATTATTGTGAAGAATCCTGCTACAAATGTGGATACAGGATGCTCCCATTGCTGTTAAACCTGCTGGGTGGGCTTTTCCTATATGCATCTCTTTGGGCTACAAACACTATCTGCAAAGTACGCGAGTAAGTATAGGCATGACAAAAATGGAGCAGCACAAAAGTTCAGTTTCTCCCAATGATGAGACATGAAGAGTTTCAAGAAAATCCCTCACTCCAAACTGTCCTTTACATGAAAAATACTTGTTATTTTTAATTTCTCAAAATGGCTCTGGTAATTTTGATTAAAATACCACAAGTTTAAGATGTTTACAAGACAAATGAAATTTATATCTTGAGTTTTCTAAGAATAGCCTCTGAAGTCTTCATTTGAATGACTTGTATCACTTGTAAGCCATAAGAAATGTACAAAACTTACAATGTAAATATGGTAATATCATTAAAGTAGGTATAAAATTTATTTCAAAACATTTGAAATACAGCTATTTCTTACATTTCTGTTAAAATTGGTTTGAACTTTTCTATGCTTTGCAATTTTTAAAATTGATGCTGCCATTCACTTGTTTCTATAAACCTCAAAAGAGGGCATTTGACAGGACATAGCAGACTAAGAAAATTGTAGAAAGAACCAGTATGCAGGTTTTGTAATAAAGAGGATGAAACTGTCGCTCATATAATCTTCAAATGTGAAGCGTTAGGTATGGAAAGATATGAATTGCTGGGCATAATTAACCCAGGTGACGATCTTCCTAAAGAAAGTAAAGAGGTAATACATTAAGCTTAGTTTTCAGTGTTAAGGGCAATGATAACCTTACTCCTTAATGACATAAGTCAAGTCACCTGTTTCTAGTGATGTCATGGAAATATTTTGGAATTTGAAAGCGAGCATATAGCAAGCTGCCTCTAAATATCTGAATATTAGTTTGGCATCCTCTTATTCATCTTGTATCTACAATGAAATATGTAATGTATCTATTTCTTGTTGTTGGATTTCTAACAATGAAGTCATTAATCCTCTTGCTCTCCAATATTTTTCACTGATGGATGGGGCATTAGAAGTGGCCGGGCATATTTGAAGGTGGTCTCAGTCCATTTCCTCTTGCAGATCACATAGAGGACAGAGTGGTGAAGAATATATCCCAATTCTGCTTAAATGTTTTGCCAGACAATCATGTCCTGTAATCAACCTGAAGGTTGCAACTGCTGTTTTTCGAGGATACTCAGGAATTACTGTTTGAATGTTTGGTAGTTCCCATCATTTATTCTTTGATTTTTCATAGTAATATTGTTCAATAATTTTTTTGTATTCAGAGTTGACTAATCTTTTAGCTCCATAAAATGGTAGATTAACTATAGATTTCTGTACACTACTGGTAAGCTTTTTGCAAGAAAATCAGCTTTCTCATTACCCCTCAGTCCACAGTGAGCTGGTATCCATTGGAAGACTATACTCTGTTTATCTAGAGATTAGAGGAGACATAAACAAAGCACCGGTTTGTATCACTCCACGGCCACGTGCATTCACAATGACGCAACACAGTTACCTACTGCTACGCGTAGGTATAATATGCATTTTACACTACTAAAAGGATATATTTACTTGATACAAATAACATGTAGCACATGGAAATTAACTACTACTTAAGTCATCTCTGTCCACAATAACACTTTTTCATTTCCTGCTCACAATCTCAAAACCAATCTCCAGAAGCAGCTTGTGGAGGGAAGTTCGTTTTAAATCTGGAAGATCGGGATCAGAATTAACTGCTAACAACACTTTGTTTAAGGTGGGGGTTCATTGTTAACAAAGAACTGGTGAACTTTTCGACGGATTGCAGATCTCACAAATTCGTTGCAAACTACATCTACCATTTATCTGGTACGTGGAAGCTTTTGGCCGGGATCTTCACCAGCTGACGATTTTTCTTTGCGTGTGCTGTCATTACTTGCAACAGACACACCAGTAAACTCGGATGTTAATTTCATCACGTCTTCGATAGCAAGTTCGGGATATTTCTCGCAGAACTTGTTAAACACGTTCAATATTGTTGTCTTTTCACCACTTCGCAACAGTTTGCCGCACTTATGTTTCACAACTCACTTGTTCTGCCATGTTACTTTCATACTGAATCATGCGCGCGCAGAATGAATTAGGCTGGTTACAGATTCACTTAACTGCGTATTCTTACACTTTAACTATGCTTAGTACACTTAGTTCATGCTTTAGCAAACATTAAGTGACATTTCAGACCTTAGTAACAGTGTGGTGACAGTATTTCTTCAAGGGACTATTTACACGGTGAAAGCGTCAAGAGGGTGCGCTGTGGTCAAAACGCACGTGGCTTTGTTTCTGTCTCCTCTATTCTCTTGATGAACAGAGTATAGGTGTTTTTGAAGTGCTGATAGATGGGTAAGGATTTTCTAACACTCTATAATTGTTTGGTTTTTTGGTGAGAACTTGGAAGTAATTGCTATAATTGCTGCCCTGGAATCTGAGAGAATAACTGCTTGCTAAAAATGTGAAATTCTGTACAAAAGATTTTGTAGGGCCATTCAAATTGCTTCAATTTCTCCATCAAAGTTTGTAGTTCCATAATTTAAAGATTTGTAACAGGAAAAGAGGTGACTCCAGCCCCTGCTCCATCTCGATTTGATATCAATGATCCATCAGTATAAATATGGAGCCATTTGTGTTCTGGAAATCTAGTATGGATTGTCTCTATTGCCAATAATTTTAGAACACTAGTTGGAGTATCACTTTTCTTAACATCTTCTGCCAGGTGTAAATAATATGTGATGTCTAATGTTTGTGTCGAATTGACTTTAGATATGAAGTTTTCCTTTGAATTAGGAAGGTATATATTCTTCTTGATGTCTTGCATTTTGGAGAGAAAGCTCTTCTGAGTCTTTAGTGTATGTGTAAAATTCCTCTTGTTCCATGTATGGAATGGGAGTCTGATCAACTTTTCGTGTTGAGTAAGAGCTGCTTTTTCTATTTCATATTCAATGAGGTATTGGTTGGTTAGTATTTCCATAGCTGCTATTGGTGTGGTTTTGATAGCACCTGTAATTAGTCTCAGACTTTGGTTTTGAAAGATTTGAATTTTTTTTGTATTTGCTGTTATAAGAACTTCACTGCAGTAGGTAAGTATATAATGGCTTTATATATACATTGTATGTTGTGTTAAGAGTTGCTCTGGAACATCCCCACTTCATTCCTGTTAGACGTTTTAACAGTGAAAGGCGCCTTTCTGCTCTTTGTATTACATTTTCTATTTGTTTGGTCCAAGTAAGTTTGGTATCAAATGTAACTCCTAAATACTTAGCTTCCTTTGTTCCTGGTAATTGTTGACCCTCAAAATTTAGTTTTTTTTTTCTGCACATGCTTATTTGGATTAGCATGAAGTAGATAGAAAATATCTGTGTACACTCACATGTCTTTCTCTACTCACTCTTGCAGAAATTATTCTTAAAAGCACTTCTCTCCCATCTACTTCATATCAATCGAGATAGACATTTGTAGAAATTGCATATTCACTTATAGGAATAGGAATATACAGTAGGCTGACAATCAAATATGTGAAGAGTTGGTCGCTATGTGATGGTTTTGATATTCCATTCTCTTTGCATGTCCAGCACATAAAAAATTATTAATGACTTCGCATTTGAGAAAAGTATAAGTACTGGAAAATTCAAACAAACAACAAGGAATATCTCAGAAATGTGTCACTCCACAAAACAAAAGTATTTTACATAAATTGTGTATTTTAACCTGCTCTATATTGTTTGTGTACTAAAATCTCTTATGGTTCACCAGTTATGCAAAAGTCATTCAAAACAAAGAAGACTTGTTGTTGTGTTGTTACAGGAAAGTACATTTCATTTATCATGAACATATTTTAAACCAATGATGATTTAATAGAAATTGTTAGTCATTTTTGAGAAAATCAATATTTGTTTAAATAACTACTTGGTTCAATATCTTCATAACATTGGAATACTGCCATGACAAAATTGTTTATTGTGCTCTGAACATGTTGAAATGAATATGGAGCATCTGACAAAATGTATTAACCTTTTGAAATGATCAAGATATAATTTATAAATACTGAGAGGCTAGAAGGAGAATGGCTCTGCTGTTAACTCCTGTGCATTAGACATGCATGCACGCATGCCTGCACAGATACACATTTTTGAAAACTTTTCCATGTAAAAGGTAGTCTGGAGTGGGGGGATTTTCTAGAAAATCTTTGTGTCACATCCTTGAAAGATGCAGAACCTAATACTAAGTTTAGTCAACTTTTCATTATTGAGTTAGTTACCTTGTTCACACATGCACATGCCCACACCCCAACATGCACACACACCCACACATTGTTTTGGACTCATGGAGTCTTAAACACGTATTTTTGGAAAAATCTCATTGTAAAATTTTTTGGTGGAATACAATATTACCCAACTTACCTTACATAGTAGAGGGCTTTCCTAAAATAGATTATGGAGGGTAGGTATCTAAAAAATGGAAAACAGTGTTTAGAGACAGTGATATGAATGTGTATGTGTGAAGGTCTTGGAGACAGATTATAGACTGCCCTTGTTCATGCCATGGACTATAATTACAAACAACAAGTTAGGTAAGTATAGAGACTGTTTGAACTGCCAACAGAATGTCACTCTTGTTACTAAACTTCTAACAAGATCTTTTCTTGTTTAGGAATGGTCGACTTGGAATCCTCTACCAAGTAACAGCTCCTTTATCTCTTGTTAAGCACATGCTCGACCACCAGGCCTTCCCTGCATGACGTCTCCTTATTTTTATGCTATTTATTTTTGAAATATTTAATGTATATAACGTTAATATTTATATACTAAATTTGTAGCAATTTATTTTTGGAATATTTAATGTATATAGCGTTATATTTATATACTAAATTTGTAGCACATTAAACTATTTTCAGCAAAACTGTCATGTTCAATATAAAATTTAAGAGTAGTATGTATTTAAAACAGTGGAGCAAAAGGATTTTTAAAGGTTGACACAAGTTTTTAACTTTTGATTATCTTGTTATCTTTCACTTTTTGTGCCACTCACCCATTACTGGCAGAGGAAGTATTGTATTCTATCTAAAAAACCATTGTTGCAAATCTGGCATTTACCAAGCATTGCATTCAAAGTCAAGATTTTTTTACAAAATTTATTATTTCCAACTACCTCTTAAGTGAAAGAATTTTCATTCCTATTTATTTTCTCAAAATTGTCTGTAACAATTTTGATTAAAACAGTATATGTTTAAGATGTTTTCATAACAAATGAATTTTATATCTTGAATTTTCTGGAAATGTCCATTGAAGTCCTCTACATTCTGGATAACTTCTGTATAACTGGTAAGCTATAAGACATAGACAAAACCTTACTACACTAAAAATGTGGGTCTCATGTCCTAATTTTCTAAAGTACGAGGGTCACTCCAAAAGAAATGCACAATTTTTTTAAAAATACAGTTTTCATTCTACATCTTTGAAAATCTACAGTGTGAAGATACATCGTTTAGGAACAACATTTCATTTCTCCACATAATCCCTATCCTTCTCAATTACCTTACGCCATCTTGGAACTAGTGCCTGTATACATGCACAGTAAAACTGAACCAGCATGTTAGAGCCACTGTTTGGCAGCATTCACGAGGGAGTAATCTTCAAACTTCGTTCCATGAAGAGAATCTTTCAGTTTCCCAAAGAGATGATAGTCACACGGAGCCAGATCAGGACTGTAAGGCAGGTGTTTCAATGTTCTTCATCCAAATTTTGTGATCGCTTCCGTGGTTTCTTGACTGACATATGGCCCCAAAACTTTCAGTATTCTGCATACACTTGCTTTCCCTATTCCAATGTAGAGTGACAATTCAGTCACTGTGATGCGCCTGTCAGCAGAAACCAGTTCTCTGCACATTGCCAGGAGTTTGTGCAGTGTGAGGTCTGCCACTGCGAGGAGAATCCTGAATATTGCAGTGCCCTTTTTATTACATAATCTGCTTGCCCACCAATTGATTGTACTGCAATTGACAGCAGCATCTCCATACACCTTTTTCAACCTCTTGTGGGTGCTTTCCACTGTCTCGTTTTCACAGAACAGGAATTCTATGACAGCACGTTGCTTCTGACGGATGTCAAATGCAGCAGAAATCTTGAAGGCATACTGTGACAGTGCCACTCATGGGAACAGGCTGAAATAAATTGAACACAAGTGCGAAGGATGCATTTACGCACTGTAAAAATTTCAAAGATGTAGAATGAAAACATAATTTTTTAAAAAATAGTGTACATTACTTTTGGAGTGACCCTTGTGAGGTATAGCATAAATAAAATATAACTTCAGTTTCAAAACATTAAAAAGTTCTTATTTGAAACTTCTGTATGGCATTAACCATTTTTAAACACTCAGTGTACTGGTTTGAATCTTCCAGTACTTTATCATACATTTCCTGGAGCGCTAGTCACCATTCTTTCATTTCTTCCAGTATTATGTAAAGCATATGCAATTTCAAAACCTTCACATAGCAAGTCACTTTTTAAGCACCTGACTATCACTTCAGTCTTCTGTGTCCCATTATAAATGAAAAATCTGATTTTCTATCACATGATTTTCTCTACTCTGGTACAAACAATTCTTACAAACGCTTATTCCTCCATCTACTGAGGTGATAAGAGAGCTAGGAAAATTGTTAGGAAGGACGAAAGAAAAATGTCTGAGAAGCATAGGGAGAATCACAAAGTTGGACAATGAAAAGGATGCCCAACACGTAAATTTAATTTAGTTAATTCTGTGTTAGGAGCTCAAATAGAGAGACCTGGTGTATAATATAGTAGTTAGCCACAGTGTTTAACTATATTTGCACCACAGGCAACTCAAAGATTGTAATTTGTGGATTGTTTCAATTTTGTATGGTAAATTTATTATTTTTTGGGGCAACTGTTGATGGAATTCTTTTGCTTGTTTTGTTTATTATCAGAAGAAAGGAGGTAATGAATGTAAAGTTATGTATATAAAGTTGTGATAATGTGAAGCTGAAATAAATTATATATATTCCTCCATCTACGTCATGTTATGCAACATAAACATTTGCAGAAATTATTTTATTGCTAATTTTCTTGCAGGCCTGAGTAGAATATGGGTGCACATTAGACCTTAAGTGATAATCAGAGCTTTTGAAGCTGGTCACTATGTGATGGCTTTGAAGTTCTGTTCTCTTTGCATAGGCAAGAGATAAAAAAATGAATAACAATCTTCCATTTGAGAAAAGTAAGTGTTGGAAAAATCAGATAAATAACAAGGAACATCTCTGAAATGGTTCACTTAAAAAAAAAAGGAAGTATTTTACATAAATTGTGAGTTTTAACGAGGTTTATATTTTTTATATAATATTTTTTTCCATCTCTTATGGTTTACCAGACATGCAGAAGATACCCAGACTGCAAGAACTTCTGGGGACATTTCCAGAAAATTTAAGATATACATTTCATTTGTCATAACAATATCATAAACACATGGTATTTTAACATAAATCATTGGAGTCACTTTTGAGAAAATCATAATTTTTGAAAAATGGTCCATGTAAAAGGTAGTCTGATGTGGAGAGATTTTCTTGAAAATGTTCGTGTTGCATCCTCAGAAAATTCTTTCCTTCTTTATCTGATTACCCTCCCCTTATGTAGGACTTACAACCCTTGGATGTACAAGCCAGTGCCTAGGGTCAAATGTCTGTCAGGGAGAAGAGGAACCAATGGAACGCACAGAGTGAAGACCTGGAAGCAGGTGTTCAGCCAAGCACCAGGTATGATAGTGAGGAAGAGGATGATATGAAATGCAGAGGAAATCAATGAATGGAAAGGTGATTATGGAGCATTGGTGGAATGAGAATCATGGGGAAACTGAAGAACCTGGAGAAAACCCACCCAGATGACGCTTCTTCCACCACAAATATCACATGCGGGTACCTGGGATCAAACCCAGGCCACCTAGGTGGTTGGCGAGCTGTCTAACCACTCAGCTATGGCACCACCTCTTGGAAAATACTGTACTTATATACCATGTTTGGTATTTAACCCACTTTTTGCTTTGAATTATGCTACACACATTGACGCACAAACATACAAATTTCTAACAATGCTCTGTTTACATGCATTAATTAGCTTAACCTGTAGTAAGTAACGGAATCTTTCAATGTAATTTTCACAAACTTAGTCGTCCGATTGACCTGAACATTTGCACATGTGTCAAGGACCGATGACAATATAATATCAAAACTTTTCTCTAATGTTCCGACCAGGATCACCAAGATAAAAAAATGACTTAACTAAATTGATCAATGTAACAGAGTTTTTTAACACAGTTTTCACCAACTTAGTCATCTGATTAACTTTGCACATGTGTCAAGGACTAATGGCAACACAATAATATCATGACTTTGTCCTAATGTCCTGATAAGGATCATCAGGATAAAAAGTTACATTTGGAGAATTCAGTGTCATTCTGGCAGGTTGTCACAGTAGCTTAATGGTTAGAGCACCCGCCTGGTAAACAAGGGTCTGTGTTTCAAATACCAGCTATGGCATTGAATTTTTCAGTTCCAATTCTACCTCTCAAACATTGCCCATACGCAGCTTATGTGTTTAAAAATACCAACAGTATGTTTGCTGGCATAAATAAATAATAATTACTTAGCCAAATTTATCAATGTAAGGAAATTTTTACCAATGATTGGCTTAAAATTGGTAAACATGTTAAGGTTAAGGATCTTTGGCAATACAATAATATGACTTTGTCCTAATATCCTGACCAGGATAATAAGGATAAAAAATGACAGTTAAATTTATCAATGTAATGGAATTTTCACCAACTTATAGTCATCTGACTGACGAAAATTTAGACACATATCAAGGACCAATGACAATACAATATCATGACTTTGTCCTAATGTCCTGACCAAGAGCATCAGGAAAAAGTTGCGGAGCTAAATTTATAAAAAATAGTACAATTATGATACCATTGATGTCGCTAAGGCACTTTTCTACATGCACTTTGAAAATTTCTTTAAACTGGATGATGTAGATGCTCAGAGGACCTGAGAGGAACACAAGACCCAGGGGAAGGATCACAGACTAGAGTTTCTCCAGGGTCAAGACACCCACAACAGCTGGTAGTCTAGAAATCTACACAACTTACATTGGACATAAAATTAAACCACTTGGAAATATTGAAAGACAGATGCATGAAGGACCTCGGAGGAATATGAGACCCGGGGGAAGGATCACGAACTGGAGTTCACCAAGGGTCAAGACAGTCACAACAGCTGGTACTTTAGAAATTTATACAAGTTACACTGGGCAAAGGAATTAAACGTCTTAGAAATATTGAAAGACAGAGATGCACTGAGAGAGGACCAGAGAGCCACAACATCTGGTAGTTCAGAAATCTACACAAGTTGTCCTCCAGGGTCAAGACACCCCAACAGCTGGTAGTTTAGAAATCTACACAAGTTGTCCCCCAGGGTCAAGACACCCCAACAGCTGGTAGTTTAGAAATCTACACAAGTTGTCCCCCAGGGTCAAGACACCCCAACAGCTGGTAGTTTAGAAATCTACACGTTGTTCTCCAGGGTCAAGACACCCCAACAGCTGGGAGTTTAGAAATCTACACAAGTTGTCCTCCAGGGTCAAGACACCCCAACAGCTGGGAGTTTAGAAATCTACACAAGTTGTCCCCCAGGGTCAAGACACCCCAACAGCTGGGAGTTTAGAAATCTACACAAGTTGTCTTCCAGGGTCAAGACACCCCAACAGCTGGTAGTTTAGAAATCTACACAAGTTGTCCTCCAGGGTCAAGACACCCCAACAGCTGGGAGTTTAGAAATCTACACAAGTTGTCCTCCAGGGTCAAGACACCCCAACAGCTGGGAGTTTAGAAATCTACACAAGTTGTCTTCCAGGGTCAAGACACCCCAACAGCTGGTAGTTTAGAAATCTACACAAGTTGTCCTCCAGGGTCAAGATACCCCAACAGCTGGTAGTTTAGAAACCTACACAAGTTGTCCCCCACGGCCAAGACACCCCAACAGCTGGGAGTTTAGAAATCTACACAAGTTGTCCCCCAGGGCCAAGATACCCCAACAGCTGGTAGTTTAGAAACCTACACAAGTTGTCCCCCATGGCCAAGATACCCCAACAGCTGGTAGTTTAGAAACCTACACAAGTTGTCCCCCACGGCCAAGATACCCCAACAGCTGGTAGTTTAGAAACCTACACAAGTTGTCCCCCACGGCCAAGATACCCCAACAGCTGGTAGTTTAGAAACCTACACAAGTTGTCCCCCACGGCCAAGACACCCCAACAGCTGGGAGTTTAGAAATCTACACAAGTTGTCCCCCAGGGTCAAGACACCCCAACAGCTGGGAGTTTAGAAATCTACACAAGTTGTCCTCCAGGGTCAAGACACCCCAACAGCTGGGAGTTTAGAAATCTACACAAGTTGTCCCCCAGGGTCAAGACACCCCAACAGCTGGGAGTTTAGAAATCTACACAAGTTGTCCTCCAGGGTCAAGACACCCCAACAGCTGGGAGTTTAGAAATCTACACAAGTTGTCCTCCAGGGTCAAGACACCCCAACAGCTGGGAGTTTAGAAATCTACACAAGTTGTCCCCCACGGCCAAGACACCCCAACAGCTGGGAGTTTAGAAATCTACACAAGTTGTCCCCCAGGGTCAAGACACCCCAACAGCTGGGAGTTTAGAAATCTACACAAGTTGTCCCCCACGGTCAAGACACCCCAACAGCTGGGAGTTTAGAAATCTACACAAGTTGTCCCCCAGGGTCAAGACACCCCCACAGCTGGTAGTTTAGAAATCTACACGTTGTCCTCCAGGGTCAAGACACCCCAACAGCTGGGAGTTTAGAAATCTACACAAGTTGTCCTCCAGGGTCAAGACACCCCAATAGCTGGGAGTTTAGAAATCTACACAAGTTGTCCTCCAGGGTCAAGACACCCCAACAGCTGGGAGTTTAGAAATCTACACAAGTTGTCTTCCAGGGTCAAGACACCCCAACAGCTGGTAGTTTAGAAATCTACACAAGTTGTCCTCCGGGGTCAAGATACCCCAACAGCTGGTAGTTTAGAAATCTACACAAGTTGTCCCCCAGGGCCAAGATACCCCAACAGCTGGTAGTTTAGAAACCTACACAAGTTGTCCCCCATGGCCAAGATACCCCAACAGCTGGTAGTTTAGAAACCTACACAAGTTGTCCCCCACGGCCAAGATACCCCAACAGCTGGTAGTTTAGAAACCTACACAAGTTGTCCCCCACGGCCAAGATACCCCAACAGCTGGTAGTTTAGAAACCTACACAAGTTGTCCCCCACGGCCAAGACACCCCAACAGCTGGGAGTTTAGAAATCTACACAAGTTGTCCCCCAGGGTCAAGACACCCCAACAGCTGGGAGTTTAGAAATCTACACAAGTTGTCCTCCAGGGTCAAGACACCCCAACAGCTGGTAGTTTAGAAATCTACACAAGTTGTCCCCCAGGGTCAAGACACCCCAACAGCTGGTAGTTTAGAAATCTACACGTTGTCCTCCAGGGTCAAGACACCCCAACAGCTCGTAGTTTAGAAATCTACACAAGTTGTCCCCCAGGGTCAAGACACCCCAACAGCTGGTAGTTTAGAAATCTACACAAGTTGTCCCCCAGGGTCAAGACACCCCAACAGCTGGTAGTTTAGAAATCTACACGTTGTCCTCCAGGGTCAAGACACCCCAACAGCTGGGAGTTTAGAAATCTACACAAGTTGTCCCCCAGGGTCAAGACACCCCAACAGCTGGTAGTTTAGAAATCTACACAAGTTGTCCCCCAGGGTCAAGACACCCCAACAGCTGGTAGTTCAGAAATCTACACGTTGTCCTCCAGGGTCAAGACACCCCAACAGCTGGGAGTTTAGAAATCTACACAAGTTGTCCTCCAGGGTCAAGACACCCCAATAGCTGGGAGTTTAGAAATCTACACAAGTTGTCCTCCAGGGTCAAGACACCCCAACAGCTGGGAGTTTAGAAATCTACACAAGTTGTCTTCCAGGGTCAAGACACCCCAACAGCTGGTAGTTTAGAAATCTACACAAGTTGTCCCCCAGGGTCAAGACACCCCAACAGCTGGTAGTTTAGAAATCTACACAAGTTATCCCCCAGGGTCAAGACACCCTAACAGCTGGTAGTTTAGAAATCTACACGTTGTCCTCCAGGGTCAAGACACCCCAACAGCTGGGAGTTTAGAAATCTACACAAGTTGTCCTCCAGGGTCAAGACACCCCAATAGCTGGGAGTTTAGAAATCTACACAAGTTGTCCTCCAGGGTCAAGACACCCCAACAGCTGGTAGTTTAGAAATCTACACAAGTTGTCTTCCAGGGTCAAGACACCCCAACAGCTGGTAGTTTAGAAATCTACACAAGTTGTCCTCCAGGGTCAAGATACCCCAACAGCTGGTAGTTTAGAAACCTACACAAGTTGTCCCCCACGGCCAAGACACCCCAACAGCTGGGAGTTTAGAAATCTACACAAGTTGTCCCTCAGGGCCAAGATACCCCAACAGCTGGTAGTTTAGAAACCTACACAAGTTGTCCCCCATGGCCAAGATACCCCAACAGCTGGTAGTTTAGAAACCTACACAAGTTGTCCCCCACGGCCAAGATACCCCAACAGCTGGTAGTTTAGAAATCTACACAAGTTGTCCCCCAGGGTCAAGACACCCCCACAGCTGGTAGTTTAGAAATCTACACGTTGACCTCCAGGGTCAAGACACCCCAACAGCTGGGAGTTTAGAAATCTACACAAGTTGTCCTCCAGGGTCAAGACACCCCAATAGCTGGGAGTTTAGAAATCTACACAAGTTGTCCTCCAGGGTCAAGACACCCCAACAGCTGGTAGTTTAGAAATCTACACAAGTTGTCTTCCAGGGTCAAGACACCCCAACAGCTGGTAGTTTAGAAATCTACACAAGTTGTCCTCCGGGGTCAAGATACCCCAACAGCTGGTAGTTTAGAAACCTACACAAGTTGTCCCCCACGGCCAAGACACCCCAACAGCTGGGAGTTTAGAAATCTACACAAGTTGTCCCCCAGGGCCAAGATACCCCAACAGCTGGTAGTTTAGAAACCTACACAAGTTGTCCCCCATGGCCAAGATACCCCAACAGCTGGTAGTTTAGAAACCTACACAAGTTGTCCCCCACGGCCAAGATACCCCAACAGCTGGTAGTTTAGAAACCTACACAAGTTGTCCCCCACGGCCAAGACACCCCAACAGCTGGGAGTTTAGAAATCTACACAAGTTGTCCCCCAGGGTCAAGACACCCCAACAGCTGGGAGTTTAGAAATCTACACAAGTTGTCCTCCAGGGTCAAGACACCCCAACAGCTGGTAGTTTAGAAATCTACACAAGTTGTCCCCCAGGGTCAAGACACCCCAACAGCTGGTAGTTTAGAAATCTACACGTTGTCCTCCAGGGTCAAGACACCCCAACAGCTGGTAGTTTAGAAATCTACACAAGTTGTCCCACAGGGTCAAGACACCCCAACAGCTGGTAGTTTAGAAATCTACACAAGTTGTCCCCCAGGGTCAAGACACCCCAACAGCTGGTAGTTTAGAAATCTACACGTTGTCCTCCAGGGTCAAGACACCCCAACAGCTGGGAGTTTAGAAATCTACACAAGTTGTCCCCCAGGGTCAAGACACCCCAACAGCTGGTAGTTTAGAAATCTACACAAGTTGTCCCCCAGGGTCAAGACACCCCAACAGCTGGTAGTTTAGAAATCTACACGTTGTCCTCCAGGGTCAAGACACCCCAACAGCTGGGAGTTTAGAAATCTACACAAGTTGTCCTCCAGGGTCAAGACACCCCAATAGCTGGGAGTTTAGAAATCTACACAAGTTGTCCTCCAGGGTCAAGACACCCCAACAGCTGGGAGTTTAGAAATCTACACAAGTTGTCTTCCAGGGTCAAGACACCCCAACAGCTGGTAGTTTAGAAATCTACACAAGTTGTCCCCCAGGGTCAAGACACCCCAACAGCTGGTAGTTTAGAAATCTACACAAGTTGTCCCCCAGGGTCAAGACACCCCAACAGCTGGTAGTTTAGAAATCTACACGTTGTCCTCCAGGGTCAAGACACCCCAACAGCTGGGAGTTTAGAAATCTACACAAGTTGTCCTCCAGGGTCAAGACACCCCAATAGCTGGGAGTTTAGAAATCTACACAAGTTGTCCTCCAGGGTCAAGACACCCCAACAGCTGGTAGTTTAGAAATCTACACAAGTTGTCTTCCAGGGTCAAGACACCCCAACAGCTGGTAGTTTAGAAATCTACACAAGTTGTCCTCCAGGGTCAAGATACCCCAACAGCTGGTAGTTTAGAAACCTACACAAGTTGTCCCCCACGGCCAAGACACCCCAACAGCTGGGAGTTTAGAAATCTACACAAGTTGTCCCTCAGGGCCAAGATACCCCAACAGCTGGTAGTTTAGAAACCTACACAAGTTGTCCCCCATGGCCAAGATACCCCAACAGCTGGTAGTTTAGAAACCTACACAAGTTGTCCCCCACGGCCAAGATACCCCAACAGCTGGTAGTTTAGAAACCTACACAAGTTGTCCCCCACGGCCAAGATACCCCAACAGCTGGTAGTTTAGAAACCTACACAAGTTGTCCCCCACGGCCAAGACACCCCAACCGCTGGGAGTTTAGAAATCTACACAAGTTGTCCCCCAGGTTCAAGACACCCTAACAGCTGGGAGTTTAGAAATCTACACAAGTTGTCCTCCAGGGTCAAGACACCCCAACAGCTGGGAGTTTAGAAATCTACACAAGTTGTCCCCCAGGGTCAAGACACCCCAACAGCTGGGAGTTTAGAAATCTACACAAGTTGTCCTCCAGGGTCAAGACACCCCAACAGCTGGGAGTTTAGAAATCTACACAAGTTGTCCTCCAGGGTCAAGACACCCCAACAGCTGGGAGTTTAGAAATCTACACAAGTTGTCCCCCACGGTCAAGACACCCCAACAGCTGGGAGTTTAGAAATCTACACAAGTTGTCCCCCACGGCCAAGACACCCCAACAGCTGGGAGTTTAGAAATCTACACAAGTTGTCCCCCAGGGTCAAGACACCCCAACAGCTGGGAGTTTAGAAATCTACACAAGTTGTCCCCCACGGCCAAGACACCCCAACAGCTGGGAGTTTAGAAACCTACACAAGTTGTCCCCCACGGCCAAGACACCCCAACAGCTGGGAGTTTAGAAATCTACACAAGTTGTCCCTCAGGGCCAAGATACCCCAACAGCTGGTAGTTTAGAAACCTACACAAGTTGTCCCCCATGGCCAAGATACCCCAACAGCTGGTAGTTTAGAAACCTACACAAGTTGTCCCCCACGGCCAAGATACCCCAACAGCTGGTAGTTTAGAAATCTACACAAGTTGTCCCCCAGGGTCAAGACACCCCCACAGCTGGTAGTTTAGAAATCTACACGTTGTCCTCCAGGGTCAAGACACCCCAACAGCTGGGAGTTTAGAAATCTACACAAGTTGTCCTCCAGGGTCAAGACACCCCAATAGCTGGGAGTTTAGAAATCTACACAAGTTGTCCTCCAGGGTCAAGACACCCCAACAGCTGGGAGTTTAGAAATCTACACAAGTTGTCTTCCAGGGTCAAGACACCCCAACAGCTGGTAGTTTAGAAATCTACACAAGTTGTCCTCCGGGGTCAAGATACCCCAACAGCTGGTAGTTTAGAAACCTACACAAGTTGTCCCCCACGGCCAAGACACCCCAACAGCTGGGAGTTTAGAAATCTACACAAGTTGTCCCCCAGGGCCAAGATACCCCAACAGCTGGTAGGTTAGAAACCTACACAAGTTGTCCCCCATGGCCAAGATACCCCAACAGCTGGTAGTTTAGAAACCTACACAAGTTGTCCCCCACGGCCAAGATACCCCAACAGCTGGTAGTTTAGAAACCTACACAAGTTGTCCCCCACGGCCAAGACACCCCAACAGCTGGGAGTTTAGAAATCTACACAAGTTGTCCCCCAGGGTCAAGACACCCCAACAGCTGGGAGTTTAGAAATCTACACAAGTTGTCCTCCAGGGTCAAGACACCCCAACAGCTGGTAGTTTAGAAATCTACACAAGTTGTCCCCCAGGGTCAAGACACCCCAACAGCTGGTAGTTTAGAAATCTACACGTTGTCCTCCAGGGTCAAGACACCCCAACAGCTGGTAGTTTAGAAATCTACACAAGTTGTCCCCCAGGGTCAAGACACCCCAACAGCTGGTAGTTTAGAAATCTACACAAGTTGTCCCCCAGGGTCAAGACACCCCAACAGCTGGTAGTTTAGAAATCTACACGTTGTCCTCCAGGGTCAAGACACCCCAACAGCTGGTAGTTTAGAAATCTACACAAGTTGTCCCACAGGGTCAAGACACCCCAACAGCTGGTAGTTTAGAAATCTACACAAGTTGTCCCCCAGGGTCAAGACACCCCAACAGCTGGTAGTTTAGAAATCTACACGTTGTCCTCCAGGGTCAAGACACCCCAACAGCTGGGAGTTTAGAAATCTACACAAGTTGTCCCCCAGGGTCAAGACACCCCAACAGCTGGTAGTTTAGAAATCTACACAAGTTGTCCCCCAGGGTCAAGACACCCCAACAGCTGGTAGTTTAGAAATCTACACGTTGTCCTCCAGGGTCAAGACACCCCAACAGCTGGGAGTTTAGAAATCTACACAAGTTGTCCTCCAGGGTCAAGACACCCCAATAGCTGGGAGTTTAGAAATCTACACAAGTTGTCCTCCAGGGTCAAGACACCCCAACAGCTGGGAGTTTAGAAATCTACACAAGTTGTCTTCCAGGGTCAAGACACCCCAACAGCTGGTAGTTTAGAAATCTACACAAGTTGTCCCCCAGGGTCAAGACACCCCAACAGCTGGTAGTTTAGAAATCTACACAAGTTGTCCCCCAGGGTCAAGACACCCCAACAGCTGGTAGTTTAGAAATCTACACGTTGTCCTCCAGGGTCAAGACACCCCAACAGCTGGGAGTTTAGAAATCTACACAAGTTGTCCTCCAGGGTCAAGACACCCCAATAGCTGGGAGTTTAGAAATCTACACAAGTTGTCCTCCAGGGTCAAGACACCCCAACAGCTGGTAGTTTAGAAATCTACACAAGTTGTCTTCCAGGGTCAAGACACCCCAACAGCTGGTAGTTTAGAAATCTACACAAGTTGTCCTCCAGGGTCAAGATACCCCAACAGCTGGTAGTTTAGAAACCTACACAAGTTGTCCCCCACGGCCAAGACACCCCAACAGCTGGGAGTTTAGAAATCTACACAAGTTGTCCCTCAGGGCCAAGATACCCCAACAGCTGGTAGTTTAGAAACCTACACAAGTTGTCCCCCATGGCCAAGATACCCCAACAGCTGGTAGTTTAGAAACCTACACAAGTTGTCCCCCACGGCCAAGATACCCCAACAGCTGGTAGTTTAGAAACCTACACAAGTTGTCCCCCACGGCCAAGATACCCCAACAGCTGGTAGTTTAGAAACCTACACAAGTTGTCCCCCACGGCCAAGACACCCCAACCGCTGGGAGTTTAGAAATCTACACAAGTTGTCCCCCAGGTTCAAGACACCCTAACAGCTGGGAGTTTAGAAATCTACACAAGTTGTCCTCCAGGGTCAAGACACCCCAACAGCTGGGAGTTTAGAAATCTACACAAGTTGTCCCCCAGGGTCAAGACACCCCAACAGCTGGGAGTTTAGAAATCTACACAAGTTGTCCTCCAGGGTCAAGACACCCCAACAGCTGGGAGTTTAGAAATCTACACAAGTTGTCCTCCAGGGTCAAGACACCCCAACAGCTGGGAGTTTAGAAATCTACACAAGTTGTCCCCCACGGTCAAGACACCCCAACAGCTGGGAGTTTAGAAATCTACACAAGTTGTCCCCCACGGCCAAGACACCCCAACAGCTGGGAGTTTAGAAATCTACACAAGTTGTCCCCCAGGGTCAAGACACCCCAACAGCTGGGAGTTTAGAAATCTACACAAGTTGTCCCCCACGGCCAAGACACCCCAACAGCTGGGAGTTTAGAAACCTACACAAGTTGTCCCCCACGGCCAAGACACCCCAACAGCTGGGAGTTTAGAAATCTACACAAGTTGTCCCTCAGGGCCAAGATACCCCAACAGCTGGTAGTTTAGAAACCTACACAAGTTGTCCCCCATGGCCAAGATACCCCAACAGCTGGTAGTTTAGAAACCTACACAAGTTGTCCCCCACGGCCAAGATACCCCAACAGCTGGTAGTTTAGAAATCTACACAAGTTGTCCCCCAGGGTCAAGACACCCCCACAGCTGGTAGTTTAGAAATCTACACGTTGTCCTCCAGGGTCAAGACACCCCAACAGCTGGGAGTTTAGAAATCTACACAAGTTGTCCTCCAGGGTCAAGACACCCCAATAGCTGGGAGTTTAGAAATCTACACAAGTTGTCCTCCAGGGTCAAGACACCCCAACAGCTGGGAGTTTAGAAATCTACACAAGTTGTCTTCCAGGGTCAAGACACCCCAACAGCTGGTAGTTTAGAAATCTACACAAGTTGTCCTCCGGGGTCAAGATACCCCAACAGCTGGTAGTTTAGAAACCTACACAAGTTGTCCCCCACGGCCAAGACACCCCAACAGCTGGGAGTTTAGAAATCTACACAAGTTGTCCCCCAGGGCCAAGATACCCCAACAGCTGGTAGGTTAGAAACCTACACAAGTTGTCCCCCATGGCCAAGATACCCCAACAGCTGGTAGTTTAGAAACCTACACAAGTTGTCCCCCACGGCCAAGATACCCCAACAGCTGGTAGTTTAGAAACCTACACAAGTTGTCCCCCACGGCCAAGACACCCCAACAGCTGGGAGTTTAGAAATCTACACAAGTTGTCCCCCAGGGTCAAGACACCCCAACAGCTGGGAGTTTAGAAATCTACACAAGTTGTCCTCCAGGGTCAAGACACCCCAACAGCTGGTAGTTTAGAAATCTACACAAGTTGTCCCCCAGGGTCAAGACACCCCAACAGCTGGTAGTTTAGAAATCTACACGTTGTCCTCCAGGGTCAAGACACCCCAACAGCTGGTAGTTTAGAAATCTACACAAGTTGTCCCCCAGGGTCAAGACACCCCAACAGCTGGTAGTTTAGAAATCTACACAAGTTGTCCCCCAGGGTCAAGACACCCCAACAGCTGGTAGTTTAGAAATCTACACGTTGTCCTCCAGGGTCAAGACACCCCAACAGCTGGGAGTTTAGAAATCTACACAAGTTGTCCCCCAGGGTCAAGACACCCCAACAGCTGGTAGTTTAGAAATCTACACAAGTTGTCCCCCAGGGTCAAGACACCCCAACAGCTGGTAGTTTAGAAATCTACACGTTGTCCTCCAGGGTCAAGACACCCCAACAGCTGGGAGTTTAGAAATCTACACAAGTTGTCCTCCAGGGTCAAGACACCCCAATAGCTGGGAGTTTAGAAATCTACACAAGTTGTCCTCCAGGGTCAAGACACCCCAACAGCTGGGAGTTTAGAAATCTACACAAGTTGTCTTCCAGGGTCAAGACACCCCAACAGCTGGTAGTTTAGAAATCTACACAAGTTGTCCCCCAGGGTCAAGGCACCCCAACAGCTGGTAGTTTAGAAATCTACACAAGTTGTCCCCCAGGGTCAAGACACCCCAACAGCTGGTAGTTTAGAAATCTACACGTTGTCCTCCAGGGTCAAGACACCCCAACAGCTGGGAGTTTAGAAATCTACACAAGTTGTCCTCCAGGGTCAAGACACCCCAATAGCTGGGAGTTTAGAAATCTACACAAGTTGTCCTCCAGGGTCAAGACACCCCAACAGCTGGTAGTTTAGAAATCTACACAAGTTGTCTTCCAGGGTCAAGACACCCCAACAGCTGGTAGTTTAGAAATCTACACAAGTTGTCCTCCAGGGTCAAGATACCCCAACAGCTGGTAGTTTAGAAACCTACACAAGTTGTCCCCCACGGCCAAGACACCCCAACAGCTGGGAGTTTAGAAATCTACACAAGTTGTCCCTCAGGGCCAAGATACCCCAACAGCTGGTAGTTTAGAAACCTACACAAGTTGTCCCCCATGGCCAAGATACCCCAACAGCTGGTAGTTTAGAAACCTACACAAGTTGTCCCCCACGGCCAAGATACCCCAACAGCTGGTAGTTTAGAAACCTACACAAGTTGTCCCCCACGGCCAAGATACCCCAACAGCTGGTAGTTTAGAAACCTACACAAGTTGTCCCCCACGGCCAAGACACCCCAACCGCTGGGAGTTTAGAAATCTACACAAGTTGTCCCCCAGGTTCAAGACACCCTAACAGCTGGGAGTTTAGAAATCTACACAAGTTGTCCTCCAGGGTCAAGACACCCCAACAGCTGGGAGTTTAGAAATCTACACAAGTTGTCCCCCAGGGTCAAGACACCCCAACAGCTGGGAGTTTAGAAATCTACACAAGTTGTCCTCCAGGGTCAAGACACCCCAACAGCTGGGAGTTTAGAAATCTACACAAGTTGTCCTCCAGGGTCAAGACACCCCAACAGCTGGGAGTTTAGAAATCTACACAAGTTGTCCCCCACGGTCAAGACACCCCAACAGCTGGGAGTTTAGAAATCTACACAAGTTGTCCCCCACGGCCAAGACACCCCAACAGCTGGGAGTTTAGAAATCTACACAAGTTGTCCCCCAGGGTCAAGACACCCCAACAGCTGGGAGTTTAGAAATCTACACAAGTTGTCCCCCACGGTCAAGACACCCCAACAGCTGGTAGTTTAGAAACCTACACAAGTTGTCCCCCACGGCCAAGACACCCCAACAGCTGGGAGTTTAGAAATCTACACAAGTTGTCCCCCAGGGCAAGACACCCCAACAGCTGGGAGTTTAGAAATCTACACAAGTTGTCCCCCACGGTCAAGACACCCCAACAGCTGGGAGTTTAGAAATCTACACAAGTTGTCCCCCAGGGTCAAGACACCCCAACAGCTGGGAGTTTAGAAATCTACACAAGTTGTCCTCCAGGGTCAAGACACCCCAACAGCTGGGAGTTTAGAAATCTACACAAATTGTCCTCCAGGGTCAAGACACCCCAACAGCTGGGAGTTTAGAAATCTACACAAGTTGCATGGACAAAATAAACTATGCCAAAGATTTTGCTTCTTTACGTTCGCTCGTCTATTCTTTAAATAAAGTCTGTATTGCACTTAATACACTGAGTGTCTGGAAACTTTTGAGCACAGTATATATGCAGAGTGTAAATGAATAACACCGCATGAATTTTACTGGTAGTAGAGGGTTCATAGACAATCAATTTGAGATAGGAAACCAATGGTCTACGATGTCAAGTTAATAAGTTATACATATTCAAAGTAATTAAAGATTGTGACCAATAAATCATAAACAGAAAGAAATACGTTGATATTATTCACTGGAATCAAAATAGTGCTTATTGGGAAGTTAGTAAAGCCTGTCTGCTGTCTCTCTGATGAAGTATTTCTAAATTGTAGCATTACCAAAATCACTTAAATTGGAGACTTAACAAGTGGCTGTAAGTCACTGCAATGGGTAACAGGTTGTGACGAGTGGCTACAGAAATATAGGGCAGTTCTAGAACATCTGTTTTGGCTGCGTGGTTATGCCGATTGACTATGGACTTAATGGACCCAAGAAACGGAGTTCAAACCTGGAGATAAGTGAACTTTATTTTTCCATTTTGAGAGTAACGTTGTGCTTATGCTTTAAAATAGCAAAATACCACCATCATATGCAATGAACATAATATTCTTTACTTCTATTAAATAATTTATTTCCTGATTGTTTCTCATTCTCCAGATCTGTGCACCACAATTTACAGGCACAAACATTTGTCTGAGTATTCTTTTCTCAAAAGATCGCAAAGCCTTTTCATCATTCACTGTTCATTGGAGTAGACCAAACCTCAGACCCATAGGTTACTATTGGCCTTATTAATGGTTTATAAACTATGAGTTTAGTGTTTCTGGTTATTATTCCATTAGAGAAAATCTTTTTATTTGCATAATAAGCTCATTCCCCGACTGTATTCTTTCTCTTATTCTATCATTCAATTTATTATCAGATTTAATTAAGGTACCAAAATATGAAACCTGCACTTACTCATTATTTTCCTACCTTGGTTCTGCTTGTATCTACCTATTGTATTGTAATGTTAATATTAATTCATCTTATGTTTATAATAATTAAATTGTATGTAGCTCTTTCAAGTGCTTATCAATTATTTACTTGTTAGGCTTGAATCATCTCATTTAAGTGAAAATGAAGTCCTCAGAGTGTACCTACTATTTAGGTCATGCAGGTGTAAATAATAGTTAAAACTTGAAACAAAAAGTTTAAACATTAGTTAAACGAAAAATTACCAGGCGACACAAATGTTTCTTGTAAATCCAAGTGAATTAAGCATGCACTTACGAAGAAAGAAAGACAGAAAGAGAAAAAAAGAGAAAGCGAGAAACAGAAAGAAAGAAGGGAGGAAGGGTGGGGAGGGGAAGGAGGGAGAATAAAAAATATGGGCTGATGGGTATTTGAAGCTGCTCTTTGAATATGTGCGTACCTTCGCATCGTGGTATCATATCCACTACGCTAAACAGACAGGCTACAGAATTTGCCCTCTTGTTCTGTCATTATGCGCTACAGCTGCAGTGGACATGATCAGTGGTGTGCATACCTTCAAACAATTTTTAGGCACAGTTCTGTAATTTGTAATCCTAGACCATAGGTTTCCTATCTCAAATTGGTTGCCTATGAACCATCACCAGTAAAATTCTAGCTGTGTTATTCATTTACATCCTGTAGTACCTGGGTGACCGAGCTTTGCTCGGCGTTTCTCACCTGTTTTTGTGACATCCTTTTTTTTTTGTTTTTTTTTTGTTTGTTTTTTGGTGGGAGAAGATACTTAGGTAAACCTGAAAGGCAAAACGTTAATTAAATAATCATTTTTGTCGCAATTGTTAAGAGTCATTTCCGAGATACAAGAGATATAGAAATACATACAAATATTTCATAAACACCATTTCAGCTGAAAAAGTCTACTGCTGAACGCAGGCCTGCCCCATAGATATCCACTTAGTTTGAGGTTTTTGTCGAGCATTTGTTCCACTATGAAGTTCAGTTCTTTGGTGCTGCGATTGACTCCAGGCCCTCATCTCTTCCGTTTCGGAGTTTACGTTTTCAATTTGGCTTCCATTTTGTCAATTTTTGTTCCCATATTTTCTATTCCGTAGCTTACATTTTTCCAATTCGGCTTTCATATTTGTTTCCTCTGCCGTATTCCTGAATTCATTTCATTCCCCATCTTGGCCAACATTTGTTTCATCAACGGTTCCATATCGTGCTTTTTGGCGCACTCCTGACACCAATTGTGATTGCTTCACTTTTTTAGCTATTTATTTTTTATTAAAACACCGGAGCGACACTAAGCAAAAGCACTGTTGAGGAGTAAATACTACAGGAAGAATAGCTGGTTGATAAGCGATGTGAATGTACTGCGCATTTCTGTTTCAATCAAATAGAAACTTGTATGAATTGTTCGTAAAAGTAGGAGTAGTGAAAGAAATGTGATTGTGTTTTACTAAAGAAAAATGAGTAGAAAAACCGTGTGAATGTTATACGTTGCACTTATATTTCAAATGTATGGAAAAATGTATGGACTGTTTGTAGAAGAGGGAGTAGTATGTTAGGTAAAAGTAAATGGAGTAGAGAAAACCATGTGAACGTAATACGTTGCGTGGTAAAATGGATTCCATAAAAACTTTCGACATGAAAACACTTAGATATGTCAATTTTCATGGTGATCGATCAACCGGCTTTGGAGTTTACTCACTCTTCAACATACGATATGTATAGGCGTTGGTATGTATGAAGTTGATAAACGATAGGAATAACATGTGAATTGTTACGTAAAACAAAAGTGAATGGAGAAAATAGTATGAATGTAATACATTGTATTTCTGTTTCAAACATATAGCAAATTGTATGAATTGTATGTTGAAGGGCGAGTAGCGAAAGAAGACTGATCGTGTCTCGTAAAGGAAGAATTGGTAGAGGAAATCATGTGAATGTAATACGTTGCATTTATATTCCAATCATAGAAAATTATATGAATTGTATGTTGAAGGGCAAACAGAGGATACATGAATGTGCTACGTAAAACAAAAGCGAGTAGAAAACCTCTTGAAAGTAATATATTGTGTAGTAAAATTGTTACCATAAAAACTTTCTCCATGAAAAAATACATATACGTGCCGCATTTCGCAATGATCGATTAAGCGGTTTTAGAGATTAACAGTTACATATATACAAACATCCAATTTGTGTATATATAAATGATAAAAATTGTTTGTAGAAGAGTGAGTAGAGAAAGAGATGCAAATATGTTACCTAAAAGTAAGTAGAGAAACCACTGTGAATGTAATATGCAGCATTTCTATTTTAAACATACAGAAAATTGTATGACTTCTTTGTACAAGAGTGAGTAGAAAAAGAGATGGGAATGTGTTGCCTAAAAGTGAGAGGAGAAAACATTGTGAATGTAAAAGCATTTCTATTTCAAACATACAGAACATGGTATGACTTATTTTAAAAGCGAGGATAAAAATGTTTTTTTTTTTTGTGTAAAATCGCGTTTTTATGCAAAATGGTTCATAGAACAGTGAGTAGAGAAAGAGATGTGAATGTGTTACCTAAAAGTACTTAAGTAGAGAAAACACTGTGAATGTAATATGCAGCATTTCTGTTTCAAACATACAGAAAATTGTATGACTTATTTCTAGAAGAGTGAGTAGAGAAGCAGTTATGAATAGGACTAGGAAGTTCATGCATTTGCATGTTTTTTCATAGGGGTTAAAAATGTATGCCTTTACATTATGTGCACGAATTATGGAATTTTCAGTTATTTGGATATGATTTTATGGTGCATATAACTGCATATTTTCTTGATTTTGATAAATGCGTATTATTTCAATATTATAGTCCCTATATTGCATATTTTAATGATTTTTATGGCTTTTTTTATTATTTTTTCCATCTGTATAATATTTTTCATATTGGTAGTACTGCACATGATGATGCAACTCGCGAGGTGGCAAGAACTAATGCTGAGTCATGTTGTCATGCAGTGAATCCCCCATTTCCAGCCTTTCATTATATGTATGTGCGTAGAGAATAATCAGTGATCGTCTGAGAGGTTTACATTAACAATGTAAAGTGCAGGTCAATGTTCTGAGCAGCACGATTATAGCAATCCTTGCCTGCCCACCAGTAGTTGTGTCTTGGTCTTCAAACGTTAGTGTTGTGAATTGGTTCCCACCAAATTAAATTAGGCGTATAAAATGTTAAAAAGCTCTTCAAATGCGAAAATAAAACCAACTTCGAGTGCTAGATTAATTAATTTACAGATAGATTTTTCGGGTGATTTAATATCTACAGATAATAGGGTACTGTTTTCTGGAGCGTGTGAGAAAAATGTAGAGCGTGAGAATAGATTTCAAATAGTTCAGCACATAAACACAACAAAACATAAGGAGAATTTAATCAGAAAACTCGCAAAGAACCTGTTCAAAGAGAGCTAGTAGAGTGTTTAGGTAGTAGGGTTACTGAATTTTCCTATGACTTGTGCCAAGCATTTATAGTTGCTGATATTCCCTTGTTCAAAATTAATAATCCGACATTTAAAAACTTTCTTGCCAAGTACACTCGATAACTGTGCCTGAAGAAAGTACACTGCATAAGACTTATGAAGGACATTGTTACAATAACGTATTCTCAAATACACAAAATGAATTAGCGGATCAGTTTGTCTGGTTGTCTGTTGATGAAACCCCTGATTCTGAGCGCCTTTCTATTGCTAATATAATCGTGAGTGCTTTAAATAATGAACAAAACACCCTATCTTCTTAATGTGTGTGAATTGTCGGCCACTGACAATGTAACTGTGACCCAGTTTGTGATGGACTCTTTGAAATTACTATGGCCATGTGGAATCAAATACGACCGGTTACTTTTATTTGTTTGATGCAGGTCCTTATATGGTAAAATCAGGACAAACTCTGAAAGGTATTTTTCCTAACTTAATATAACTTGTTTGGCACACGCTCTTCATCACATTTCTGAGACAATACGTGATTCTTTCCCATTGGTAGATAGATTTGTGTCCAGTACAAAGAGAATGTTTGTTAAATATCTTCCTCCTGCACCAGTGTTAACTCGATGGGGAACATGGGTCGATGCAGTTTTATATTATGTTGAGCACATAGAAATAGTCGAAGGGGTTGTTAATTCATTGGACTCGAAAGATGCTTCATCAGTAGGAACTGTGCAAAATATTCTGTCAGGCACTGGGTTAAAAGAGCATCTTAGTTTCATATCTGCCCATTTTTCTTACTTACCAACAGGCATAACGGCATTGGAAGTTGTAGGATCTCCTTTACATGAATCAATAACTGTCTTTGAAAAAACAATATGTGATCTAAGTTTGGCTCCTGGTAGCATAGGACAAAAAGTGAAAAAGAAAGTGAATTATGTAATTTCAAAAAATTCTGGTTATAAACAGATGTGCGATATTTGAGATATCCTCTAAAGAAAACCACCTGTCACACCAAGAGACTTGACTCTCTCTGTGAAGCAGCTAACATTATTTAAATATACCCCGATAACATCTTGTGATGTGGACAGAAGTTTTTCACGTTACAAAAGTGTTTTGCGAGACAACCGACAATGTTTTACAGTTGAAAATTTGTGCAAAGTGTTGGTTGTGAATTGCAATTTAGCAGTTAATAGCAGCGGGACCACTTCTGCTTCAACCTCTAAGGAATAAGGCAAGTTTATGTATTATTTATACTAACTCGTCTTGTCTACTACAAAGGGACATTGTTTTAATTAAATAGTGCATATTTCTTGGCATATTTTCAAGTTTTTAAGAGCATATTTGCATGCATATTTCAGTGTTTTTATGACATGAACTTCCTAGCCTTAGTTATGAATGTGTTACTCAAAAGTAAGTAGAGAAAACAGTGTGAATGTAATACGTAGCATTTCTGTTTCAAACATGCACAAAATTGTATGACTTATTTGCAGAAGAGTGAGTAGAAGGAGATGTGAATGTGTTACCTAAAAGTGAGTAGAGAAAATACTGTGAATGTAATATCCAGCATTTTCAATTTCAAACATACAGAAAATTGTATGGCTTATTTCTAGAACAGTGAGTAGAGAAACAGTTATGAATGTGTTGCCCAAAAGTAAGTAGAGAAAACTGTGAGTGTAATATGTAGCATTTCTATTTCAGACATATGCAAGATTCTATGATTTCTTTGCAGAAGTGTGAGTAGAGAGACAGATGTGAATGTGTTACCTAAAAGTGAGAGGAGAAAATAGTGTGAATGTAATAGCATTTCTATTTCAAACTACTGAACATGGCATTACTTATTTTAAAACTGGGGATAAAAATGATTTTTGGTGTGAAATCACGTTTTTATGGAAAATTGTTTATAGAAGAGTGAGTAGAGAAAGAGATGTGTATGTATTAACTAAAAGTACTTAAGTAGAGAAACCACTGTGAATGTAATATGCAGCATTTCTATTTCAAACATGCAGAAAATTGCTTGACTTATTTTTAGAAGAGTGAGTAGAGAAAGAGATGTGGATGTGTTACCTAAAAGTGTGTAGAGAAAACATTGTGAGTGTAATATGCAGCAATTCTATTTCAAACATACAGAAAATTGTATGACTTATTTCTAGAAGAGTGAGTAGAGAAACAGTTATGAATGCGTTACCCAAAAGTAAGTTGAGAAAATAGTGTACATGTAATACGTAGCATTTATATTTCAAACATGCACAAAATTGTATGACTTATTTCTAGAAGAGTGAGTAGAGAAACAGTTATGAATGCGTTACCCAAAAGTAACTAGAGAAAACAGTGTGCATGTAATATGTAGCATTTCTATTTCAAACATGCACAAAATTGTATGACTTATTTGTAGAAGAGTGAGTAGAAAGAGATGTGAATGTGTTACCTAAAAGTGAGCAGAGAAAACAGTATGAATATAATATGTAACATTTCTATTTTAGACATACGGAAGATTGTATGACTTCTTTGTAGAAGAGTGAGTAGAGAAAGAGATGTGAATGTATTACCTTAAAGTGAGAGGAGAAAGCAGTGTGAATGTAATAGCGCTTCTATTTCAAACATACAGAACATGGTATGACTTATTTTAAAAGTGAGGATAAAAATGATTTTTGGTGTAAAATTATGTTTTTATGGAAAACTGTTTATAGGAGAGTGAGTAGAGAAAGAGATGTGAATGTGTTGCCTAAAAGTGTGGGAAGAAAACAGTGTGAATATAATAGCATTTATATTTCGAACATACAGAACACGGTATGACTTATTTTAAAGCTGGGGATAAAAGTGTGTGTGTGTGTGTGTGTGTGTGTGTGTGTGTGTGTGTGTGTGTGCGCGTGCGTGCGTGCGTGCGTGCGTGTGCGTGTGCGTGTGCGTGCGCGTGTAAAAAAAATTATTTTGTTGTCTAACGACGCTGTCAATTGCCAGGATCACATCAGCGTCGCCGGTGTGCCGGAATTTTGTCCCGCAGGAGTTCTTTTACATGCCAGTAAATCTACTAACATGGAGCTGTCGTTTTTAAGCACACTTAAAAACCATCGGCCTGGGCCGGATTTGAACCCGCGACCTTGGGATCAGTAAGCCAGCGTCTAACCAACTGAGCCACCCAGACCGACGTGTGTGTGTGTGTGTGTGTGTGTGTGTGTGTGTGTGTGTGTGTGTGTGTGTGTGTGTGCGTGCGGCGTACGTGCGTGCGTGCGTGTGTGTGTAAAATCACGTTTTTTATGGAAAATTGTTTATAGAAGAGTGTGTAGAGCAAGAGATGTGAATTTGTTACCTAAAAGTGAGTATAGAAAACACTGTGAATATAATATGCAGTATACAAAAATTTAACTAAATCTTTAGAGCAGTTTCTGAAATACTGGCAATATATATATATATATATATATATATATATGAAGAATTGCACTGTAGAAGCGGGAATAAAAAATGTTATTTGTTATGTAAAATCGCGTTTTTTCGGGAATTACACCTATATAGATGAACTTAGAATGCAAAACCCTATCTGAATACAAAATTTGATGGAAATCGTTAGAGCCGTTTCCAAGTTACGCGGAATATATTTATATACAACAATTGCTCGTTTAAATATATAAGATAAGATATATATATATAAAACTAAGTATAAGTTATTGTCACTAACCAGAAAACAATTTGAATTAAACTTAAAGTATAACAATTAGGATTAGTAGTCAAGCTAAATTAAAGAGGAATCAAGTTATTGCCATACACAGTGCATGTGACGGCACCGTGTGGTGAACCAGTTCTGTTCGTCTGCTGTACAGACAAAATGTGCATAACTTCGTACTTTTGATGGCTCACCTACTATGCTTAATGATAGTACTATTTCAGAAAGAACAGATAAAGAAAAATATCTTGGGAGTAGTTGTTGGTAACAAACTAACCTGGAGAAATTATATGGATTATATATGTGGAAAAGCTACAAAAAGATTTGAACTACTGAAGAGATTAGCAGGCACTAAATAAGACAGTTCCTGGGAAACATCAAATACAACTTAGAATACTTATGTCGAAATGGTATTAAAATACTGTGGGGAAGTACTAATAACATCATCTAATAAAGGAAAACTAGTGCGCACACAAAATCAAGCACTTAGATTAATAACTAGGGCAATTAAAACAACTCTGATAGCACTACAGACTGCTACCTCTAACAAACTAGCCTAAGTAGAACTTGAAACTCAAGCTATTTTACCTCGCCAAAGCGGCCCGGGATCGATCCCAGGCAACGGCATGTGGGATTCGTGATGGAAAAAGCGGCGCTGGGGCGGGTTTCCTCTGGGTTCTTCGGTTTCCCCCGCCATCTCATTCCACCTGTTCTCCATCTTCGTTCCATGTATCATCGCCTGCGGTGCCGTAGTAGTAAAAGCGGGCGTTAAACACTACAGCTATTTTACTGTATGAAAAAATGATAAGATATCCAAATTTCAATAAATGAAATAATAATTCAAATGTAAATAATTTAAAAACACAACTTGGATTCATTCAAGAAGTCAGTAGATTAGAAAAACCAACACAAAGAGAAAATCTCACCACTTGCATCCACCCTACTGAGACTATTACAACTGAGCATCAGTTAAATCTAAAATATGAATTCAACACAAATAAGTGAATCCTATTATAGCTAAAGCCCTTACACTAGAAACCTTAAATATATAACACACACGCACACGCGCGCACACACACACAAGGTGGTTCACCTGTTCCTTATTATTTTTGGAAATAATTTGCGTATGGGGTATTCGTTCCTTATGGATTCACAAACCAAGCATGTCACATGGTTCAACTTAGGAAATAAAGGTTTTAATTGGTTAACAGCCGAAACCATGCACGGAGCCTGGTCCGTAACCACAAGAAGTTTTTCAAACTACGATACTCGTTTAGTAATGTAACAAAGGACCAACACCAGTTTCTACAACATGAACTTTATTTAACGTTAAAACGTCTACAATTGCACTGAGCACTCAGTCACTTCACAAGCTATCTCATGTGACTGTTCGCAGGCTAACTCAACGCGACTGTCACACAATCCACTCTTGCACCCACTCATTCACTTGCGTCTGCACTCTCATAACACTGCGACAATTACCAGAATGTTCTCATTCATGTTGCAACTGCAATCTCAGCGATTTCTAGTAACTTTGAGGAGAACCGAGTCTCAATTCCTCGAACTACGCACGTGCGGTTACTGCCATCCTGCGCGACTTCGTTCTCCGCCGCCACGCGAACATATGACGTCTACCACAATAACAAGCATTCACGAACATGCTACTGATTCTGGTGAAACTAAAAAGATAGAATGACATACACTCATTGTCAATTGCATTATTATAGGCTACTTTATAGCAGTAAAGCGAGAGAAAGATTATCGTACACAATTATTTTCCACTGTTGGCAGTGTGCTTTAGTCCCGCGTGGTGTTTACTGAAAGAGACAGGCTTACTATTTGCATGTTCACAGCAAGCTGCAGAGACGTTAATTGAAAGTTAAATACTTTATATTGATTAGAAATTATATAGAATATATTGAATAAAACTTAAAATAAAAAGGGGGGAAAGGGATTATGGGCATAGTTGGGGGAGGGGGAAGGGATAAAGGTCCTACTAGAGTGTTCTGTGAAAGGTCCCAAAAAAGCGCAAAAGACGCGTGAAAAAAATGCCTCTTTTCACAACTAGAAACAATTTCAAACCGTAGTATCTTTCCGAAGAGCTTTAATTTACCTTATGCAGGTTTTCACCGCCCGCCCTTACCTCTGATCGTCGAAGTGATGATCTGGGGCCTAGCGGTCCTTCGTTGCCGATATAGTTGAGGCGTCTATCTCTCAGGTTCTCGGCCTAGATGAGCGGTTTAAATATTCCGAAAAGGTGCAGTGCTTTGGGATGTGGTAAACGGAAATTGGTTTCTCGGGAATGAAACAAAAGATGCACTTTCTGTCGGTACTCCTGGTCACAGGGATATCTGCAAGTTTACTGTCTCGATATACACCCCTTTGGTCTTGTCCCGACAAATAATTCTCTGCCATTACTGCTGCTATTCAGCGTTCGTTTAGGTACACATTTCCTTATTCGAAACACCGATTACTTCACACGGTTCACTCCACACTTCTGGACGCGTAAAGTTACTTGATGTGGCGGTTTACGCTCATTTGTTTAACAGACTACATTCACTTCCTCTAAAAGATGTGCTAACACTTAATATCTCGCAGCTTTGTCTTTAGTACTTTCCGTGGTACTTATGATCACTTAGCGTCGACTGAGCGAGTTCACATTTCAAGTGAAATCGATGAACTCCCAGGATTTTCTCAACACTTGCTTTAAAGCAGTTGTAGAAAGCTTTTGAATTTTGTAGCATGAACAGTACTTCTCCCCCCGATTGGCCATTACCATAGCGGATAGAAGAGAAAGTGTGAGCTCTCCCGCTAGTTCACTGCATGATCCGTGGTCCCGTGGCAACTGACCGAAACTGCGGCGTGGCGATCGCAGTCGCCTTAAAATGCGGCCGAACTGCCTAGTATGTGATTCGGAAGTACAGACAATTTTATACGTATGCGTTGTGTGTTGTGAGTAATTAGGTACATAACTTGTGAAATTGCTTCTAATTTTGTGCATAAATGTGTGTGTTCTTCAAAACGTAAGTTTCAAGCAACATCAATAATTGATTAAAAATGCCAACTTGTTTTGTACCCGGGTGTCGTTCAGGATACACAAACTGCTCAGAAGCTAGACATTTTTTTACTCCTCCTAAAGATAAAAATCTGTTTTACAAATGGGAAAAGTCTATTCCTAGGAAAGACACTAAATTATCTGTTAAATCTAGTATTTGTGACAAACATTTTCCAGAGGACTTTTTAGTGAAAGTTGATTCATTCGTTGTGCATGGAAAACTAGTTGAAATCCCTAGAATTAAATGGCGGTTAAAGCCAGGGGCAATTCCCTGTATATTTCCTAATTTACCCAGGTACTTAACTACAGTGCATAAATCCCGAAAATCTCCACAAAACAGAGACAAAAAATTACTGAAAAAGCAATATTCAACAATCAGTAAATTACCAGATGCAGGATCCAGTCAACCAGTTCTTATTTCAAACGCGCCGTCCTTCAACAATGAGGAATTCACAGAAAACAGTTCTAATTCCTCCAAGGTCACAAACACAAGTGTCAACAATGAAATTGCTACACTGAAGAAAAGAATTAGAAACCTCAATAGAAATTTAGTTAGAACTAAAATCCTGCTATCCAAAGAGAGGGCTAAATTAAAAATAGTAGAAAAGAAATTCGCTACTAATTGTTGCGAACATAAACGCAATTTAAATTATTTAAGTAAAAAACAAAAGCTGGTTCTAGATACAATGCTTAAAAAATACATAATTTGCATTATGGTTTAATTTTTCAGAGTAAAATCATGTAAGCAGATATTTCCCACTGTTCTTCGTTAATTATAATACCCATTATTGTAAAATACCATCCTATATTATGTGTCAAGGAAAGACGATGTTTCAAAACAGTATTTCCAATATTCCTGATTACGATTTTAGGTATTTAAAATGCTAACTGATAATATGAAACCCATTTTCACCATGCATTCGTGAACTAAAGTCAAGCGACCGCGACACCAGTGCCATCTTGCGAGCGAACCATAGTAACTCCCGAAGAGCTCACACTATCTCTTCTATCCGCTATGCCATTACTATTTGCCTTTTAAGTTTATTGGTTTTCTCTTTGAACCTTTAAATTTCAGCGGTGGTTGAAATGTCCGTTTAAGGATGCACAACTCCTCGAGCAGACGGGTAAAATACCAACGCTTTATTGCTCCACGCTAAAAGCCTGACAAAAGGTTTCCTTAAGTTGTTTTCTTAAACGGAAAACTTAGATTTCCCTGTGCAACTATGCCCATATTTATTAAGCAATTTTGATGAAACTTAAAAGCATATATACGCAGTGCCGTAAATTACGGCCCCGCAGACCCATGACCAATCTCCCCACGAATCCAAACACACATGTCAGTATGCGGATGATCTCATGATCTGCGAGGGGGGACGACGACCGCCTTTAACAGTTTTCTTAAAAAGGACATGTTACATTCACTTCAAACACTGAAAATCGCTAGGATGAAGCGTTGGAACAAATGCAGCTCACTGATGACATACTAACAACAGAAGTGTACCATGTAAACATGTTCTACTCTTTCTTGCTTATAAGTGTGAAACCAGCTTATCTCCGGGTGTGTTTATTTAGGCAAAATAACCATTAGTGTTGGTAATCAGAGTGTTAAGTTTCTCTAGTTCTCTAGTCCTCACGCAATAGCGAGCGCAGAATAACAAGAATACTTACATCACGCATTTTTGTGGCTTACTTGTATCGTCTGCGAGTATTATTATTGCCTTCCACGAATTTCATTGTTGTTCACAAAACTATAGGCATCAACAATTTCTCTAAGCCAGCGGCTCATCTAGTTTCGCGTGTGACACAGACAACGTTGTGTGATGAGGGAAAATTGCAAATAAATAAGCGACTCTGGACTCGGATATTGCCATTGTGTATTTCTGCAATCGCATTTGTTTACTGCTTAACTAAGCTGCGCTTGCAGTAACATAACTTTTTTTTTTTTTTTTTTTTTTTTTTTTTTTTTTTTTTGCCATTTGCCGGTTATAGCCTTCATATATAGTACTTTTAAATGTCTACATTAAATTAGAACTACAATGTCGAGAAATGGGTCATATTTAAGTGGTTATCAAAAGAGAAAATTAAAAGCCTGCCAAGATGAAGTTAAAAAGGCAGTAAAAATAGATACAATGTTCCAGCGGCAAGCTACCCGCCCAGAACAGATGTACAATAATACGGATTGCGAAAATGAAATGGGGAAACAATCTGGTGATACAGAAGCAGAACGTGAGCATGCTAGCACTACCATTTCTAAAAACGAAACGGGAGAAGAATTTAGAGATTTACAAGTTCATAGTGGACAAGAAACCAATTCTGAAAACGAATTAGGAGAAAATCCTGCAGATCTACTGTCTGAACGCGGACCGTCAACAATGGGTACCAATTCACCATCATCATTGCTAACATCAGTAGCAGAGTTCTTCTCTACTTGAAAATAATCGGCAAAATAACCCTTTAGCACCGACCGAGGATTATTCCAAGGCAATCTAAATGATGAAATTAAGCTAAAAATTATAAATAGCCCGCCATGCAAACCTCTAGGTCCTTTCTCTAGAGACGCTAAGACCAAAAGATCTTTTAGTTGTGATTATTATAATTACACTAAAACCGGTCAGAAAATTGAACGATTCTGGTTGTGTCATTTTTCTACTTTAAATTCAGTACACTGTGAAGCATACTGGTTATTCGGAGATGGAGGAAATGCTTGGCGTGATGGACAGATTCATGATTGGCAAGGTCTAAGCAGGAAAATAAAAGTACTTGAAATTTGTGCTGCACATTTAAATGCATGTATTACTTACAGCATGTGGAAACACGGCAAAACCCTTATTACATTTAGGGATGAAGGGCATGAACAAATGAAAACGATTATTTCTAGAATACTGGATATAGCGAGGACACTGGTTCAATGTCTGCTTGCTTTCCGGGCCCATCATGAATGTGAAAGGGGGAAGCAAAGTGGCAATTTCTTAAACATTATACTCTCCAGATATGATCCTCTTTTGAAAGCACATCTTTCTAATGAAACAAGTAAAACAAAATATTTGAGTCCACAAATTAAAAACCAGATGATATAACTGTTGAATGATTGCGTTTTAGAGCGGATCATCAACGAAATTAAACAGCCGTTCTTCTCAATTGTTGTAAACACAATTCCCGATATATCACGAAAGGACCAGCTTGGTCTTGTGATAAGATATTTGCATTTAAATCTAAGAAAATCAAACATGAAGGAAACTGAAATTAAGGAATCGTTTTTAGGATTCTTTGAGATAGGCGGCCATGATGCAGAGTTTTGAAAAAGAAACAATAGTAGCCTTATAGAAGAGGTATACAACTGGATAAATGTTGTTGTTAGCTAATGATGGATTTCTGACAATGAAGTCATTAATCCTCTTGCTCTCCAATATTTTTCACTGATGGATTGGGTGCTAGAAGTGATCGGGCATATTTGAAGGTGGTCTCGGTCCATTTCCTCTTGCAGGTCACATAGAGGACAGAGTGGTGAAGAATATATCCCAATTCTGTTTAAATGTTTTGCCAGACAATCATGTCCTGTTATCAACCTGAAGGTTGCAACTGCTGTTTTTCGAGGATACTCAGGAATTACTGTTTGAATGTTTGGTAGTTCCCATCTTTTATTTTTTGATTTTTCATAGTAATATACTGCATTAACTTTTTTGAATTCAGAGTTGACTAATTTTTTAGCTGCATAAAATGGTAGATTAACTATAGATTTCTGCACATTGCCGGTACCCTTTTTAGCAAGAAAATCAGCTTTCTCATTACCACTCAGTCCACAGTGAGCTGGTATCCATTGGAAGACTAGGTGTTTTTGAAGTGCGGTTAGATGGGTAAGGATTTTCCTACATTCAATAATTGTTTGGTTTTTTGGTGACAACTTGGAAGTAATAGCTATAATTGCTTCCCTGGAATCCGAGAGAATAACTGTTTGATGAAAATGTGAAATTCTATACAAAAGATTTTGTAGGGCCATTCAAATTGCTTCAATTTCTCCATCAAAGTTTGTAGTTCCATAACTTAAAGATTTGTAATAGGAAAGGAGGTGACACGTGACTCCAGCCCCTGCTCCATCTCGGTTTCATATCAATGATCCATCAGTATAAATATGGAGCCATTCGTGTTCCAGAAATCTAGTATGGATTGTCTCTAATGCCAATAATTTTAGAACACTAGTTGGACTATCACTTTTCTTAACTTCTTCTGTCAGGTGTAAATAATATGTTTGTGTCGGATTGACTTTAGATATGAAGTTTTCCTTTGAATTAGGAAGGTATGCATTCTAAATATGGAAAATTGAAGCTATTAACAGTGAAGCAACAAGATTCTAAAGTAAGAACAAATTAGAAACTAAAAACTTCACTTATCTTAGTAATGTTGCACGTTCTTTTTGCACAAACTGACTCGAGTTTCAAGTTGTCTCCAACTCATTCTCAAAGCTTTGGTAACGAATTTGTTTGTATGGCTTTGAGAATGAGTTGGAGACAACTTGAAACTCGAGTCAGTTTGTGCAAAAAGAACGTGCAACACTACTAAGATAAGTGAAGTTTTTAGTTTCTAATTTGTTCTTACTTTAGGTATACATTCTTCTTGATGTCTTGAATTTTGGAAAGAAAGCTCTCCTGAGTCTTAAGTGTATGTGTAAAATTTCTCTTGTGCCATGTATTGAATGGGAGTCTCATCAATTTTCTTGTTGAATAAGAGCCGCTTTTTCTATTTCATATTCAATGGGGTATTGGTTGGTTAGTATTTCCATAGCTGGTATTGGTGTAGTTTTGATAGCATCTGTAATTAGTCTCAGACTTTGGTTTTGAAAGATTTGAATTTTTTTTGTTTGCTGTTACAAGAACTTCGCTGCAGTAAGTAAATAATGGCTTTATATATACATTGTATGTTGTGTTAAGAGTTGCTCTGGAACATCCACACTTCATTCCTGTTAAGACGTTTTAACAGTGAAAGGTGCCTTTCTGCTCTTTGTGTTACATTTTTTATTTGTTTGGTCTATGTAAGTTTGGTATCAAATGTAACTCCTATATACTTTGCTTCCTTTGTTTCTGGTAACTGTTGACCCTCAAAATTTAGTTTTATTGTAAGTGGTTTTTTTCTTAGTGAAAAGATTTGGTAGTTTGATTTTGTTGTATTAACAGTCATTAAATTTACTTTGGTCCACTTTTGTAGGATGTTTAAGGATTGTTGCATGGTTTTTTCTAGTTCTGCACTTTTGCTTTTTGGTTTTGAAGTCCACATTACTAAGTCATCAGCAAATAGTACACACTTCACACTTGATTCTTGTATTTGTTGTGGCAGATCATTAATAAATATATTTAAAAGTGTAGTGCTGAGCACTGCGCCTTGTGGTAAGCCACGGTGTACTTGTTTATATTTAGATATATTTCTTCCATATCTGGTAGCAATAAAGCATTGTGTTAAGAAATGACATAGCCATGAAAACACTGGACCTTGTATCCCAATCTTTTTTACTTTCTTTAGCAGTTTTGTTCTGCATATAGAATCATGTGCACTTTGGAAATCAATAAAAACTGATACATTATCTTCTTTTCTATTGAAGGAGTCTTTGATTTCTTGACTGAGAAGTAAGGCTTGTTCATTTGTAGAGTGGAACTCTCTGAATCCAGCTTGACATGGGGAAATTAAATTTTGGGATTCTAGAAACCAATTTTACCTATTTGACACCATTCTTTTCATCACTTTTGCTATTATGCTAGTAAGAGCTATTGGTCTATAATTTTTTATTTCTGGTGCTGTTTTATCTTTCTTCAAGAGTGGGACAATTATTGCTTTTCGCCATTCGGCAGGTACAGTGGTGTTCCAGGATAGATTGTAGAGTTTTAGTAGTTGTTGTTTTGCTGTTTTTCGAAGGTTTTTTATGAGCTCTGGATGTATGTGATCTGGTCCAGGGGACTTTTAGTTTTTTAGATTATTAATTGAAATGTTCAGTTCTTGTATATTAAAATTTTGATAAAAGATATTGTATTGAGTGTTAGCATCACATTCTCTTTCTTGTTTCAAATCTTTCTTAAATTGTTTACATTCCTTTTTATTATTTCTTGTTACTTTATGTGAATTAGCACAATATTTATTGAATGTTTCGGCTATGGCTACATCATTTGTTAATATTTTATTGTCGTGTACCATAGGTGTGCTGTTGCTTTCTCTCCTGTCCTTGACATTTTTTATGAACTTATGGGCTTTGTTACCATCTGTCCTATAATCCATTTTTTCTAAGAAATTATTAAAGTGATTCTTTTTAGCTGTATTAATTTCTTTTTTTAGCGAGGCACATTTCTTTCGCCATTTGTGTAACCGATATGTTTTTTGTTTGTTCAGCTGTATTTCTAGCTATATCCCTTTGCTTTTTCAGTTCTTCTAACTGGGGGTTCCAAAGGGTTTGAAATTTTTTATTCTTCCACGAGGAATATGTTTTTTTGCAGTTTCTAGGATGACTTTACAGAAATTTTTGTTCATATGATCTGGGTGGTCATGCAGCTGTGAGTTTGTTTGTTCTTTAAATTTATGTTCTAGTTCAGTTTTATATTTGTTCCAATCTGCTGTTTTGAAGCTCCAATATAGATTTGTGTGATTTTGACTGTTATTTGTATTATCTAGTTTTATATCAGCAATTACTGCTCTGTGACCAGAACTTGGGTCTTCTATAACTTGTTTTTTAATTTTTGAAACAATATCTGTTGTAGCTAACAAGAGGTCTGGGTTACTGCCTGCTCCAGAGTAATGTATGAAGGTTTTGGGATCTTCATCATAAATCAGTTCAAAGGTTGTGGTATTCAAAAATTCTTCCACTATCTGCCCTGTAGAATCCACTTTTTCATAACCCCATCTTTTGGAATGGGCATTGAAATCCCCAATTATGATTGTTTTATTTAATTGTTCAATAAGTGAGAGATCTGGTTCATTCCTGGGAGGATTGTAAATACTGTATAAATGAAGATGTGTTTTGTTATCCCAAAAATTTAGCTTTATTAATTCAGCTTTATCTGTGTTATCCATTTCCTTAACAATTTGAAAGGAGGATTTAATATCATTTTTGACTCCAACTAATATTCCACTACTTATCTATTTTTGGGTAGCAGGTGTAGTAAAAATCCAGTAAAATTAAAGTATTTAAGTTGATCATTTGTTAGATTTGCTTCTTGTATGACAAATATATCTATATTATAGTCAAATACAATTTTATTCAGTTCTATTCTTTTTGTTTGGGTGAGACCACTTGTGTTCCATTGTAGAATTCTGATGTTAGATCTTCTATTTATATAATGTTTTGGTTCTCGAGTAGTCCCCGCCCAGAGATCCGAATGGGGGACTATTTTAACTTCGGAACATTTTACCCCTCGAGTCATATTTCATAAATATTGAAGAGACTTAGCAGTAATAGTAACCGCTTTTTAGAGAGCACCATATTTTTATGTTTTGGTGGTTACATCGCTCTCTCACAACCCCCAGAATGTCTGGAGGACCACACCTGTCGTTGGTTTACAGGTCTCACCGACCTGACCGGGAGAATTATCAAAATAAATTCACCAACCATATCCTCTGTTTACCAATCAGAAGTCGTATACATGCCACGACAGGTCAGCATGTTAGGGGTTAAGAGTTTAGAGAGAAATTAGAGAAATGGAGAGGTTGGAAAAATAAAGACTCCCTAGCCCTCAGGAAGCCTAATAGCATAGGGGTCAGAAGAGAACAAGAGATGACCAAGGTAAGGTCAGATAGAAAAGCTACAGTGAGGAGCAAAACACCAGTAAGTGGAAGTAATGTTCTGCTCAATTTGGGTACCTTGTGGTTGCCATTCACATATCTCCTAGACGGAGACCCCTGAGTAAATACAAAAAATATAGATCTCATTAAAACACACAATTTATGTCCAATTGATTTTTTTTATGCCTTGAATACCTTTATATAAAAAATATAGATGTCTTAAAACACGCAATTTATGTCCAACTGATGTTTTTTTATGCTCTTAATTCATTTCAGAGATATTCCTCATTATTTGTGTGAGTTTTGCAATACTTATACTTTCCAGAAATGGAAGATTGTTAATTTTTTTACATCTTTGTCGTGAAAAGAGAAGGGAATTTCTTCTACTTTTCCTGATTAACCTACCCTTATATAGGATTTACAAGCCTATGCCTAGGGTCAGACGCCTGTCAGGGAGCAGAGGAACCTATGGACCAGAGTGAAGATCCGGAAGTGGTTGGTCAGCCCAGCACCAGGTATGATAGTGAAGATGAGGATGATTGAAATGCAGGCGAAATTGATGAATGGAAAGGTAATGATGGAGGAATTGGTGGAATGAGTGGTGGGGGAAACCGGAGAAACTGGAAAAAACCCACCTAGATGCCACTTCGTCCACCATGAATACCAAATGTGGTTCCCTGGAATTGAACCAGGGCTGCCTAGGTGGTTAGGGGAATGGTGTAACTGCTCGGCCATGGTGCTGCCGAACGGAATTTCAGAGCTTTAAAGATGTTACTATTGCTAAAATCCTACTGTATTCCCAAATTCTCCTTGTACCTACAAGAAAATGAGCAATAAGATAATTTCTGCAAATGTTTATCTTGACTAATATGAAGAAGATAGAGGAATAAGAGTTTGTAAGAATGGTTAGTACAAGAGTAGAATAAGTCATGCGAGTGCAACACATCAGATTTTTCTATCTTAACCTCCACCATGTGTTTATTAAGCTTTCTGTTCAATGCTTAACTCTGACTGGGTAAGTTTTACATAATTTGAATGTCATTTTTATTTAAAAATGAAATGTTTTATACAACAATGCTATTAAAACTGGATAAATGTAGATGCCAAGGACACAATAGTGCTGCATCTGAGTGGCCAGTACTCAGGTTTGCAGGCAAAAATTAAAGCACGGATCCCAAATGCTAAATTTATACATTGTTCGACGCGTAACTTAAACTTGGTACTAAATGACTTCCTTGCGAATATAATGGAACTACAGCTACTTAATGAGAAAATACAAAGCATTCACATTTACTTTAGTGGTTCTGTGGTTCGATAGCAACAAGTAAATGAAACGTTTTCAGCCGATAGACAAGGCAGGCTTAGAACTACTCTGAAGAAACTGTGTCCTACTAGAGGGTCTTCCAGATTTGATTCCTTGTTATCAGTCAAACACAATTTCATACATGTTTTATGGTATTTGTCCTATATAAGCTTGTACGAAGCTTCAAATTTGAGGAAAAATATGGAAAGCTATGATTTGGTCCTGCTGCTCATAGTTCAAAGTAACGGTTGAAAATATTAACTTAATTTCCAAACTACTGCAGTCCCCTACCTCTGATCTAGATGCACCCTCTCACTTCTGCAAACTTCAGGACACAGTTTAGTTACCTTAAAAAGCAATTTTGAAACTTTAGTAGAGGAAGCTAAAGATCTATCGAAAGCTTAGGGCATTGATCCAAAATTAACCTCAATTTATATTTCAAAACTCCTGGCATGATATAATACTAATAGTGATTAATTATGTAAACATAATTGAAATATCGAAACAAGATTAACAATAATTGAAATTTCCACAAATTGGGAATAGATCAATTAACAAAAGAAAAATATTAAATTAACAAAATCAAGTTGTCATTATTTATTGATTTAAATATTCCTTTAAATATATATCAGCTACAAGCTTTATCAGAAAGTAGGGCCTCCAAAACCTTAGCTATTCCACTGTGTATATGGTTTCTGAAGGGCTTTCGAATGAGCTAATTTTCAATACAACCACATCACAAACATGGAAGACAAACCGGCTGGTGATTATCAATATTTCTTTAATTATAATAGATTAAGGTTCCATTTTTGGGCACCAGTTATCTGGCGGCTAAGAAAAGAGGTGCACACCTAAAAATCCCAACCCTGATATTTCCATTCAAGGTGCATGCTTGTTCCATTCACATTCATTTACTACATTAACTCAAGTCGGAATTTCACACATGGAGTCTATACTGCACAATTCCAGATGAAACAATCTGTATACAAATGAAATATGTTGGCCAAATAATACTATAAACAAGCTTATTTTCTTTACAACTAAAACATGCTACCTGCCACTCTCATACGACTTCACTACCCTAGTCAAAAGCAATGCAATCACGAGACTTTGGAAGCTATATAGCGTTTCACTCTTAGAAGACAGTATGGAGTTAAATGGGACATCTCTGTCTCTATCTAGCGCATACAAATTGCCATTAGCCGCGTCCTTTTCTACCCTCGCTCTGTTGCCAGATTCCTAATAGCATGGTATAAATATTCATTTGTTGTAAATTTCAGGTTTGAACATATTATCCTATGCAGAATTTTTTTCTCTATCAGGTTATATCCTTTTCAGAGTCATTATACATTTCTATAGCTCCAATTTTTCTTCAGAAAACGTTTTTTTCAATAGAAGCCCGATATTTGCTGTTTCTACACTCATCACGCACTAACAAACTAACTGCTAGAATGCATCTATATTTTTTTCTTAGGTAGAGTAGACCATGGTGCTACTACCTGCCTACTTTGAATTCTCTATGTTTACCCAGTTAAGTGTTATAATTTTTTAAATTAAATGTTTTCGGAAAATTTTATATATGTGCACTACAAAAGTTACGCAGTGTGAAACTTTTTTGTTATTGAGTTTACATCAGGGAACCAGCGAGAACAAATGTTGAGGAAGGTTGGAGAAAGTTTTTAAAATAAACCAAAAGGCAGTAACCTCTTTCTTTTATCCTGTAAGGCAAACAAAAGGTATTCATCTATTCAGCGTCAGGCCTGACACAGAAGATAGTATAAGGAGCAACACTAGCATTAGTTCGAAAGAAGCCGTGTGTGTAACTGTGAGCTGTTATTGCGCTATTTGTTTAATATTTTTGTAAATATTTGTAGTTATGGAGGGTGAAGCTAGGAAGGGACGATATGTTGGTAAATTAAGAAGTAAGGAACGCCAAATAATTATGAATGTGTTAGATTATTTTTGAAGTAAAATGCGTGTAAGGCAGTAAAAGAAACAGCTAAGGCTATCGGGTGTTCAGAAGCAGTAGTGTGTATGATTAAAAAGGAATTAATGAAAGGACCTCTAAGAACGCCATCGAAAAAGAAAGCAAAAAGGGCGGGACTACACAAAACGCTAGGTTAACGCAATATGATTGAATAGTGCAAGGTGGAGTGCTGCGAATTGTTCATTCTTTACTGTTTGCAAATATTCCACCCACGCTGAATATAATTTTGTCACAGTTCAACAGTGATGAGACCCTACCAAATTTCTCAAGGGCCACTCTGATTTGGGGTTCGAATATGAAAGAAAGGGTAACAAGTGCATATTAATAGAAAGAGACGATATCGATATCATCAGATGGCGACATAAATATCTAAAAGACGTAAAAGGTTTAGGGACCAGGGGAAATCAATTGTTTATACAGACGAGTCATTTGTAAATTTAGGTCATACAGTAACAAAGGCGTGGAGGGATACCAAAGTTAAAAGTGCCCGTCTCGTCAAGCAGCAATTGAAGGACTATGCAGGACTCAGGCCACCTCGAGTCGCTCGCGGAGAAAGATTCGCAACTAGTACATGTTGCAACACTGCGCTCCATTTAACGTGTACTGTCTTTTAAGGGTGAGACGCGCTTTAGACCAAGATGTTACTACTAAGGTCATTATCAAATTTTTACCATTAAGATAACATGAGGGCAATGACTATGCTGGATGCCCAAATGTTGGTGAAGCTTGTACTAAAGGGAATGTACAGAAATGAGATTCCCTCTAAAGGTTGTAATACTTTAAATAAAGTAAGCTATTATAACTGTGCATCAATATATTCAATAAATGACTAACAATAACAAAATTGGAACAGCAAATGGCAAAACGTGTTCTTGTATTATGATTAGGTTGGCAACACATACTCAAAAATAATGGTTAAAATACTGGCGTTGCAGGCAGACATAATTGTAAAAATAGTTATCTGCATGCATTGAATGTGATTATATGTGATACATATTTTACAACTTCTTCAATCTTTTATTCTGTACACCACACACTGACACATGCTCAAGCTGCAAAATGGGACTGATGAAGATTAAGACAGAGGCAGATGTGGAAAAGAAAAACGAAGGAGCATGTACAGACTGCACAAGCTGCGTGATATGGAGCAGAATCAATCACTGCCTAAACTTTCTGTTAGTGAGGTATTCTATGCAAAGCGGGTGTGGCTGTATAATCTATGCATAATGATTCCATCTAAAACCCAGAACAAAGACGACATTTCCTTGTACACATGGATGAAAACTGAATCTGTTAAAGGCTGCAACCAGGTTGCATTAGCTTTGCACCACTCCTTGTTGGAACTAAAAGAAAGGATGTCCAGCAACGCTCCTACCGTTCGTTTATTTTCAGACTCTTACGCTAGTCAGAACAAGAATAGTGTGATGATGTTCATGCTTATTGCTTTCCTGGAGAAGAGTAAAAAATTTTCCCTCATTACACCTATCTATCCAATATGTGGGCACAGTTCCATGCCTACTGATACAGTTTTTGGCAGAATTGAAAAAGAGTTAAAAAAAGAGAATATCTTGAGCCCTGATGAGTACCATCAGATATTACAAAATCACGGCTCTGTGAAAGTGTACAAAGACTGGAAAATTAAGGACTTGACAGAAAGTGCAAAACAAACACTGAAGTAAAAGCTTCCTTCAAAATGAATACCCAGCAAATCATAGCATATGCCAAGCAATCAAAGAGACCATAAGGTATGTGTAGAGGTTCAAAGTACATCTTCTGCTTTGCCTGTGGAGGTGGATGTGATAAAACCGTGCAGCAAGTCCTGCAGTGAATTCCTGCTTTGATCTCAAAATGTTCCCAAAATTAATAGAGTGAGCAAAGAAAAGAAAAAGGATGTTCAAAATCTAGCTAAATTTTTTGAAACTCCAGAGACTGCTTAAGAATTTTAAAAAGATGTACTAGAAGATACTAATAAAGGTTAATGCTTACTTATTCATATTGCTTGAAATTTCTTTATATGTATTCAATTTTTGTTACATAAATAAAACAAAGTATATTGTTAGTGTGAATGTAGCAGTACTTAGTTTCTAAGTTTATACCTAATAAAATAATCATTATAAACATTAATGTGTTGGTTGTATAGTATATTATGTATTATGAAAAGGTGAAAATAAATAAAATATAATAAATACATAAATAAAAAGTAACAAAAACAATAAATGACAAAAATAACAAAATTTCACGTGTCAATTGTAGCGATATCTCCGCCTAACAATGGGTGTCAGAACTTTAATCCTGTCATAATTAAGGAAATAGTTTATTAATTATCCATGTTTTTGTAGTAATTTCTTTGAAAATTATATAAAACAAAAGTCCTTGTAAAATTATGTTTATATTATAAGTTTCATAAAGGTTAATAAATAAACATAGGCACAGTTACGCAGGGAAATCTGCAAGTTTCCCGCCAAGAAAACAAAATAATTGATGCGGCCGTTGATACAATTTTGGCGCGAGGCAATATTAGATTATTGTTATTGTCTTCCTAAAGTACCGCGAGTCTCTTAACGAACTCGCGAACCGTTGCTAAAATTTAAATGTTTAAATAGAAAACAAATGAACATCAAACCCCAATAAGCATAGCCAATCAGGGGAAAGCGTGGGTGAGATAGTCGACAGTTCAGTGCTACCAGGTGTAAGGGAAGGTTGTGTCTGCGGGTCGCGGGATAGACGCCACGTTATTAGGAAGTGTTTTGTCAAGTGCCACTGAGTCGTTACACGTCCAGTGATTGTATACTATTTATATAGATATTGGGATTCATTCGACACAGCAGGAGATCATAATTTAGTTAACGGGTGGAAGATAGAACTTGCAGAGTTTCCTGTAACCCGAAGTGCCCATAGTGGAAGTGCATCTTGTGTTTTTCTTCCGAGGAACCCCATATAAAAACCCATTCCTTATCATCACCGCCCAACACACCGTTCTTCTCCCAAAGACCAACATCTCTCGTCGAGGCTGACCCTGAGAAATTGGCGCCTCCTCAGCTGCATCGACGAGACAACGACTTCAAGCGAAGAGGTCGACCAGAAAAGGGGTGGTGAATACGCTACATACATGGCGCCGCCAACGTGTGGCCGATAACGCTCCAGACGTACGACGAAGAGGATCTCGACAACGAGAAACCACAACCCAGGAACGCGATACCCACAGGAGGTGCAAGATTCGAAGCAGGGACTACAGGGACCTCAACGACGGTGACGGTAATCATTACCGCAACAGAAAGTAAGACAGTGCAGAATTCATAAGTGTGCATGTTTAATGTTTTTGAGGAGTGGAAAATATCTGCCTAATCTCGCCAGCATGCAAGACCAAGATAATTACACCATGGACAGCACAGAAAATAACGGTTGTCACAGTGGCGAGGGCAACAATCTTTCTCCTACAGGGTCACCCGTTAGCCAGCTTATCCATTGTTCGGGGGTTGCCAGGAATCTGTTCACAGCGGGCAGACCACCTTCCCCAGTGGAAACCTTTGATTTTAACTCTCTACTAGAAAGATTTGGTCGTTTACTAGACGAAAATAGTAGTAAACTGGGGGGGAAATTGGATAGGAAACTCGAGTCTCTTGAATTAAAATTGTCCAGAGTAACGGAGGAACTTGAAAAGAAAATGTCCATGCAAACCCAGGAAATTAGGGAACTATTGATAAATAGCAACAGGGAATTACAACAGGGCTTAGACAATGTTACTCGAGGTGGAAAAGACGAAACAGAATTGTGATAGGGCCAACAAAGAAACGGAACAAAGATTATTAGGGATAATCCAAGACAACAAAGAAAGTCTCTTAGGAGTACAAACACAGCTAAGCAGTGCTATGGAGGGAGAAATATCCTCAATTAATAAAGAAATTGAAGGCGTGAAAACACTCGCGTTATCTATAAGCATTCAAAATGCCAGCACTAACAGTCGCTTGGAGGGAATTGAAAAAACAAATGAGGGTGAGCGGTAATAACACCCCTAACGAAAATGTTTCTATCCAACATGCCTCTCAACCTTCCAACGCCACTGATAGTGCTAGCACGAGTAGAGGATGTAGCTTAAACCACGATGTTAGGTTAAGTGCATGGAACAACAGCACCCAAAATTGTAGTAGTACCAATAGTATTGGAGGTAGTGTTAACATTAGTCGAGCCCGAGCGCTTGGACAGAGCGAACGTACCAGGAGAACCGGTTGTTTTGTCTACAGCGTGTGTGGCGTGATAGTGAGTGAGCGCAAGAAAGACATATACCACACTGTGAGTGATATTGACTATCACCAAGTGTAGGAATTTAAAGTGAGTAGATCAGCTAAATTTAACAGTGAAAAGAAATGGAAATGTACGCGAGGAAAAATACCCTCCGGATCAAGTTTGCTTTAAGTGCAACGCGACCGTCGGCATATGAAGTGCATGATTTCATAGCAGATACATTACGGTTAAATGCGGAACAAGTGGATACAATACAGTTAATCGCAAGTGAACGGGCAATTTATGTTAAATTAATATCAGCACTCTTGCCGGAGAAAGCCCTCAATACCTTCTCGGCGGAAACACCTTTCACATACATGAATGGTGAGATGACTGAAGTGCTTATCGAACACGTGACCGGTAATGCTGTCAATGTCCGAGTGTTTGATGTACCCCCAGAGCTCCCGGCAGAGGTCTTAAAAGCAGCGTTGCAGCGTTACGGAACGGTATATGACGTCCGGAAGGAACAATGGAGCCGACAATATCGCGTCCCGGTGTTTAATGGGGTACGAGCGGTTAAGATGCAACTGAAGACGAACATCCCTAGTTTTATCATCATTGGCAGCTACAGATTATCGGTGTCCTACGCCGGCCAACCCAGATCCTGCTACGTCTGCAGTAGCACGGCACATCTAAAGGAATTTTGCCCCCACCGTCCGACCGCAACACCCCCAGTGGGGACTGTACGGAGAAACGAAACAGAACCGACGAAGGTGGTAGTGGACACGCAGAGTGAGGGAGCGCATCCTACGGATGAAAACAGGCAAACGTCCCTGGTGAATGACAGTCAACAGGAAGCAGCAAGGTCTGCACCGCAAAGGGAGTATGCCTCCATAGTTCGAGATACCACTGGGAAACGAGTACATCTGGCCAATCCGGAGGAGATAATACCACCCAAGGTGGGTCCACTTGTGACGGAAACAGCTGCAGCAGAAGAGAAACGCCCGACCGAGAAGAAACGGGCCAAGCGGGCGAAGACAAGCAAAGCCCATAAGGAAGAACCATCCTGGAATAACCAAATGGAGCTGGAGGAAGCTGTGGAAGGAGCCCATGAGGAGGCACGTCAATTACAAGTCCCGTCCACAGACACAGTAGATACGGCTGGAGTACTGACACAAGAGCCTGCCTCAGCATTGATTGGCAGCAGTATCCTGGAGGAGGAAGGTGAAAGGAACACCTGTGAGGTTCTACCTGCAAGGAGGGACGCGGGAAACAATCCCCAGAGTGATTGCGAAGCAGCACAGTTACAAAAAAGTGTGAGGTGCCCAGCGGTGGAGATAGGAGCCGACTCCCATTACCGGCAGGACACCCCCGGCACCACCGTAGCGGCGCGACCATCTGCGAGTGATACTCGACCGCAAGTAATCGAACGGCCACACAGATCCCAAGAGGACCAACCAAGGTCAGCTGAAGCAGTCGCAATTTATCGGCGTGCAGAGATGGCTGGTGGATCTCATCCCTCTCAACCTGATGCGAGGGCTACAGAAGCGGAGTCGCCGATCCTACTTCAGGTGACACGCAAGCCCCAGGTGTCCTTATGTGATCCAAGGATTAGGGGAAATCCTCCGGCACAGAGAACCCCAGTTAGACATCCAGAGACTGAACAGTAGCACTAGTAGCAATGCACGAGGCCAAGAACGTAGACGCCCGAGTTACACTATCTTTGTGACAGTCGCTTTCATCATGATCTATCTACGAACGGTGGCAACAGTGAATGTGAATGGGTGCAGAAATCTAGTAACCCAAAAACTGCTTAATAGTTTCCTCCAGGTGAACAACATTGACATATGCTTTCTCCAAGAAGTAAATACAACTTGGATGCTCTTTACAATTACGACTATAAAGTTAACCTAGGTTTAAACGGCAGAGGAACGGCAATAGTGTACAGGAAGGGACTTCCCCTGCAGAATTTTCAGATGGATCCCGACGACCGGGTCCTCTCCGCTACTTTGGAAGAGACCGTCCTGGTTAACATATATGCTCCAGTTGGGACACAGAATAGACACGAGAGAGAGCGTTTCTTCCAAACCGATGTAACCCCGCATTTGCGACAAGGCAAGGAACTTCTGCTAGCAGGCGACTTCAATTGCACGCTGCAGGCGAAGGATCAAAAAGGTGCTACGAATTTTAGCATCATGCTACAACACCTAGTGTCACAGTTGCAACTGCTTCACGCATGGGAGATCAAGCATGGGAATGAAGTGGAATTCACTTTTATCCGCAACACTTCTGCCTCACGCATCGATCGACAGTATTTATCTCCCGGAATGGCTCCAAATGTCCATCGAATTTGGGTCATTCCGGTGGCTTTTAGCGACCATCATGCAGTGCTATGTCAATTGCAAATAAATGAAATAAGGCATGAGACGACCGGCCGTGGCTACTGGAAACTCAATAATTCTATGCTGGAGGACACAGACATTCGGGAACAATTTCAAATCAAATGGCTTCAGTTACAGTCGGCCTTTAGAAGTTCAACTCGGAAGAGTCTTTGGTGGGTGAACACGGCAAAACCAGCGATTCGTTCCCTATTTAAATCCATGGGTATTGTGAGGGCACAGGCCAAGAAGCAGCTACTACATTTTTACAATGAGGTGCTGTGGGGGCTGCATCTGAAGCAAAGGGAGGGCTATGAGATACAGACGGAGATAAAAAAAGTAAAAGAAATCGTCAAATTAAAACACACCAATTGGAAGGACACAAAGTTCGAGCCAAAGTGAAATCCATGCATGAAGCGGAACAGAACTCATTTTATTATTTCGCAAAGGAACGGCAGAAGGGACATGGAAGATATCCTCAAACAATACGGGACGCGCACACTGGAACTGCCCATGTTGGAACGCGCGCCCAGCTCCAGCTTATAGCGGATCATTTTCGGGCTTTATTTCAAGAAGCGCCAGAAGCAGACACCCCTTATAGGCGTGTGGAACATGAACTGTTTGACACCGGCATCACCCAGGAATCCGCAACAATACTTACCAGCCCTATCACGGAGCGGGAGGTGTTGGTCGCCATTCAACAAGCCAGTCGACACACATCACCAGGTCCTGATGGGCTCACCTATGAATTCTATAGAAATTTCTGGCCAATAATCAAGAACGAAGTGATAGAAGTATATGCGGAACTGTGGGAGACAGCAGTGTTTCCCGCAACCTTCGCGGATGGTGTTATCACCCTGGTGCCGAAGAAACAGAAAACCGCCACCATGAAGGACTATCGTCCAATAACGCTGCTAAACGCCGATTATAAGTTATTTGCGAAAGTTCTGGATAACCGATTAAAAGGTGCATATGCAGAAATCATGCATTGTAACCAAACGGCAATATCGAAAAAGAACATTATTGTCACATTGGCGGAACTGCGTGACACGTTGATCCATCTACGCAGAGAAAATAAAGCGGTGGCTTTGATCAATCTCGACTTTCAACAGGCTTTTGATAGAGTGCGCCATTCGTATCTGTGGAACTGCTTAACGGCTGCGAAATTTCCATTACTGGTAATCAATCTTATTCAGGGACTCTACGGCACGGCACAGTCTCGAGTCTTATGGAACGGATGGTTTTCCAGGCCGGTACGAATAAAACGATCAGTACGTCAAGGCTGCCCGCTATCAATGGGATTGTTCTCATTGGCACTGAATCCTTTACTCCAGAGGTTGCAACAAACCATGCGAGGAGTCAGTGTATACAATGAACGGTTCACACTTACAGCCTATGCTGATGATGTGACTGTGGTGGCTGCAGATAATGAAGATATGACGACCATGCAACAGGGATTGGAGCAGTACACAACGATGTCCGGTGCAGTGTTAAATGCTGAGAAATCGGAGATCCTAATATTAGGAAATTGGCCGGAACCGCCACAGACCTTGGGGATGCAATGTGTCACTACTACAAGGATACTTGGTATATGCTTTATGGCAAATATAGAAGATACTACTGCAGTTAACTGGAGGGAAAAAATTAATAGTTTACGCCATTCCTTATCCATGGAGAGGATCTGGAACCTGAATTTGCTACAACGCATCTGGTACCTGCATACTTATGGTCTAAGCAAAATTTGGTATGTGGCACAGATTCTGCCGATTTCAAAACGTGACGCACAGAAACTGGAACAACTCCTTGGTTACTTTTTGTGGACTGGAAAAGCATATAAGGTGAGCCGGCCTCAACTACGTTTGCCTCCGTCCAAAGGTGGTTGCGGCTTAGTGGACATTGCCAAGAAATGCATGGCCTTATTGGGGAAAACCGCCACACAATCATTGCGCGGATCTGGCTCATCAATTGACCAAAATTTCTGGAACAGCTGCATAACCCTCAGGTGGCACTCAACGGATTTAAACCCACTGTCCTTCACCTAAAACGAATTCTGGACAACAACGATGACATTACGGCCTTCGAATGCACCCGGAACCACTACCGTATGCTCACGACAGTTCATCTGGTTCCCAGAGTGGCAGAGAAATATACCAGGGAGTGGAAAGTGATCTGGCAGAATTTATTTTGCAAACACGTGCCCAGTGATTGGCAGGAAACCACCTATGAAGTATTAAATGAGACTATACCGACAGCGGATAAACTCTGGCGACATGGAAGGGCACAGTCAAACCAATGTCCATCTTGTGCCGCCGTTGACACACTGGACCACCGGATTGCTTCCTGTAAGCAGGTTGAAGTCATCTGGGTAGAGCTCTGGACTTACATCGCCAAATGGTGCCCACCGCAAGCTCCACCATGCCTTGAGAAGCTCCAGCGTTTGGAATTTCATTTTCAGAATACTGCACTCCAACGCTGTGTAGTTTGGCTGGTAATGGGAACATTGTACTGGATCCTTAAACAGAATAATGGCCCAGTGGCGCAGAGGAAGGATTGGGTCAGTTTTCTGAGACAGGCACGCTGGCAACTGATAACTTCTGGTCTTAGCAAATCAATGCAGCCGTACATAACACGCCTTGCACTTTAAATACGACAATGCAACTATAATCAAAATAATATATATATTAAAAAAAATTTTAAAAAGATATATAAAATAAAAAACTAAAAAAAAACGAAGCTTCTAAATAAAAAAAAATAAAAAAAAAGAAAAAAAGTAAAAAAGAAAAAAAAAGAAAGAAAAAAAACACTAATAAATTTAATGAAGGAGGGGCTGCTATATTACATGATGAAAGAAGAAATCATCATAAAGCCATTCTAGGTATGAAATTTAATAAACCTTTATTAATTAATAAACTTCGTCTTCCTAATCGTTCTGGTGGAGGAGGAAGTCCGATATTAGGTGAAAAAAAAAATACCAAACAGGCAAAAAAAAAAAAAAAAAAAAAAAAAAAAAAAAAAAAAAAAACTACAGTGTGTAACATTGATTGTAGCATTAATCACTCTCTCTCTCTGGCGGAACTCACCAGTCCTTGTTAAATGAACTAAGTACACCAATTTTTCAAGCCACCAAAGATGACTGTCCTCTATCCTTTATTCGTGAGCTGGACGAATATTTTCACCTTAAGCGGGTTCCAGAGGCATTGAAAATGCCGATAGCGAAACAGCAACTGCGCGGAAGGGCCTCTGAGTGGTCCAAGATTGTTTTCGATTGCAGTTCTAACTACATCACTTTCAAACAGGCGTTTCTCGCGCACTATTGGGGAGTACACCTGCAAACCTCCATAAGACGGGAGATTTTGGCGGGAAAATATGATCCTTCAGATGGTTTATCTATGCAGGATTATTTCCTCAAAATAGTTAACCAAAGCCGACTTTTAGAGCCCGAGATCTCACCCCGGGACCTAATCCAAATCATTACGGGTCACTTCCCTCCACAGACTCGTAAATTCATCCGAGTAGCGGGAGTAAACACCTACCCACAATTTATGGAAGTCCTAGCTTCCCTTGAGAGTTACCCTTCCGTACCCGAACAAGTGAACCGAGGATCCCCAACCCATCATAGGAATCGCAGGGAATATAGGGACAGGCCTCCAGGTGACTTTTATTTAGGGCAGGGGGCAGGAAGTTCATCACCTCATGACCGCGCCAGGAATCGGTACCAGGAGCACTTACCCCGTTTTCCCGAATCCGACAGGTATCACCGGCAAGGGGGCAGTCCACCACCTCACCGAGGAAGGCAGAACTTTCACCCACGCTTCCGAGGTGATAGACAACCACAAATCCAATATGCGAATTTTCAGCGGAGCCCGAACCGAGGACCTCCACACAACCGTGGTAGAGGATTCTACAACAGGGGAATGGGTCCACGATTTCAAAGAACCGCCGACGTGACAGGTCAAACCCAGGACTTCTACAGCCATCCTGGACCAACTGTTACTCACCCTCCTAGCGGCGAAGACGTAACAAATGATGTTACTGCAATAATGACGTCCCCAGCGGAAAACTAACTCGGGATTTCTTTATGACTCGACAGGAATTCACTGGCAGTCACACAAAGGATTTTCGTGTTTTCACTCCGACACAAAAATTAATAAGCGAACAAATAATTAGGATAAATAATTAGAATAAGTAGATAATATTAATAATAGTAAACTGCAAGCAACCCTTACCTCAGGATAATGATCCGTCAGAGCTAAACAAAATGGAGGATCGTGTAATGCACGCAAGCCCCAATATGAGTATTAGGTGCAATTGTAATTAGTTTTAATTAAACCTCTGTATTTGTTAACCGTTAATCTTGAATTTGTTATGTGTTAAAAAAAAAAGGAAGAAGAATACTTACCCTAAACATATCCAAATGAACAAAGTGAAATCACAAGGAAAGGACAAAGTTTTCATGTGTGATGAAGTTTAAAAAAAAGTTAATATAACTTCAAGGTATTATTTTGGTATTTTATTGTTAACCCAGATGGTACATTGTTATCTATGTGATTGTAGTTGAACGAGATACAAGATAAAATATGCATTTACATAAATTAACTAGGTAGGAAAGATAGTTGACCCACATCCACCAGACATTATATATTTTGAGAACATTCAGGGTCAATAGCCTGATCAGCAGGTTCGGAGTTAAAAAAAAAAAAAAATTGTAACCCTTTCTTTCAGAGCAGGTAGTGACAATGAATATGTCAAACTGAAATGCCTCTCTTCACCCAGGCGTAAACTGCCGTAAATATTAAGGGATGAGCGAGGAATGTCAGAACAACCCATAAGGGTGTCAAAACTCTCACACGCAGTTAAAAAAAAATGTATATGTATGATTGTGTTAAAATTACTTGAACTCTGTTATCCTAGTTTAGGGGTGCTGCTGTTGATTTGATTGTCATAGTTAATTATTGTTATTTGTTAAGTATTACTGTGCATTTTATAACGTTTATGTAAACTACCTTGATATCACTTTCATGTATGTCTCCTTTGGTAATTAATTCCTGTTCACCATATTTCATAACATTGTGTATATGCAACCTGCATCTCTTGTAACCAACCGCTTCGTTTTAGGGCAGTATTTTGTGAAACAAACCCGTTTTGGAACAAATACGATTTTCTCTCACAAAAGGGGGCATTTTGTAGCGATATCTCCGCCTAACAATGGGTGTCAGAACTTTAATCCTGTCATAATTAAGGAAATAGTTTATTAATTATCCATGTTTTTGTAGTAATTTCTTTGAAAATTATATAAAACAAAAGTCCTTGTAAAATTATGTTTATGTTATAAGTTTCATAAAGGTTAATAAATAAACATAGGCACAGTTACGCAGGGAAATCTGCAAGTTTCCCGCCAAGAAAACAAAATAATTGATGCGGCCGTTGATACAATTTTGGCGTGAGGCAATAAAACGTTGGCATTAGATTATTGTTATTGTCTTCCTAAAGTACCGCGAGTCTCTTAACGAACTCGCGAACCGTTGCTAAAATTTAAATGTTTAAATAGAAAACAAATGAACATCAAACCCCAATAAGCATAGCCAATCAGGGGAAAGCGTGGGTGAGATAGTCGACAGTTCAGTGCTACCCGGTGTAAGGGAAGGTTGTGTCTGCGGGTCGCGGGATAGACGCCACGTTATTAGGAAGTGTTTTGTCAAGTGCCACTGAGTCGTTACACGTCCAGTGATTGTATACTATTTATATAGATATTGGGATTCATTCGACACAGCAGGAGATCATAATTTAGTTAACGGGTGGAAGATAGAACTTGCAGAGTTTCCTGTAGCCCGAAGTGCCCATAGTGGAAGTGCATCTTGTGTTTTTCTTCCGAGGAACCCCATATAAAAACCCATTCCTTATCATCACCGCCCAACACCCCGTTCCTCTCCCAAAGACCAACATCTCTCGTCGAGGCTGACCCTGAGAAATTGGCGCCTCCTCAGCTCCATCGACGAGACGACTTCAAGCGAGGAGGTCGACCAGAAAAGGGGTGGTGAATACGCTACACAATTTCTCGCTCACGGAGAAAAATTAATCAGCATCTATTGGTTTTTGAAAAAAACTGCATTTTCAAACCTCAAATTTGCACTAGTTAAACTATGCTATTGGTTTCTTTTCACATTCAATGAGACAGTTTCAGGAAGGAGAATTGAATGATTAATATAGTTGCTGTGCTAACCAATTAGTATTGCCAATAAATAGAAAAAACCGTTTTTCTCAGAAATGCATTTTGTGCATCAATTGAGTTTTGAAAAAATGCTCCTCAATTAAAGCTGGAAAGAGTAAGATATGACCAATTTCCATTACGATTGAAAACACAGCATTAGAAATACTTTACTTCCAGATATGCATGTCTCCACTCCAAATAATTGAATATTTAGCTATTCTGCCCTGAGTACTTTTAAACCAAGCCACTGCTCACTTGTTCAATTTCTATCCCAAGTCACTGAGTAGAAGCAAGGGGAATCAAGTACCAGGGAAGCAGAGAGATCCAACCAAATAGCATCCACCATGCTAGTGTGGCATGACATGGCAAGTAAACCTGAGGGTACCAATTTTCCTCATTATAGGCAGGGTTGCCAATCGAATTATGAACGTAATGGAGGATAATACAGCAATTAACCAACACAAGATGAACAAGAAGCAAAACATTGATGGTTACATAGATGAATCACAAAAAATGCTCTCATTAACAAGGTTAATCCCAAAAGTCAGGTTTTCTATTTTCTTCCCTTTTTTAAATTGAAAGATAGCTTATTTTCAGTAAAAGCTACATAGTTTTGAAGATTGCACATTCTTCCACTTTTTTGCATAATTGCAATTTGTCAATGCAATTTTGTAAGCACTGTGGTAGTCGTTGTATGTCCATGTAATACCAGCTCACTGCCAGGCTTCTGAGGAAGCACTAGAGCTCATGTTTTGCAACATGCTCATAGCTACAGCCAAATGTTCTTTCAACTTGGGAAACATGTGGTAGTCAAAGAGTGCTAACTCTGGACTACAGGGGACATAAGTAATGATGTGATTGCAGAAGATTCAGGGTTTGCAGGTGGTGTGGGAATCACTGCTGTTATGGAGAAGGCTTATGCCGTTTCTCAACATTTCTCTCCTCAGGTTTTGGATCACCACACGATTTTTACGAATAACTCTCCATACATTTCCATCAACTGTTGTGAATTTTTATTGGTTTAAAGTCACTTGCCGTAATAAAAAATGAGTAAATGGGTGAACTTCACACTCAGAAGCTTGATAACAGATGTCTGTCAAGATAAGACTGAGTGACCCAGGCACTGTTTTAACATCTCTGTAGAGAGCAGCATAAGTAACAAACACTGAAGCCAACAGCCGTGCAAAGAGTTTTCTGGCAGCCCAGCACACTGAAAACTTTATTTTGGGATTGCCCTTATAGTCATCTTAGAAATATGTAACTGTTACTAAGCAGTCACTGATTTCCAGACTGTGTCTATAAGATACAATTTTGAAACAAGCATTTAAAAATTACACAGAAATGTATTTATTGTTATGTATATCTTATAATTCCACCAGTGTTTACAAATCTGAGTTACATGTCTTTCATTTCTAACTACTTCAGCTTGGCGCAGACTGTACAGTTCAAACATTCATTCACAACATTACACAGTTGAATACTGAAAGTTTTAAGATTGCAACAGCATAAATTATATGAAATACATGGGAAGGTGATAATCTTAGAACCCTGTGTAGTCATGAACAAAATCATGTGTTCTGAAAGTCCATCACACTGTTCATGCAAATGCAACATTTGAGTTGTTTCTAATTAGCAATAATGTCTTTAAAATGTCACAAAATTGGTGTAGTCCTTTATAAATTTGTCAATTTCTTGCTTAATGAATGAAATTAAGAATTTTTTAACATACAAAACGGCTAACTTCTATTCACAGATATCACACTTGCAAAGTTTTATTGCACTGATGAATTAAATTATGCTTTTTCAAAGTGGACAACTGAGTAAAGCTTTTCTTACAAACTTCACATTTGTGTGGCTTTAGACCCTCATGTATCAAATTATGCCTTTTAAAATCTACTAACCAAGTAAAGCTCTTCCCACAAGTTTCACACTTGTGTGGCTTTTTACCTCCATGAATCAGACTATGAATTTTCAAATTAGATAACAGAGTGAAGCTCTTCTCACAATTTTCACACTTGTGGGGCTTTAGACCCTCATGAATTAGGATATGCCTTTTCAAATCTGTCAATCCAGTAAAGCTCTTTTCACAAGTTTTACACTTGTGTGGCCTTTTACCCTCATGTATCAAATTATGGTTTTTCAAAGTGGACAAGTGGGTAAAGCTCTTCTCACAAGTTTGACATTTGTGTGGCTTTATACCCTCATGTATCAAAATATGAGATTTCAAATGTGACAACCTAGTGAAGCTCTTCTCACAAGTTTGACATTTGTGAGGTTTTGTACCCTCATGTATCAAAATATGAGATTTCAAATGTGACAACCTAGTAAAGGTCTTCTCACAAATGTTACACTTATGTGGTCTTTCGTCCTTATGAATCAAATGCTTTTGTTTTACATTTAAAACACAGTTATAAGCATTTCCATTGCTACATTTATCAGATTGTTCTGAATAAACATGCTCATCCACAGGTTGTGCTTCTGCAACATCACCTTGGGTTTCACATCCAAAACCATTCTTTCCATTATAGAAGATTATATCTTTCGCCAAGTTTTCACTAGAGGGCAGTGATGATTTATTACTGCTACCACCAGAAACTATTGTGCACAGTCTGAAATATTGGAGCATTTAGCACAATTAATTACAATAACCAAAGAATGAAAGTGATCAATAAATGAAAACAGAATATCTGATTCACACTAATAAGTACATGCTCATAAATATAGTGTGTCCCAAAATTAGACCGACAAACTTTGGGAGCTGATACATAACATTTTAAACACCTTTTGTTAAGGAAAGTTCTTTTGCTGCAGTACTTCGTTTAAGCGCTAGACAAGTTAATGTCATAGATTACTGCTCCCACCCAGTTTAAGTATTTACGGCAAAATCAACAATGCAAATTAGTATTAAATTTATCTTAGTAAGGCACACAATCTTAATCCAAGAAACAAACACAGAACACAAACAAAACAGAAACATCTGATTGCTTACAGTTAATCACAGCTTTATTATTCAACAGTAGAGAGACAAACTTTTAAACCAGAGAAATGGCTGGTGTCTTTGAGAGAGTACGGCAGAATAGGGCACGTTGACGCACTCTTGGTGTTAATCGCAATGGGCGTGCATTCCAACATTTACTTTGAATAGTAAAGCTGTGATTAACCGTAAACAATGAGAAGTTTGTGTTTGTTTCTTGGATTAAAATTGTGTGCCTTACTACGATAAAAGCAATAAGTAATTTGCATTGTTGATTTCGCCATAAATACTTAAAACTGGGTCGGAGGCAGTAATCTATGACATTAACTCGTCTAGTGTGTAAATAAAGCACTGCAGCAAAAAAAAAAAAAAAAAAAAAAAAAAAAAACTTTCCTTAACAAAACTGTTTAAAATAATGTTATCTCTCTCATAGTTTGTTGGTCTAATTTTGGGACAGCCTGTATGTGGCACCTCTTCAACACTTACAGTCTCTTTATTCAGGGTGTAATATACTTGATGTACCAAATGAACACTACGAATAAATACACAGCTGAACTGGTTAAAATGTTTTATATGACATTCTCCATGTATTCACAGTTTTTGCCAAAAAAGGGGGGGTTTAAAGTGCTACGTATTTGGCAACACTGCTCTTCAGTAATGTCACTGAACATGCTCCCTGTGCAGTCAGCTATTTTTGGCAATTCTGATGAGGTGGGTAAAATGGAAGTCCCATGTGTACCTCTAATGTTAACAAGAGCTCTATTAGTGTCAAAGCCTACTACCTACACAGGCTCATTTACATGGACAAAGCATGAATAGTATGAAAAAATAAGCTGCATTCCTTACTAGAAGCTCCATAATATTTTCCGGTAAATGCATTATTGTGAAACTATTGCGATATCACAATCACAAGAAATACAAGTGCACTTTACTCTTCTCCTGCTAGCTGCTGAACTTTAGGCAGAATGTTCCTGTTAATCCTAATGCTTGTTTAGGCTTGCCTTTACGGCAGCAGGTAGCAGCTGCGAACCCATGGCAAGCTGCCCACTGCCAACAACGCTTTCGTGTGAATTGCATGGAATGCAGCACTGAATCAGAAATTACATCTGGGGAAAAATGTATGTTTAGAGGACATTAAAATAAAAGCAAGCAAAAAAAGAAAATGTGATATTTTAGGATAGGCTCAACTTCACAGCCTTATGCACATTTTACCCCTGTTCATCTGACAAAGCACGTTTGAAGCTTTGCAATGTCGCGCTACATGTAAGCATTGATTTATCATTTTTCTTTTCATTTTATTCTTTGACCACCTTTCAATTTTGGTAACTTCTGGTACAGATGATAATGTAACAAAAACTGCTGAAATTTGTGAAATTTTGCTCTCAAAGTTACCATTGAATCATTAATACTTAATTTAAAATTAGTTTGTAACACATTAGTAATCTGAGCAATCAATTAGATGAAAATAATGAATTCCATAAGACACAGTGTGACTTCACTGCATGTCAAGTCAAGAACACTACTATCATTCCCCTGTGTTCACTTATTTACAGTGACATCACTGTCATGCCCTACCCCCTTCTTATCACTGCAGTGTGTCACATGTATGCCAGCTCGCAGTGCAACCAAGTTGAAAATAACAGAAAGACATTTCTTCTGAAAATATGCTTTTGTTTCTGCAACAATCAGCTCTTCATTATTAGCCACTGGCATACTAGGCCATTCTACAACTGTTGTAGAAATATTAATTTTCCTCGTAATCCATGTCTTAGCGAGTAAAATTGGAATAGAATTATTTGTTACATTTACCATGTAGAATATTCTCTTAACATATGGTGCATCAAGTGCATACCTTGCACCCTGTAAAAAGCAATTATGTTGACCACGATAGAATTGTCTGTGTGTAATGTGCTAGCCTCTAGTTGCAAAGGTCATTGTTCAAACCTAGCTGTATATTTTCGGGCATAAAAATCCTTTGCATGGCTTTCTTTGGAAGAAGTAAAACTGGTGGACCTCTGTCATAGATTTACAGCATGCAAAAGAACTATAAATCTAATTAACAGGCACCTAAGCAAAATTAAGCAGTCTTTTACACCCAACATAGAATGTCATCCTGAAAATTATAGTAATTAAAGAGCGTCCATAAATAAAATCTCAAAAAAAGAAAATAAATCAAATTACGTTTGTTAATGTGTATTATTATTGGGTAATTGATGAACTCTTACAAATGGATAACTTGTTATCAGGAAGATCACTTTGAAGTTTCAACAAAATAACCAAAGTTTTTTACTACATCAACTTCAAGGTTTGCTGTAACAGAAGCTATTTTCAGAATTCTTCTGTTAACTACACTTGCAAGAAAATATCATAACCAAGTGGTTGGGTGGTTATAGTACATATTTAGCAGCTAAGAGAGGGGATGAAATGATTCTCACAGGATAATACACAAAATATTCAACACTGAGTGCTTCAAAGAGGACTAATAGTTTTTAAAAATCTGATGTTAAATTTACATGACTTTTCCTCCCCATTGTTCTATCAAATATTCTTAGAATATCTCATTCTTTTCTCTGTTTCACATTAATTCAGATATAGTTTGGAAATAACGTTACCTTAAATATTGTCATTAAGCTACAGTAAAGTAACCCTCTAGAAACGAAAAGAAAGATACCAATGCACAATGGTTACTAAGTGTAAAGATAAACAATGTAAACACTATACCAGGTGAATCACCTGCCTCTATTTTTTTCAAATGTATGCAACCCACTAAGAAGCAGGTGTACCTTGAGTCTATCTTGACTGTACACTCTACACTTCACATATGGGCATAGACAAAAGGTGGCTAAATATCAGTGAATAAATGTTTTAAGGGGCAAAAGGTATTTGGGTCAATCCATGTCAAATCAAACACCCGTAAAACACAACTTTTTCGTAGGAGGTTCAAAGTTTTTTTATGAATAATAGGCATCAAATAAGGAGACCCGTATTTTTTTATTTCCGTATTCTTAAATTACCTGCTTAGTTATGCCTATTAGAAACTAAGCAATTTCTGTGCGCACCGTAATATAAACTTTTTGTTACTCTAAGGCCGTATAGAGTTGAGAGTTGGGGTTTGCCGCACTGGAAAGGTTAAATATAATACTTTTAACAACTTTCGATCAATCATTATTACACATAAAATTTGGACTGTTTTTTTGATGGTATATTTTGTAAAACCAAAAATAGGATTTAAATCGATGTGTTAAAAATCTAAAAAAATACACATGTATTCCCTGACATTTTATCTATAAAATAAGATGTTGAAAACTATGGAGCTTGCATTAATGCATTTGCTACAATTTTTTTTCTGGAGGCCTGCAAGCGCTCATGGGCCACATGAAGTAGAGATCAGTCTGTACAGCAGGATTCGCCGTTCTTGGCCACTTGAAAGTGAGTAACAAGCCAGGTGAATGCAAACAACATGCGAACTGGTGCGTCAGCTATGCTACTCAGATAACTTCTTACTAAGGCAGTACAGTCCATACAGAAAAATGTCTCCACAATGTACCTTCTTTCTGATACTCCTGTGGCATCTGATACGTGCTTTTGAATTTTTTTGAAAAAATCTTCTGATGTAAGCAGTTCTTTGCTTTTAGCTTCTTCCTTCATGTACGTCCATACATTTGAAATAATTCTCTACTCTGACTGTGTAATGTTTAGAACGTACAGGTGGCATAATTGATTTACGCTATGATCAATGTTTCACAAATTCACTATATTCACTCTTTATCGCAAAGTTCTATGTCTTCAACTGCACGCTGCACTAAAAAGCACGTGTGAATTAGCAAGACTGTCTCAGATCATGCAAACATCACTACCTTCCCCCTCCCTCCCCATGTGTATGGTTTCATTCGCAGAATTATACAATATGAGCTGATGAAACAGACAAAAGCTATGGATTCGCCAACAGGACTTCCAGTCAAGGTCAGGGGCCAAGAACAATGGGTCCAGCTGTGCTTTAAAATTACACTCCTTCATTCCTTTGTCAAAAACTGAAGCTTTAGTGAAACAATTTTCTTTTGAAGAAGGAGGTAAAGCTGTGTGTTGTATGGAAACAGTTTAAAATGCATATTTTAAAAACATTTTGAAGATGCTAATAGTGTACATATAATTGTGTGAGCTAGCAGTGTTCTCCTTACTGTACTGTTGTAACATTCATGGAACCTCAAGCAGTGCACAGTTGCTGTAATGGAAGGTAGCAATTGTGTGAGGTTACAGTACCTATCACCGCTGGACTGATTTGCAAGTAAGTTAATTACAGCTGAACTATTAGAGACTCCATTCTGATTTTTTCTGAGAATATTGAATAAACTTCATTGTATTTTTAGTTTTTTTTCCAGATTTATAAATGGTCGAGTTTATGTTATCTCACTTTAAAACTTTAATCGTATAAAATATAATATTAATATCAATTAATAAAATTAATAAATACCTCACAAAATACTGTGATTTATCTTTAATTTGAGCCAAAGATCAAGTAATTTGCTTCATTACAATTGGAGGTATGATTGATCGAAGAGTGAGGAGAGAGCGATTTTTGGGACATTTCAAAAATTAATATCTTGGGGTAGTAAGGGGTAGTGATGCGCCTCCTATAGCCTCTCCTACCCAATTCCCATCCTCATCCTGCCCGTGGTGCACCCTGCTTTTAACAGATGAGGCTCTGGGGACCGAATCACAGCGGTATAACTGTTTCATCTAAAATGGAGGAAATGTCATTTACATATGTGCTGGCCTATCACAGCGCAACAGCGTCCCTCAGAGGCACATGAGGGGAAGGTCGGTGGATCTAAATATCATCTATTTAGTCCTCCCGGCTACGTCCGATGGACCCGTTGACCAACGATAGGTGTGGTCCTCCTTGCAAAATGGGGGTTTAAGTCGGGTGATGTAACTGCCACATTGTAAAACTGGTGCCCGTTAAGAAAACAGTTACATGAAAGCCACAGTCATCTCTACAGAATAGGTATCTCAGCCTCACCAATATGTGTCCTGTGTAACGATCCAGCAGAAATGAATGAAGAACACTTGAAGACCTGTGAAGCATTAAGATCAGAAGAAACTACAGTTCAAAAGTATTGGAAAGCACGAATGCTAATGGCTTCATTGCCAGATGCAAGGCACTAGAAAACAACAACAACATATCTGCCAAAATATTTTTTTTTTATAAAACGAAGAAACATGGTTCAAATGTATCTTGTTCCAAAACACCAAAAAAAAATTTCAGGAAAATCTGAGAGATCAAGGTCATTTTTTGCCATATTTTGTTTGATTTGAATGACTCATTTGCGATATACACCTATTTCAAAAACATTGTACTGAAACTGAGACTTTCTCATGGTTTCTACACAATTTATAAAATTTTTTTAATATTTACGTTCTACACACATGCTCCAAAAGCTCCTGATGAAAAAGAACCAACCATAATAGATTCACCTTCACAATGAGTTAAAACAAAATGGCGGATCTGTGCCAAGGGATAGTGATAGGTTATGACCGATTAAACACACCTACATTCATAATGGAGTTGTACAGTCACATCAACAAATGTAAATAGTTTAATAATTCAATGTTGGCATAAATCAGTACTTACTAGTTTGTATAGCAAGTGTAATAGCTTCAGCCGTGCTTATTAATGAAGATAAAATACCAATAAAATCTTAAATTTGCACAAATGGGTCTTAACACAGTAGTTAAGTTATGAAGCGATGGATAGCCTCCGCACACCTCAGCTAGCATTGAAGTTTAAAAGGCTAATCTTTATAGGACTGTGATAGTCAAGTGGAAATACTGCATTTGAATCTCAGCAACACTCTGACGACATGTGTTCGAATCTACGGTTATGGGACGAAGGTCTTTTTAACTCTCCATTTCACTTCTTTCAACCAATGATAAGGTATTACAAAACAAATTGCAAAGAAATTACATTAAACAGATGAAAATGCAATTTGAGCACTTCATTAATCATGTACCTTTTGGACTCACTTTATTCTTAAATGTGATTGTAAATGTGGCAAAATGTTAACCTCTTGAGCGCTTGCCATTTAAAGCCTCCGCGGGCCGACAACTGTTAACCAATATCCAATGCCGGGCATTTAAATTGTTAAATGCGCTAAAGTGCTCCGTAAATACACAGCTGTATTTTGCGTAAATATTAAGTTATTTTAATGAAACAAAAACTGGTATAAAACTCCTTATATGCAGTATACATGTACGTCATCAGCAAAGTAGAGCTGCTTTAACAAATCATTGAAATGGCACTATTTTGTTTCACTGTGTTGAAAAGTTAACTTTCCTCTGTCAAACGCATCTAATATAAGTTCTCTGAAAGAAACAGTAGTCGACCCATTGTATGTGTGGCCCTTGCGTCAGCAAAACAAAGCATAATGTGAAATAAAGCACTAGTGTATGCGTGGTCTATGAATCATCAGAATAAAGCATGTTTGCAACCTTTGCTTGCGTGTGTTTCGTACCTTGGATAGCAGGCTCCGTTTGTTTCTTTCTTGAAATACATACATATACTTTTCTGCTTGTTGCTGAAGTGAGAAGTGGTATAAAAAGGTATTTTTGCACCAACTGGATATAACCATATACAATTGTTTGGTAATTTGGAGAGCTCTAAACCCACACAAGACAATGACCTACCTGGACTTCCGACTATTAATAGCTCGCAGCCTAAATGAACAATACCATGTTGGGGGTAGAAAATCCAGAACCCCTGCACCCCTCAGACTTCAAGGAAAACATTATCCTAAAACAATACCACCAAAAGCAAAGAAGTCCTTCCCATCTCAAAAGTGTTTCGTGTGCTGCAAGAAGGGAATTCGCGAATGTGGAGATGTGCCCTTGTATGTTTATCCCTGTTTTGAGGCATATCACTGCAGAATGAACATATTAAGGTAAGCCAGTAAAGTATATAGGCTTTATCTTCCTTTCATAGAAGTTTGAAAACAGTGTTGTTGTACTTAATTTAATTTAAAAGGTGAGTTAATTAATAACACTGAACAACACTTACAACATATTTTTCCGGGATCCGTTTCGAAGGTTAACTTTCCTCCATTATCAACCGGACAATAACTGGGTTTCCATTGTGTTTCATGGTGCAGATGGTGATGCTTCTTCTGGTGTTTCTTCTGGTGGCGGTTCAATGAACTCACTGAAAATGTCTCTCTGAGGAATGTCGAAATTAAATACTCGGTTTCTATTTTTTAAAATAAAGATTTGTTCCCATGTGGACAGTTTTTGTTTTCCGGTTATGTGTTTGGGAAGTTTCGGTTCTAGCTTTATGTCATGATTTTTTGTCCAAAAGTGAAATGCAACCGCTGATTTTTCTAATTGTTTACTCTTAATGTTTCTAACGTGTTCCTTGGATCTAATTTCTAAATTTCTTTTGGTTTTTCCTATGTATATTTCATTACAATCACTGCATTCAATTTGGTATATGCCAGATTTTTTGTTAGGTGGAATAGCATCTTTGATGTTTGAAAGTAGTAGGTTTTTTATGGAGTAATGGTTTACTGCTGCTAGCTGAATGTTGTATTCCTTGAACACCTTTTTAAATTTATCAAAGGCCCATGGATATGTGAATTTTTTGAATATCATTTTTGTTTTTGCTGCTGTGAGAGTTGTAGTTTCTTTTAATAATTTTTTCTTTTCTGCTTGTTTTACCTTTTTATCTACTAATTCTTTGGGGAAGCCGTTTTTTTGTGCTATTTCAATTATTTTGTAATATTCTGTTTTATATTCTTCTGCTGAAAGAGGGATGTTCACCAATCTATGTGTTAAACTATTGAAAATTGCTTGTTTGGGGCTTCTTGGATTGTAACTATCAGCTCTTATGTAGTTGTCTGTCTGCGTTGGTTTTCTGTGAATACCGAAATTATTCTATCCTTGTTTTTGATTAATTTTAGATCTAAAAATGGTAATTTATTATCTTTTTCTACTTCCACTGTGAAATTTATACTTTTGTCCTGTATGTTCAGAAGTTTTAATGCGTCACTAATGTGTCTTTTTGGAACTATTGCAAATATCGCACCTCCCAAGGAAGAAGATCGTAACTCACTTTTTTGCAATTTTGAGATATGATATGTTTCAGAAAGTGTAGGTAAAAGAGCATCTTGTGTATAAAAATTATATCTTTATCTTTGATTGTTGATGAGCTGTAAGCAATTGTTTTATGTTGTATCTTTGAGGTCATTACATTATTCGTGGAAAACTATCATATGTTAAGATACAATACTTTTCCAGGTTAACGTTGTTGCCTTCTTCCTAATTTAACTGAAGTTACGTTTGTTTTCCAAGGAGATTTGCAGTCTAATTTTAATAAAATAAAGAGGAAATATGTTATGGCAGTTGAATTTGGTACAGTGATTATGCAGCTTCAACATTGTGAAGGTAATGAACCTGGTACGATGTTGGTAAACTTGTGTGTCTCAATAATTACTGTTGATTTTACCACAATGAAAAGAGCAAGGAGAATGGTGCAGATGGTTTTATCATCAGATAGGAAACATTAATTACTATTCTTATATTATATATTTCACTGGTAAATAACGATTGATAATTTCTATAAGAGTTAAAAGGAACAATGAATTCTGGCTAGTTCCTAGGCTTACTGAACACTAGCAAAGAGACGAGGACTTCAGCCCTGACTGTTCTGTTTGTGAACCATCACACTGTAAGTCTTATTTTGATATAATTTATTGTGCCATTCAATACTGTTGTCATTGGTGAACATAAATTATAAGGTGCTGGGACCAAACATCACCTCCAAATTTTACAAAACTTAGTGACAATAATTACTATGATAGTATACATATTGTGTATTGTTATCATTTTAAATATAATTAGCATTTCTTCCTTGTTTTAGCTGATACTAACAGTGATGAACAAACACCAACACATAAACGAAAAAGGAAAAGGAAAGTTATAAGTCAAGATGGTGTCAAGAATGACATATTGCAGTGTTGTAAAAGCATTGATTTTGAAAGTGAACCAGTTGCACCAGCATATGAAAAATAGTTCGGAGCTATCCTGGGCCTTTGGGTTTTCAGATACTAAATTTTACTGTCAATCCAGAGGCAACTCCTGCAATGAAAAGAAGTCGCTCTAAGAAACGTGATTCTTTAGAAAAAAAGAAGAGGTAAAGAAAGGAAGAGGGATGAAAGTTCATGGAAAGATGTAAGAAAAACAACAAGAAATCTGGGATTGTAATACACAAACAGAGCTGGAAAATTGGTAATATCAAAGGAGATGGGGAATGGTTGTGGAGTTGAGTTTAGGTTTAAATGCCATAGTAAAATAAGTAATGAAGACAGAAAAATGATATTCGAAAGGTTTTGGAAAATAGGCAGCCATACTCGCAGATGTGATTTTATAACCAACCATGTCAGTAAATAGGACAAGAAACAAGTTACTACAGGTAAAGGGAGAAACTCAAGGAGGAGCAACATATTTAGTTATTGCTCTCGTGTAAACGATTCTCCTATTAAAGTTTGTAAAGTGATGTCCTGAACTCAGTATCAATAACATACATGTATGTCAGAACTGCTTTTTCAAAATTGGTTGTTGGTAGTTGTATATCCCCTGATAAGCATGGTCACCATAGTAACAGACTTCATGCAATAAGTGATTCTGTTAAAGATGCAGTGAAGGTTCACATTCAGTGGATTCCAAAAGTTGAGTCCCATTACTTGCGTAGGAATACTAGTAGACTTTTCCTGGAAGCAGTTCTAAATTTCTCAAAATTGTACAGACTTTTCTCTGAATGGTTCACTCAACAAACATATGCTTTTAAACCAGCTACACAAAGGCAGTATCAAGAAATTGTTGACAACGAATATAACATTGCTATTAAAAAAGATCAGTGTGAACTTTGTTCTAGCTATATGAAATTAACTACCGATCAACAATTATTGCAGAAAGAAGATTATGAGAAAGACAAATACAACAAAGAATTAGCTAGAAACCAGAAGGAAGTAACTGTTCGTTAGCTTGTGCGGTATTTGATTTTCAGAAAGTGCTTCAAACTCCAATCTCAGATGTCATCATTTTTTATTATAAGAGGACGTTAAGCACATATAATTTCACTGTGTATGATTTGGGTAGTAAAGACGGTTACTGCTATAGCTATTTTCACGTCATGAAGGCACAACGGGCTCTTATGGACCATGTTATTCTTATGGAAGAATCAGATGCACTGTTGCCAAATTTGCATGTTTTCAAATGTGACTAAGATAAAGTATGAACATGCATTTCGGTGTAAAATGTGTCGAAGAATACTATGGTATGCACGATAAACCTTTTATGCAATTGTACATTTTTTAAAATAATAAAATGTAAAATTTTGTTGAAAGCAGGTTTTTTAACATCTTTCTCGCTCCGCACGGTTAAACATGGCTTTAAAATGAAATAATTGCAATGAAAAAAATCTGGATTATTCGCTTGCTTTTATGGGCCACGTTGGTATTTAGATTATATCAATATCTCTAAACATATTTTTTAAAAAAAATAAAGTTTGCAACAAAGTGTTAGGATTCTTCGTTTATACAGTGGAAAATGTCGTCGCTGGCTAATTCTCGTTCTGTAAGTCCACGTAAAAACTTCCAGCGGCAAAGTTGTCAAGGAAATAACGAAATTATTTTTTATATAAACATAGAACATCTCCAGTAACAAGCCATCCATAAATCACCATTTAAAGGCAAATGTTTTTAGCGCGCCAAGCACATGGCCAACAACACCTGGTTCTCCTGTCTTGCAGATGATGGAAACCAGATTTGTGGCAGTTGAAGGGCCGATAAGGTATTGTACTTCAGTGGAGGTTTTCTATAGGTTTCGGGAATTTGAGGTGTGAGCGAGTTTTACAAGTTCTCTGGTAATCGTGTGCATTGCAGTTAAGTAATCAGTGTGCAATGGATCGCAGAAGAAAAGGCAAAATTATTAAAAGTAGCGAGTGAAAAACAATTCTTAGGGTATTTAAAGGAAAAGAACCCCGGACACAGTGACTCGTTTATTGTTAGTGAACTTTATAAGGCAACTGGTGTGAGTAGGCATACATTTATTTAGATTAAGAAAATAATGTAAAAAGGGTCCCATCACTGCATCGCGGAAAAGAACACAAACGGTACATACATACAAAACCAGCAGGAAGGTGAAATATAACGATTTTGTACGCAGTTCTATACGACGCAAATTTCATTCATTTCTGTTTCAAAATATTCCCCCTACAATTCTGTCCGTATTGAAACAGGTCAATGAGGATAAGGACTTGCTAAATTTTAAATATTCAACCTTTTATCGCTTAGTGAAGGAAATGGGATTTGATTTTGAAAAGAGAGGAAATAAATCGCTTATGGTTGAGAGAAGTGATATAGTGTGGCGGCATTCCTATTTACGGAAAATAAAACAATTCAGGAAAGAGGGAAGGAAAATCGTGTACCGTGATGAAAGTTGGGTAAATGTAGGGCACACTGTATCAAAAGTTTGGAAGGATAGGACAATAAAAACTCCTAAAGAAGCGCTTTTGGCCGGGTTATCCACTGATCTTAAAGCATTATTAAAAGTGGCGAGCAATTCTTAGGTGTTTGACAATGATAATGATGATGATAATAACAATAATAATAATAATAATAATAATAATAATAATAATAATAATAATAATAATAATAATAATAATAATAATAATAATAATAATAACCAATAATAACTAAAAATAAACCTGGTTGTGAGCAAAAACGCAGTAATCACATTGGCGCAACATACGTGGCAACGCCGCGCTGATTCTCCATAAGAGCCATTGTGCCTTCATAATGTGAAAACTCCTATAGATGTGGCACGAGTCTTGCTAAACGTGGAGCAAATGAGGTCGCAAGCTGTTTAATTGATTTTGTGAAGCAAAAAAAGGAAGAAGGGAAAAATAAAATAACCTTCTTCTCTGACAACTGCGGGGCTTAAAATAGGAATAGGTTTGTTTTTGCCCATTACGTTTTTGCTTCTCAGTGTTATAAGATAGATATTTTACAGAAATTTTTAGAAAAACGACATACACAGAATGAGGGAGACAGCATGTATGCCTTAATAGAAAAGAGAAAGAAAGGATTAGAAATCTTCACACCACAGCAATGGTAAATGCTAGTGGGAACAGCAAAAGTTACGGGAAATTCCTATAGAGAGATGGCACAAACAGATTTTTTTGATTTCAAATCTTTAGCTGGATTCCAAAACTGGTCAACTGATTCTTCAGGCAACTTTGTTATGTGGAATAAAATCAGAGAATTTTCCGTTTGTTCGACAACTTTTCATGAACCAAAGTTCAGGGATTCATTTGATGAAGATCATCGCACTCTACCTTTGCAAAAAGGCAGAAAAGTTAGATCTGCCATGGAATGCAAACATTTACCAACAACCTACAGCAGAACTATTCCAGTATCAACTGCAGAATATAAAGACCTCATTTTCTTGTGCAAAAGTAGAAACATTCCTGAATGTTATCATTCTTTCTACTATTCTCTAAAGCACAGGTGTACAGGAGTTGAATTAGAATCTACAGATGACGAACTGCAGAGGAAAAAGTAGAGTATGATGTAAAATCTAATGTTCAGTTTGACAGTACTTTTAAAAATGTTTCCTTTTTATGTTTGTACTGTGTTGACATGTACTAAGAGTTGATACAATTAAAACTGTTCTTTGCTGCAAGTAGAGATTAATTTATTTTATTTTTAATAAAAAAGCCTCTACTGTAAGTTGACTTTTTTCATAATTTCCGCGGAAAAACATCGTAACTCAAAAAACTTCACACCTTGTAATGGAAAAAATATAATAGCTTTAGTAATTGAATTCTGATAAGGTTAATATTAATACACTGTATTAACAGATACATAATGAGTACTAATACCTTAACTTGAGACCCAAATATGAAAACAATTTTTCGTTGTTCTTCAAACTTTGTTTTTGCTCTCCTGAAAAGTTATGAAAAGTGAGTTACGATCTTCTTCCTTGGGAGGTGCGATATGTCATCCACATATCGCTGCCAGAGTTTGAACATCCACGGGAAACCTTTTGTGATCCTTATTTCCAATGAACTCACGTAAATATCTGCTAAGAATGGCGAGAGAGGGTTGCCCATTGCTAAACCTGAAGTTTGACGGAAATACTTTGTTTGGAACTGGAAGAAATTTTGTTCTGTGCATAATTTGGTGAGTTCTATGTATTCTGCAATTTCTGACGATGACATTCCAAGTGATATGAGCCAATTTTTGATCAGTGATGGGAGTTTTTCTATTGGTATACTGGGAAATAGTGACTTTACATCAAAGGAGACAAGGGTGTCTCCTTTGATGTAAAGTATACACAAAGGCAGACAAAGGGAACAAAATAGTAATAATGAATAAATCAAATTACATAGAAAAAATGGAAACAATGCTAAATGATAGTAACTACGAAAAAATCAGCAAAAACCCGCTAACCACTTGTGTTCAAACCTTTGAAAAAACTATACAAAATTCAAGCATAATACCAAACAAATATGCAATTAAACAAAATAATCCAACTGTACCCAGAATCTATGGTTTACCCAAAATACACAAGCCAGACATTACCATGAGACCCATAATTAGCAGCATAGATTCACCAACTTACAAACTGGCAAAATGGCTATCTAATACATTTAATTCATTTCTTAAATTTGAAAGTTTAAGCATAAGAAACAGTTATGAACTAATAGAACACATCAAAGGCTTCAAATTAACAGAAGAGGACACCCTTGTCTCCTTTGACGTAAAGTCACTATTTCCCAGTATACCAATAGAAAAACTCCCATCACTGATCAAAAATTGGCTCATATCACTTGGAATGTCATTGTCAGAAATTGCAGCATACATAGAACTCACCAAATTATGCAAAGAACAAAATTTCTTTCAGTTCCAAACAAAGTATTTCCGTCAAACCTCAGGTTTAGCAATGGGCAACCCTCTCTCGCCATTCTTAGCAGATATTTACATGAGTTCATTGGAAATAAGGATCACAAAAGGTTTCCCGTGGATGTTCAAACTCTGGCAGCGATATGTGGATGACATATTTGCAATAGTTCCAAAAAGACACATCAGTGACGCATTAAAACTTCTGAACATACAGGACAAAAGTATAAATTTCACAGTGGAAGTAGAAAAAGATAATAAATTACCATTTTTAGATCTAAAATTAATCAAAAACAAGGATAGAATAATTTTGGTATTCACAGAAAACCAACGCAGACAGACAACTACATAAAAGCTAATAGTTACAATCCAAGAAGCCACAAACAAGCAATTTTCAATAGTTTAACACATAGATTGGTGAACATCCCTCTTTCAGCAGAAGAATATAGAACAGAATATTACAAAATAATTGAAATAGCACAAAAAAACGGCTTCCCCAAAGAATTAGTAGATAAAAAGGTAAAACAAGCAGAAAAGAAAAAATTATTAAAAGAAACTACAACTCTCACAGCAGCAAAAGCAAAAATGATATTCAAAAAATTCACATATCCATGGGCCTTTGATAAATTTAAAAAGGTGTTCAAGGAATACAACATTGAGCTAGCAGCAGTAAACTATTACTCCATAAAAAACCTACTACTTTCAAACATCAAAGATGCTATTCCACCTAACAAAAAATCTGGCATATACCAAATTGAATGCAGTGATTGTAATGAAATATACATAGGAAAAACCAAAAGAAATTTAGAAATTAGATCCAAGGAACACGTTAGAAACATTAAGAGTAAACAATTAGAAAAATCAGCGGTTGCATTTCACTTTTGGACAAAAAATCATGACATTAAGCTAGAACCGAAACTTCCCAAACACATAACCGGAAAACAAAAACTGTCCACATGGGAACAAATCTTTATTTTAAAAAACAGAAACCGAGTATTTAATTTCGACATTCCTCAGAGAGACATTTTCAGTAAGTTCATTGAACCGCCACCAGAAGAAACACCAGAAGAAGCATCACCATCTGCACCATGAAACACAATGGAAACCCAGTTATTGTCCGGTTGATAATGGAGGAAAGTTAACCTTCGAAACGCGTCCCGGAAAAATATGTTGCAAGTAAAATTAAATTAAATTATATAGGCTTTACTTAAAATGTTTCATAAAGGGAAAATTAAAATAAGTTGAGTTAGATAAGGGATAAATAAGAGTTAAATGCACAAACGCACAGGACGTGCATATACGCCCATCCGTCATTTCACGTCCATAGCGCTCAAGATAATAACAATGTAATCATTTTTCTGTAGTTACTATGTATTGCTTTTTTCATTTCTGTTAAAACACATTTAATGTTGTTGTTAGCTAATGCTGGATTTCTGACAATGAAGTCATTAATCCTCTTGCTCTCCAATATTTTTCACTTTCATAAATATTGAAGAGACTTAGCAGTAAATGTAACCGCTTTTTACAGAGCACCATATTTTTATGTTTTGGCAGTCACATCGTTCTCTCACAACCCCCAGAATGTCTGGAGGACCACACCTGTCGACGTTTTACGGGTCTCACCGACCTGACCGGGAGAATTATGAAAATAAATTCACCGACCATATCCTCTGATTACCAATCAGAGGACATATTACATGCCATGACAGGTCAGCAAGTTAGGGGTTAAGGTTTTATAGAGAAATTATAGAAATGGAGAGGTTGGAAAAATAAAGACTCCCTAGCCCTCAGGAACCCTAGTAGCATCGGGGTCGGAAGAGAACAAGAGATGACCAAGGTAAGGTCAGATAGAAAAGTTACAGTGAGGAGCAAAACACCAGTAAGTGGAAGTAATGTTCTGCTCAGCTTGGGTACCTTGTGGTTGCCATTCACATATCCCCTAGACGGAGACCCCTGAGTAAACACATTTAATGTAATCATTACTCATTTAAAAAAAGACCAAAAAATTGCTATAAGGAGGTTTGAGCCTGTGAAATGTCTATTTAATTCACGGCAGACTGACGTCAAGTCCATTTGACCACAAGCCTCTACCAACTTCTTTTACCCGAAACATTTAGGTATCAAGTTGCTTACTAGTCAACAGAAAAAAATTTGTTTTAGCTCTTGGCAGCTTATTTGTGTTCACAGAACTTTTCATCTTGGCTATTAGAGTAGAGCCAAGAATGATTAACTGTATTCGACACAACACAGCTACAAAACAAATTTTGGCTTGACAAATAGGGCAATGATTTCAAGACAGCTGATTCACCTGGTATATATTATTTGCCATCTGTATATATTAAACTGATAATGGTGCATAAATGGTTAAATGGAACATGCTACTTTAAAAAAAAGAAGAAAAAAAAAAAAAAACATACATACACCCCCCCTCCCTCCCACAGGATACTGCAGCATCCAACACTGTTTATATATATTGAATACTGATAGTTGATTTTATGGTATAACTAAAAGATGACATGAAAACCGAATAGTATTAAAAATTCTAAGAAACATATTGCAAATGGCAACAGCCAGTCGCAGTGATACTTAAGTATTTGTGAAACAGAAAAGGATGTTTGTAGAACAAGCAAACGATTTCTGTATGGAAAGGACAAACGAGCTAACGGGCAAAGGGCAAGCAGCCCCATTACCAAGGGAGACTATGAGCTCCAGAATAGTGAACTTAAAAGTATATCTTAATGATAAAAGGTCACGTAGCCAATGGACTTCAGAATGAACAATCATGGGAGAGCCGAATTTCAATAATTTTGATGGCTGATATAAACCATCAGTTTGGGGCCCTGGCACAGTTCTTCAGCACACAGTATGCCATAGCTCTCGGCAGTCCTCAGCAGTTGCCATAAGCAACATTCACCTCTGCATAGTCGGAATGGTTGTCTGATCATACTCTCCATCATCATGAAGTCTGTCCACACATTCTAATTTTCTCCATCATTGAAGTTGGACAAACTGGAGCCAAGGGTGAATATTACTCAACGTACACATCTTCACCTAAACTCCACAATAAACCACGATATTCACCTAACTACTTACTGGTTTTGTTACCAAAGGCTTAATGCCCCTTCCATTTCCTGTTGGTTCCCACTTGGCCAGGTTGTGTCTCACCTTGGAATACAACATGGAAGTAACTCGTGGCACACAGCATTCAAACCGACTGCAGCAAAGAGGACCCAAACCACCTTAACTAATCAAATGCGGTGGTACTTATACTACCAATATTCAAGAAACACTTCAGTATATGATAGTCCGCTTAACTCCTGAAAATGATGCAGAAAGTGAGTAAGTACAAGTGATGCGTAGACAGGGAATTCACAACAGAAATACTCCACATTATTCTAAAGTTTAACCCCCCCTGCCCCGCCAAAAAAAAAAAAAAAAAAAAAAAAAAAGCACCAAGAGAAAATGGCATAACCCAAAACATTATACTGAGAGTATTCAAGAGTTCCCCCTTATCATTCACAGCCATCTATAATAAATGTCTAACTCAAGGATGCTTTCCAAAAATATGGAAAATATTTCAAATAATCCCTATTGTTACACCAGGGAAGGAAGAAAGTCACGACATCACAACAGGCGAAAAAGTCTATTAAATATCAGAGAGAAAATACTAGAAAAGTTTGATGACAGGATAAACCATTATATACTAACAATTTGTTCAACATGAACCAATGGGTTTATCCCTAAAAAAGCATGGATGCAGCCTTAGCAGTCAAAAAGTTTGTAACAACCAATTTAGACCAGAAAAATAGTGTAATAGTTACCAGCTCTGATGTGAAGGGAGCATTCGATGATCATGCCCTGATATACTCCACCATTTAAGGAATCTACAATGCCCAAAAAATCTATATTATTTAACCAAAAATTATTTCATAGGCAAACTTTCAATCATTCACAGCAGAGTAGAAAAAGGAGTGACGAAAGTCTGGCCCTGTTGTGGTCCAGGATTCTGAAGCATCTTATACAACTCTTTACTCAGTTTACATTACATGAAACTAAGTAAATTAGTAGTGTTGCAGACTACTTAGTACAAATGACAGACAAAAATAAGTAAGTAGCAGCAATGTAATGAATGCCAATCAAAAGTAAATAGAAGATTGGACAAAACAACACAAACTCCAGTGCAACAACAGTAAATAAAAAACTATACTGATATCAAGAAAAAAAAAAAAAAAAAAAAGAAAAAAAGTCAACTAAGTATACATATAAACAATGTGATACTAGAGCAAGTACAACTAAAGTACCTAGGAACATTATTCGACAACAAGTCTCAGAGAAATGCATTAAACTCATAAATGCACTAGCAAAGTCGGCAAAGTTGAACTGGGGTCAAGGACAAGCCTCAAGAACAATCTATAAAGGGACTATACTTCTGATGCTGTTATACGAAGTGCAAGTGTCAGAAGAAGCTATCTTAAAAAGAGAATATGCTCAAATACCAGTGGGTACAAAGATTGATGCATATAAAAAAATCACAAAAACTTAGAAAGCACTGTCACATAGAGCTTCCTGTGTTCTAGCAACAGTCAAGCCAATAAACAAAAATTCAAGAAATATTAGACATACAAAGACATTCATATCACGAGTGCAAATGAAACACTGACATTACTCAAAGAAACTGAGCAAGTGGTCCCTGTAGAATGTCCAAAAGGCACAAGAAAACTTACCATACAACACAGAAATTTACATGGACAGGAGCAAGATCAATGGGAAAATCAGAGCAGTGGCAGTCATCTTTCAAAATGGAGAACTGGTTAAGAAATTAACATTTACAACTCGGCATCCATTGCTCAAATAACCAAGCAGAACAGCGATTTTACAGGCTCTCACCGAACTAGAAGGCAACAGGGAGCTTAAGGTAGGAGAGAAACTTGGTGTAGTGAACACACAGATTACAGAATTTATCAAGACTAGCCAATCCGAAGCATGACAAACTAGCAGATCGATTAGGAACAGAAGCTGCACAACAGGATAGTGAATAGGTTATCTACAATAAGATTCCCAAAACCCATAACCACCAAGGAATGATAAAGAAAATGCTTTTCCCATCAGTGCAGGAACACTTAAAAAAAGATCCCACTGAGGACAGATTTCAGTCCTCCTAACCAGACATGGGAAGACAAGGGTATACCTCAACAGATTCAAAATAGTGGGAAATTCAATGTGCAAGTGTGACCAGAAAATCAGACCTGAATTATTTAACATATGAGTGTACTCTCCTGAACAGAGAAAGGCCCCAACTGAAACAAAGCATTAGACAAAGAGGTGGACAGTGGCCGTTAACAACCAATGATCTAGTGTAGTGCGTGCACACCCCCACCCACCCTACACCTTTTTTGAAAAACACATTTTTGGACTCAGGGAAGTTCAAAACTTGTATTTGCAGTGAAATTTTGTATTTAATGAATTTTCAGACCACTTCTGTAGCGCAGTTGGTAGTGCACCTGGCTCTGGTGCGGAGGACCTGGGTTAGATCCTTGGTACCGGCATGGGATTTTTTCCACCCGCTGGGAGGTCTGGTACGGGGTGCACTCAGCCTCATTAGGCCCGAGGAGCTATCCTGATAGAAAGGTAGCATCCCTAAAAGGTCAAGTAGTCGCCTTACAGTCAGGGGAGTAGGCATACTGACCCCCACCACCCCCAACCAGCAGTACTCTGTGGCCTTGGCTGTGGCTGGAGGACAAAGAGGCCGGGTGATGAGGGTAACCTCAGCACAGAGGAGATGCCCTAGGGATTATGAATTTAAAGATGGAATGCAGTACCTTCTCTAGCTGCTATGTGTGTGGTGAAGAAATATGCAACTTGTTGGAAATTGAGTACTTTCAAATAATGATAATTTATAGAAAATTGAAATATTTTTGTTGTATTGCTTCATTGTTTAAATAAGCATCGTGTCTTTTGTAAGGGTACAGAGTATCTATGAGCGGAGCGAGGACAAATCAAATTCCAATATGTAATTTCAGTTCAACAACAAATTACTATGTTACAAACACAGGGCTTCTAACTGAACCAAGAGTCAAATCTTACCTTGGCAGTTTTACTGGAGAAGTCAAGTCACCATCCTGAAACAGAATCACATAGTTATAGTATTACATTTGATTTACATGGTGAACAGAAACAAAACACAATTGAAGTGAACCATTTATTGGAACACATACAGCTATTTTTCAACATATTCATCACCAGAATTCAACATTTGTCATACTATGGGAACAACTTTTGTATCCGTCATCACAGTCAGGGATTGTAACCCCATTTTTGACTGTGACCTGATAGGAATTTCTTAATGTAGGTACCAGAACAGATAGCTATCACTGGGAGTGGATGATCAAACACAGTAACCCTGTGTGACCAATCAGTAAGACAATTTTGGCACTAAGCTTCCTGTGCTGCTTACCTGTCATAGTAATGTTTAGCATTCCGTGTCTCCCTCTGGTCAGAAGGGAGACAGTGCCATTATTTTATTGCGAGGCAATAAACCATTTATATGCGTGGTGTGATGTATTGCAGTGACCGCTGTATTTTTCTACTGCACAACTAGCAAGGATGATTATGCAAGAAAACTTTTGTGCCTGAATGGAAATTTCAACCTAAGGTGCCAGGAATGTCCTTACACAAATGGACACCATTTAAAATAAGGTTAGTATTAATTATAGTGAAGTTACTATCACTTATGAGTAAGTAACGCAGGAGTTATGGAATGGAAAAGCCCAACAGTGTGCAGCAGTTGCATACATGGAATCTGCGGCCTCATCATAAAATGACCACACCATAGTATTTATATAAAAATTATTTTATCCATGTCATGTCATAATATGTCTTTCTTCAAGAATAACTTCAAATTAAGCAAGAAATACATGCAGAAAGAGCATTAAAATGTTTGCTTGAGGTAACAAGCTCTTGCAATGAAAGCAAATGGGGAACAAAGCAAAAATTGCATGTCCAATGGATAATACTTTGTAAACATCTCAAATAACAATATGGAATACCTGAGAAACATCTAACACTATGAAATAACTTAATACAAATTTTGTATTTGGCTGAGCTCTTCATTTCCTATTTTTGTGTCTATATTTATACAAGGTGGAAGGTACTTGCTACAATATATATATATTTATGAAATAAAAAATGTAAACCCCACTAAAGCTTCAAGAAATATTAACGTTTTAAGAAAGGTGTTAATGTAATCTATTTTAGGTGTTTGCCTCCGACAGCATGTAAATATTACAGATGAAAATTGAGTTGAATTATGTGATAGTCAAGTCTTTTAAGAGCTGGTCACTATGATGGGGCCTGGGTTTTAATTTTCACTTTATTTGTATGGCCAACAGGAAAAAATAATGACTTTCTCTTTTAAGAAAAGTACAAGTATTGGAACATACAAACTAATAATGAGTAATTATTATTTATTTATGCCAACAAACTTACTGTTGGTGTTTTTAAACACACAAGCCGTGTGTGGGCAAAGTTTAAGAGGTAGAACTGGAACTTAAAAATTCAATGCCACAACTGGGATTTGAACCACAGACCTTCCGCTTGCCGGGCGGACGCTCTACCACTGAGCTATTGTGACAAACTGCCTTTGTGGTTTACCAGGAGAAATACGAACTGGCTTGAGAATTTAATGCCATTCTGGCAGTTTGTCACAATAGCTCAGTGGTAGAGCGTCCGCCCGGCAAGCGGAAGGTCTGTGGTTCAAATCCCAGTTGTGGCATTGAATTTTTAAGTTCCAGTTCTACCTCTTAAACTTTGCCCACACACGGCTTGTGTGTTTAAAAACACCAACAGTAAGTTTGTTGGCATAAATAAATAATAATTACCATGTGAAGGTTATTTAATCCTGGGATATAAAGTACTTGCAATAGTAAGTCACCATTGGGGTAATTGTTTCTGATGTGAGACTGCCTTTGTGGTTTACCAGGAGAAATACGAACTGGCTTGAGAATTTAATGTCATTCTGGCAGTTTGTCACAATAGCTCAGTGGTAGAGCGTCCGCCCGGCAAGCGGAAGGTCTGTGGTTCAAATCCCAGTTGTGGCATTGAATTTTTAAGTTCCAGTTCTACCTCTTAATAATGAGTATCTCAGAAATGGTTAAGTCCACAAAAAAAAATATAAGAAATTACTATATATTGTGTGCTTTCTACCTTTTTTATGTAATAAGATATTTTCTATATCTTACAGTTTACTAGTTATGCAAAAGTCCTTCAGAATGAAGAGCACTTCAAGTTTATTTTCCAGAAAGTTAGAGATATGGATTTGATTTGTCATGAAAATATTGTAACAGTTGATAATTTGAGGAAAATATTGTAACAGTTGATAATTTGAGGAGTCCCACTCCTGACACCAGTGTGACAAATGGTAACAATATGTTTATCATCGTAAGCATTTTCAACCATTCTTTAAAATCTTCATGTTGCTTCCTTGGAAGGTGTTAAACTTCCAACTTTGGTATATAACCAACTTTTCTTTGTCCAGTTATACTGCTCACAGACATACATACACACACAATTTTCTAAAAATTCTTTTGTGGTACTCAAGGAGCCTCAAAACATGTATTTTCAGAAAATATCAGTATCAAATTTTTGAGAGGTAAAATCAGGACTGAAAAATTCAAAGCCATAGTCGGGATTTGATTTTGTCAGTCCTGATTCTAACTCTCAAACACTGTCCACACATGACTTGTCTGTTTAAAACAGTCAATTATTCATTAATTAATTGAGCTTATAGATAATGACATGGGCTTCCAGTCATGCAGAAAACATCAGCCACCACACTGACTTGAGTAATTAAAAATGTTCGCAATTTGTGACAATTTCTCTCAAAGAATAGTGAGGGAAAGCATAGAAATATTTAAAGAAAAGAGCAGTCTGAACCATGACACAGGCAAACCACTCAACACAATTGGAAGATGACCTCCTATTAGAGGAGAAGGAACCAATAGGACAGTGACTATTTGGATGAGTTTTGCAGTTGCCCATTGAAGAAGCCTAGACTCAGGGGTCTCCGTCTAGGGGATATGTGAATAGCGACCACAAGGTACCCAAGCTGAGCAGAACATTACTTCCACTTACTGGTGTTTCGCTCCTCACTGTAACTTTTCTATCTGACCTTACCTTGGTCATCTCTTGTTCTCTTCTGACCCCTATGCTATTAGGGTTCCTGAGGGCTTGGGAGTCTTTATTTTTCCAACCTCTCCGTTTCTCTATAAAATCTTAACCCCTAACATGCTGACCTGTCATGGTATGTAATACGACCTCTGATTGGTAATCAGAGGATATGGTCGGTGAATTTATTTTGATAGTTCTCCCGGTCAGGTCGGTGAGACCCATAAACCAATGACAGGTGTGGTCCTCCAGACATTCTGGTGGTTGTGAGAGAGCGATGAGACTGCCAAAACGTAAAAACATGGTGCTGTCTAAAAAGCAGTTACTATTACTGCTATTGCTCTCTTCAATATCATCAGTGAAAAATATTGGAGAGCAAGAGGATTAATGACTTCATTGTCAGAAATCCAGCATTAGCTAACAACAACAACAACATTAAGAGAATATTCTACATGATAAATGCAACAAATAATTCTTTTGCAATTTTACTTGCTAAGACATGGATTAGAAGAAATTAGAATCTTTCCACTACACTTTTAGAATAGCCTAGCATGGTGATGTCTAAGAATTGGTGCTGTTTTTATAATTAACGAAGGTGATGGTGATGGTGATGGTGATGAGCTTTTGACTCTTTCGTTATCTCGGGTCGTGGTACTGGATGGAATGAACATACACTCGGGGTTAACTTTAGTGAAATATTTTATTTGCACCTTCTTGTTCAAAAATATTTAAATCGTATCACAGTAGCAAGTCTTTTATTTCAGTAGATCGACTTCCCTAGCATCGCTGAGATTTAATGTCTGAAAATTTAGCGATATTTCGCTAAATGTGTTTTCTATCACTTTACACTTCGTCTATTTTACGTCCTTTTATTTACTCGCGCACTTCGTATTAACTAACTTATTAAAGTTAGTTAATGTCTTACTTATTTTACACAAATTAACGGTCTTTAAACACTTAGTAAATTTACTTTCACTATTTTATGACGGGCACACATAAAATACGTCCATCTACTCCAAACACATAGACGCTAATGACTAGACAATTGGCGACACATTACACTTCCTTTAGTGTACATCCGTGTATGCATTCATCAAATAGTTCCCGCATTGTTAGGGAAGCGATCCTTAGCCATTCCCCCTTCGCTTTCACTACTGAACACATATAATTCTTTTATTTATACATATATAATAAAATTAAATATGTAAATATTTATGACGTCTTTAGACAAATTTAATTGTTTGTAACAATGAACATTAGTAACACGTTTTCGTCATTTAACCAACTCATACCAACATAAAAAACAAATTACACTCTTAACAAATATTCACATAAACGATTTTCTTTTGGGGTCTTTTAATATTCTGTCTCACATGCCCCTTGTTTTGTTTTTCAAGTTGTCACCTATATTTACAATCTTGAAACACAATACAACACTTCTCCCTCTTCCTCTGATACAATCACTTTGTACAATACTTTTTTCTTTACAGTCTTCTTTGCTGTATGTTTTTGTCTTTTGTTTTGGTATGACACAGCATGTCTTTATAAATTTCACATATTCAGTTACTATACCATACATATTCAGTTATTATACAACACATATTCAGTTATTATACAACACATGTTCAGTTATTATTCCTAAGTTTTTACATTTGACATTGACACAAATATAATTTAAGTGTATCATGGTTTATTGTGTGCCTTTTGACTTATGTTCCTTGTTATGAGGAGAGAAAAACAGGATAGAAATCTTGAGCTAATGATTATGATCACACTTATGGCAATTTTATTCAATTCTTTGTCCTCTGCAAGCATATTATGTATAGGCAGGTCGTTGAGTCAATTCTTAAACTCTGATGTTACTAAAAGTACCATTATGTAATTGAGTCCTTATTCACTATTGTTTAGTTCGACATTTCTTCAAGCTTAGCATTGACTATATCCATCTTAATTTATGGGCATTGCTTTTCTGACTATGGTTTTTCTTACTTCACTAATTGTCACCTCTTTATCTCTTATCTCTATAAGAGAAAACTTCTATACTTATAATTATTTTGCAATTGTATTATTTTTCTTCTCAATTCACCCTCGACACCTTTGTGTCAAAAATATTTTATCTTTGTCATCACAATTGATTCCTTTTTATTTTTTGTCCCTGACATCCTTATGTCAAAAACACATTGTTTTTTATCGCCATAATTCACTTCTTTAATGACAATCAGTGTCCTCATCTGTCTTTGTTGACAATGCTCTTTGTGGTCAATATAGCCAATAACTATGTTGATTTTCTTTCTTGTTGTATTTTCCAATCTGAACATAATCATCTATAAGTAACCCATTAAAAATTATTATTGTTCATTATCTCTACTATTCCTGGCTTACATGTTTGTTGGCAAAAACTATTTGGTCCTTTCTTTGTATGGTTTTAATTTATTTTTATGGTATCTACCTACCAACTTGCCATTTGTGTTCTGTAGCTCATATGTATGGTCGCCCAGCTGTTTTGTTATGACCAGCGGTCCAGTGTGCAGTAGTTCCATTCTTTCTTTGTGCAGCCATCATGGTATCGATGTCAATTGTCAGTTGCTTAGGGTTTGTGTTGGTCATCTACTCGATTGGGGCAAACTTAGTTGTGGTAATTGTTATTTATTTATACCAACAAACTTACTGTTGGTGTTTTTAAACACACAAGCCGTGTGTGGTAATTTCCCTGAGTGTTGGTGGTGGTTGTTATTTCTGTATTCTGTGCAACATCTGCCCTATTTGGCACGTTTCCATCTTGTTCCTGTTGTCTTATGTTGCCGGTGTTCCATTGGTCTCTGCCCCTTTGGTGTGAACCCCTATTGTATGACGACCTTTGGCTGTTTAAGTATTCCCTACAGAATCGTATGTGGTTCACTTGATGGGTACAGTCTCCTGGTCTTCCACGATCATATGTATATGTTTGGTGTCTCGATTCACCCCTTGGTATTGTGTCGTGGTACCGCTGTCTCGTGTTCTCCATCCTTTCGCCATGATTGTGTGGTTGTGGGAAATGGTGTGCCCCTCTCCCCCTGGCATGGGTGCTCCTAGTATTTCTATCTTCTCTCTCATTCTGGTTGTTTGTAGTCGCGCTCCTGTTTAAGATAGGTAAGTTTGGGTGACCGTTCCTATGTCTATGCTCATTAGGCCGACCATTTTGTGTTTCGAAGGCTGTTAGTAACTCTATCATGCTGCAAAATCTACTGGTCTCGCAACAATTGACCCTGTTCTCACTGTGTTTGAGAAATGTCTTGTTATGCTGGTAATTAACTCTGCTTCCGACAGGTTAGGGTCTCATAACTTCCCTTTGTTGGCTACTTTCATAAAATAATCGACTAGCGATAACCCTTTAGTCGGATCATATCTTCCTGTCGCTAGCTCTACCCTAGTCTGGTTTTGCTTAGCTGGGCCCCAATACCTTGATAGGAATAGATTTCTGAATGAGCTATACGATTCATGACCAGCTAGTGTTAACCTAAGCCATTCTAATAAAATCTTATTTTCTCTCATTTCTGATTCAATTTTTCCCATCCTATCTCCTATGATTTCTATCCTAGCTTCTAAAGCTTCCTTTGTCTCATTTATGTTTTTATGTACTAATTTTAAATTAGTTTCCATTACTTTCATATTTTCTTTACACTCCTGTCTTCCTAATTCTATTTTCTCTTCTAAGTTCTGTCTTCCTAATTCTATTCTCTTTCCCAAATCTAGCTCTAATTCTTTCCTATTAAGTTCTATTTTCTGCTCTAAGTCCTTTCTCACTTCCTCCAATTTCTGACCTATATCTTTTTTATTTTGTTCTAAATCCTGTCTTATCTCTTTTTTATTATTTTCTAAGTCCTGTCTCACTCCTTCTATTTTCTGACTCAATTCTACGTTATTTTGTTCCATTTTCTGACCTAAACTTTGTTCTAGTCTTTCAAACATGATCATTAATAACCTATGGTCTTTTCCTATTGCTACCTGTTCCTCGCTTTCTGGTTATATCTGATAACTAGGCCTATCTGCCCCTTCCCCTACTCCTGTTACTAGATCTCTCTTTTCGCGACATTTTCGTTTCTTTATTCAATTCACTTTGGCTTAAAAGTTCCACTATTTTGCCGCTTCGCAGTAACATAAAAATAAAATGAATATGAAAGTAAAAATTTTTGGTCCTACTTTTTTCTCATTGATTTATCCAGTTACGTGCGTCTCCTGGGCGGTTGGCTTCGCTAGACGATCTCTGGTGTTTTCCCGCGTTGATTATCCGTTCATCGGCGTTCCCGAAGTCGTAGATTTCAAACGATGTTCTAATGGCGTCTTCTTCCTTTTTGGCGCGAAGATTTGGCATCACTTGGTATTTCGCGTAAGTTCATTTCCCGTAGATTTTCATTCCATCCAAAATTCGTGCCCCACGTTGGGCGCCATTTGGTGCTGTTATGTATTATGATGTTGATGAGCTTTTGACTCTTTCGTAATCTCGGGTCGTGGTACTGGATGGAATGAACATACACTCGGGTTAACTTTGGTGAAATATTTTATTCGCACCTTCTTGTTCACAGTATTTAAATCGTATTACAGTAGTAAGTCTTTTATTTCAGTGGATCGACTTCCCTAGCATCGCTGGGATTTAATGTCTGAAAATTTAGCGGTATTTCACTAAATGTGTTTTTTATCACTTTACACTTCGTCTATTTTACGTCCTTTTATTTACTCGCGCACTTCGTATTAACTAACTTATTAAAGTTAGTTAATGTCTTACTTATTTTACACAAATTAACGGTCTTTAAACACTTAGTAAATTTACTTTCACTATTTTATGACGGGCACACATAAAAATACGTCCATCTACTCCAAACACATAGACGCTAATGACTAGACAATTGGCGACGCATTACACTTCCTTTAGTGTACATCCGTGTATGCATTCATCAAATAGTTCCCGCATTGTTAGGGAAGCGATCCTTAGCCATTCTCCCTTCGCTTTCAATATTGAACATATATAATTCTTTTATTTATACATATATAATAAAATTAAATATGTAAATATTTATGACGTCTTTAAACAAACTTAATTGTTTGCAACAATAAACATTAGTAACACGTTTTCGTCATTTAACCAACTCATACCAACATCAAAAACAAATTACACTCTTAACAAATATTCACATAAACGATTTTCTTTTGGGGTCTTTTAATATTCTGTCTCAACGCGCACACATAAAAATGCGTCCATCTACACCAAAGACACAGACGCTAATAACTGGACAATTGGCGCCGCAATACACTTCTTTTTGTGTACATCCGCGTAGGCGTTCGTCAAATAGTTCCCGCATTGTTAGGGAAGCGATCCCTAGCCATTCTCCCTTCGCTTTCAATATTGAACACATATAATTCTTTTATTTATAATATATATTAAAATTAAATATGGAAATATTTATGACGTCCTTAAACAAACTTAATTGTTCGTAACAATGAACATTAGTAACACATTTTCGTCATTTAACCAACTCATAGCAACATCAAAAACAAATTACACTCTTAACAAATATTCACATAAACGATTTTCTTTTGGGGTCTTTTAATATTGTCTCAACGCGCACACATTAAAATACACCAAAGACACAGACGCTAATAACATGGGCGTCGGCAGACCTCTTTCCAGGGGGGGGGGGGGCGTATGTTGAAACTTTGCAATCAAGCAATATGAATTCATAATTTTTATTGTCAAAAGCTGAAAAGATAGAGTAATGCCGGGATTACGATGAAACTAACATAATGTGACTTAGCGCGACGGTACGTAATGGAAGTCACACATATTAAATGGAACTATTGAGGGTTAACTTAACGTGACTAATTTCAACCAATCGGCGAGTAGTGCCATGCAGTAATAAATTATGCTCCTCTATGTGACTATTTGCAGCAAAACTCTTTCTCCGTTTCTCGTGTTTATCTGCTAAAGTAGGTTATGGCCATTTCCATGTTTTATTCGCCGTTTGAAAATGTTTATTAATTCACATTTACATATTATCTTTATTTTCATTTTTGTAAAACATTAGATTAGAAAAAGAGAGCTACTAAGAATATCCACTGTGTCTGCCCACTATAATAATAACCAATCAGATTCATTCCCCATATGTTAACTGAATCCTAATAGACCTGTAGTCCTTCGGGACGCACATAAACATTGCGCTTACTGTATCACAAACACGCGCACAGCTGCAACCGTCATACCTTTCACTGCAGCAGTGGTGGGTTAAGGATTGTCAATTTGACGGACTTCGAAGTGTGTCACGGGCAAAATTTAGTTTTGATGAATAACGGATTTTTTGGCGGACATTATTAGAAACTATTAATTAATGTTACATTGGTTTTCTTTGGACAAAAACGTAAATCTTTGTATACCTGCAAGGCAGTGTTCACCACATTCATTGCATGACATCATTTCAAATATATACTATAATATATGTACCAGGCTCAAAATGGAGAAGGAGAAGCACTAATAATTAGGGCTCGGATTTTTAGGTGCTAAAAACTTGGAAAATATTTACTTTTAAGTGCCAAAAATGTCAAATATATGCTAAAAAGAAGTAAGTGCTAAAACAAATAAAATATTTTCAAGATCTGAATGGCCGAAATATAAATGCACGTGGTACTCACCAGACATTACTCTTGGAGGGAACCATCAAGTACTGTAGAGTTACAGTACACAACGACATGCTTTCTCAAATGTTGCATCCTGAAAGATTGACGATTGTCACGAAGAAGTGTTTTGAATTTCGAAAAAAATCGCTTCACGTCACAAGAAGTGTAACATAGTCAGTCACACTCATAACAATGTCATGTTGCCCATCCACCACATTTGAAATTTTATGGACTATGTTAAATCGACAATTATTTTCGAGCACTTCGTTGCATTTCTTTTTACTTTCTCTACTACGTAAAGTAAGCAGAGAAACGTATTCCACCCAAAAATTCAATGTGGAGATTTCACCGGAAATATCTGTTTGAGGCCCCTGAATTAAAAAAAAAAAATAAAAAAAAAAATAACAATAATACAATTTTTTAAAAAAATGCAATTTTAGAAAATGGTCCGCGCGCGCGCGTGCATGTGTGTGTGTGTGTGTGTGTGTGTGTGTGTGTGTGTGTGTGTGTGTGTGTGTGTGTGTGTGTGTGTGTGTGTGTGTGTGTGTGTGTGTGTGTGTCTTATGAGGATGTGACACGAAGATTTTGAAGAAAACTGCTCCACTTTAAACTATCCTTTACATGGAAAATTTTTCGAAAAGTTGGATTTTCTTGCAGATGGCTCTAACGGGTTTGATTAAAATGACATGTTTAAATATTTGTATGACATATGAAATGTATATAATGAATTTTCTGTCTATAGCCTATGTAGTCCTGTTTGCTCTGAATGACTTTTGAATAACTCGTAAACCATAAGAGATAGACAAAATATTACTGTACAAAAAATGTTGATCTCGCTAAAACACACATCCATGTCCAAATACATTTTTTGTAATGTGAACCAATTTCGGAGATATTCCTTGTTATTTCTGTCACTTTCGGAAAACTTACACTTTCGTCAAATGCAACATTGTTGTTCGGTTTTTTATACGCTAACCGAGAACGAAATCTCAAAGCTTTAAAAGATTTGACTATCGCTCAAAGCCTTCTGTATTCCCATATTGCCCTTGCACCTACAAGGAAATAAGTAATAAGGTAATTTGTACAAATTTTTACCTCAACTAACACGAATATATAGGAATAAGAGTTTGTAAGAATGGTTAGTACAAGAGAGGAGAACGTCATGTGAATGCAGCACATAAGATTTTTAAATTTTGTGCTGCAGACATTCCTACTGATTCCACTTTATTTATGGAATCACAAAGGAAATAAAGATTTCTTAACACACTGTCTTAAATTTCGCAATACTTTTCAATCTAGACATGTTTAATCCATTGTTTTTTTTTTTTGGGGGGGGGGGATTAACGTTCTCCAACATTGTGTCATATCGGACGAATTAATGAAATGGGTGAAATGATGCTCAAATGAGCCCGAGGTCCATGGAGCTTTAAGTTACCCGACATTCGTCTTCTCAGGGTAGGGAAAACCTCGGGAAAAAAAAAACCTTACCCGGATAACTTAGCGTAAGCGAAATTCGAACTCGCGACCTTTTGAACGTGAGATAGAAACGCTAACCATCACGCTACCGAGGCAGGCTTAATCCATTGTGAACTCAAAACTGCCGATATGTAATTTCACAACACAACTATAGAACGTCCTATAAACTCTACGGATTCACGAATGACTACTTGACTATGCAATTTCGGTGTATATACCTACTAGCGCAACATGTGCAATGGTGGAATTCCCTGTTACCTTGCAGGCTCATGTTGCTTGAGCAACCAGGATGTTTATATTTTCTTCCAACGGAAGCGATACTATCAGTTCTTCCAATAATGAATAACAAATATCGACATCCAACCTGCGTAATTGAGCATTAAAGGAGTGGATGGTGACTTGTTAAAAATAATTTATTGCTGCTTTCATATGAAAATTCTTTTTAAAATGTTTCCTTTAGGCGATTTTTGTGTAATTTATCCCAAAATATTTATTGAAATAAAAAGTAAGGAAATATGCATTTTTTATATCCCGCCTTTATCATATCGGCGGCCTTGCCTATTGGCAAATGGTGTTACTCGTTTAACGAGTGGTTTTTTTTTTTCGGTCTTTGGAGATTTTATACTTTGAATTCACACTTCCAGACCCAGGGAAGGATGAGGAATAATCTTAGCTGGAGAAAAATTCCTACCCCCCTGCCGGGAATCGAACCCTGGACCCCTTGCACAGCAGGCAGGTGCTCTAGCAACTGCGCCACGGGGCCAGCCGATGCATTTTTATGTGCAATAAAACTTACAATATTTGCTCCGGTGTGAATATCCCGGAAATTAAGCTTAGTTTCAAGTTCAGAGTAGGACGCAAACAAAATATGTATTTACCTAATAATCCGAGCCCTGGTATATTTGAATTTTTTTTCTGATTACCAATCTCCTTCATTTGGTATAGGTTTGTAGGGTCAAGAATTAGTCCCCTGTTTTGTTGTCTGTCAATGTCAATTACGCCTATTATTTCATAAAAATAAGGTAGAAAATATGTTCGTCGACGTAAATATCACCATTTTGAAATCATCGCAATGTATACGTTTCAATAAATCGTAATTAATTATTCCTGCATATAAAATTTTTACTAATATTTCCACAAACTAGTATGTATCTTCTAACGTTAAACAAACAAGAGATATGTACATATGTCACCAAGTAATATGTATAATAACTAATTCCTTATAGCAGTATTGAGAAAATCAAATGCCTTGCAATGGCCTATATTAGGCTTTGAGCGATAGTCAAATGTTTGAAAGCTGGTCGTTATATGAAGGCCTTGAAATTGCGTTTTCTTTGCACACCTAAGATGTAAAAAAGTGAATTACGACCTTCCATTTGAGAAAAGTGTAAGTACAAATAACAAGGAATAAAATAAGAGGACATAGATAAATTGTGTATTTTAACAAGATCTACATTTTTGCATAGAAAGATTTGGTCTATCTTTAGCGGTTTACGAGTTATTTAACAGGGATCAAGAGTAAACAGGACTACATGGGTTATAGCCATAAAATTCAAAATATACATTTCATTTATCATAAAAATATGTTAAACACATGGCATTTTAATCAAAATCATTAGAGCCATTTTCGAGAAAATAAAAAATTTCCAAGAATTTTCCATATAAATGTAGTTTAGGGTGGAGGAATTTTTTTAAAATCTTCGCCTCGCATCCTTGAAAGGTATTAAACTTGAGCACAAACTTTGGTTTTTAACTGACTTCGTTTTGGACTTACGCTTTCCATATACGTCCACACACACACACACACACACACACACACACACACACACACACACACACGCGCGCGCGCGCGCGCGCGCGCAGCTTTTTCTAAAAATGCTTTATTTTTATTCAGGGGACCTCAAAACTTGTATTTCTGGTGAAACCTCGACATCGAATTTTAGGGTGGAATACAATACTTCCTTGACTTAGTATATGTAGTAGAGAAAGTAAAAGTTTGTTATTAGAAACTAATACATTTTGTGAATAAACTATTAAAATATAATTTTGATGTTCACGTTACCTTAGTCTTTGAATACGAACTGAAGTCTTCTGGACCGTCTAGAAATGCCATGACTTCCTCTATGAAAGATGAGAGCTGTGCCTTTATCCGCTCCCGATGAACGCTCAGCATGCAAAGTCCATCTAATCTATCGTCACCCATCGTTGCCCGTAACCAGGTCTTCACTCGGCGCAGTGTGCTGAAAGATCTCTCAACTGTGCATGTTGTGGCAGGTAAAGTTAGTGCTATGTTGATTATTTTAGATACAGCTGGGAAAAATAATTTGGTGTCCTCAAAAACTTCAATTAAATGGAGCTTGCTTGCATCTTTTTCAGACTTATTTTGCCAAGAGTCAAACCAACATTTAGATTCCGACAACAAATTCTCAACATTATAGAACTCTTGAATTTTCTTCACGATTTTACCAAACTCCAGGGAATTCAAGGATTTCATGTTTGCTGGATGAAGTTTGAGAATGTCATTAATCAGGCACTGTTTTCTAAAAATCGAGTTTCCAGTGACATCAGGGATTCCAAATATGAAATGAAAAGAGATAAGCGATAATATTCTTCTGGATCTTTAACCATTTGATAACTTTGTCTGTGGCACTGGCGAGAAGCTTGCCTAGGAAGAGTTATTTCAATGTTTACACAGGAGGCCACTTCACGCACAGTTTGCATTATTTCTTTGAACTGCGTTGCTGCTTCATACCTATGCTTTTTAAATATTACAATTAAATCGCGTATATGACCACGAACACTATGCATATCTATAGTAACTCCCTGTAGAATATTAGTGACTGGTTCAAACATGCCACTGTATAATGCTATCACATGTAAAGTGATGATGAAAGTACAATTTGTTGCAGAACAGAGAAGTTGAGAAGCGCGTTGTTTCGTTGTACCATTACCGTTTATTTCTAATTCCTCTAGTGCAGAAATAATTTCTTTATATTTTTCTGAAAAAATCCTGATGCTTTTATATTTTGCTGACCATCTCGTTTCACACAATAAAGGAATATTAGGAATGAGTCGCCTTCTTAGTGAGCTCTCTCTGAAGAAGCGTATTATTTCCTTTATGGTTCCAAACACATTCCTGACGTCTTGCACTTGGTTGAGATCATTTACAACAAGGTTTAATTTATGTGAAGAACAGTGCACGTATATTGCCTTAGGGTACTTTTCCTGAATGAGTTTAGCCACTCCTGCTATTCTCCCTGACATCACCGAACATCCATTGTATCCCTGACCTACGAGCTTTGACATGTCAACACCGATCTTTGTCAAATAGGATAAGATAGTTTCAGAAACTGCTTCAGCATTAAGCTTATTAAGCGGCACAAAACCAAAAAATTCTTCAGACACTGTCGCCTTGCCTTCATATTTATTAGTAATAAATCTTAAGCCAAGAGACAATTGTTCAGTTCCTGCAATATCAGCTGTTTCGTCTGCTATTATAGAAAATGCGTAAGAAGCATTAACGTCCTTCACAATTTGTTCTTTCAGTTTTTCAGACATGGGCGTCGCGAACGGGGGAGCAAAGGGGGCCGCGGTCCCCCCTTGGAAGTTGCTGAACTTAATGTGCAATCAATTATTGACTATTAAACTATTATTTTAATTTAGGACAGTTGTTATTTAGCACAAATCAATACGGTTAACTGCAACAAATATAAATTTCGACAATAAAATGATGAATTAATAATATCTGATTGCGAACTTCCAACATGTGGCCCCCCCCCCCCCTGGAAAAAAGTCTGCTGACGCTTATGTTTTCAGAGCATAACTGGATCAATTCATTTTGAGTCTGAACAGACGTATATTTTGCATTTTCCGAACACGTTTGAAGATGCTCTTTCAGAATAGAATCACCAGCTTCTGCACGAAAATGAAGCAAATCATGAAAAACTCCAGAATTAGACAATTTTCCTCGCAATGGGAGGTCATGTGTGGCACAAAATATTATGCAAGACAACATAGACGTCAATTTTTCATGGTTAAGATTAATTCTCTCATGGTATGCACTATCTATTTGTTTGTTTACAGTTAATTTATTGGTTGCTGTTTCCATAAAGCTTTTTGAACGATTAACAGCTTCCCTATGCCATTCTAACTTGATATGATTTTCACACGATAGTAAGCGATAAGGACAAAGCGAACGCAGTAAATTCACATTTTGTATCTATCTTTCATAAATTGGATGATAATGCTGAACAGGTAATTGGAGATAGTGGGGAATCTACTTTTCAAATAATGGCTTGCAAATTACGCAAAAGGATCAAGATGTTGCAGAATCGAAAGTCGAGGGGGCCCGATAACATACCTACTGAAATATTGAAGATTGGGGGAGAAGCTGTGATTCCCTATCTAATGTTTTTGTTTAACATGTCAATCAATAACTGTGACTTACCAGAAGACTGGAAAACCGCTATTGTAGTTCCTATTTATAAAGGGGGTAATAAAACAGAAATAAATAACTATCGACCAGTTAGTTTAACGTCAATAGTGTGTAAGTTGATGGAGCATTTAATAGCAGAATATATAAGGGAGGAGTTAGAAAACAAAAAATGGTTCAAGGAAGCGCAACATGGGTTTCGACCTGGGTACTCGTGCGAAAGTCAATTAACTTCCTTATTTCAAGACTTGGCAGATGAAGTGGACGCAGGAGGAAGAACTGATGCAGTGGTAATATACTTTTCTAAAGCATTTGATGTAGTGCCACATAATTTACTTATTGGGAAACTAGCTGGCACAGGAATAGACAAACGAGTGGTTTTATGGGTCAAAGCGTTTTTGGATGGGAGAACACAGCAGGTAAAAGTAGGTAAAGAAATCTCCGAGAGAGGCACAGTGAGTTCGGGAGTACCCCAAGGCTCAGTACTGGGTCCGCTACTTTTTCTTATTTTTGTTAATGATATAAGTGCAAATATTAAATGTCAGATAAAACTGTTTGCAGACGATTGCATTATCTATAATAAAATTCGGAATGCCATAGATGAGTCTCTGCTTCAGGGTGATTTAAATGAAATTAGTAATTGGGCTGCTACAAATAAGATGACGATTAATGCTAAGAAAAGTAAGTCCATTGCATTTAGAAGATCTAAGAGGGAAACTCTTCATAACTATCACATGGGCGGAGAAAAAATTCTGCAGGTAGATAGCTGCAAGTATTTGGGAGTGTACCTGGCGAGTAACGCTGGGTGGGACGACCAGGTAAATTCTACATCCAGGAAAGCGCGGAAAGCGTTACATTTCTTAATGAGGGTACTGAAAAAGGGGAGCGGAAGGTCCAGGGAAATTGCCTACAAATCTTTGGTGCGGCCGATTATGGAATATGGAGCAGTATGTTGGGACCCATATAGACTTAGTCAAATTGATTCGCTAGAAAGAATACAGAGAAGGGCTATAAAATTTATAAAACGAGGTCAATCTTTTGGGCCTAAAAAAGGGGAGGAGACTGAATGGGAGCCTCTAAAAGTCCGGCGTAAGAGGCAGAGGTTATGCGCATTATTTCAAGCATATCGTGGTTCAAATGCATGGGTGGGTATTAGTGAAAGATTGGACAACCCTACATATTACGGAAGAAAGGATCACTTGTATAAAATTAAAGGTAGAAGGCACAGAACCGACGTAGGAAAGTTCTCCTTTGTCAATAGAACCATTGAGGAATGGAATGAATTACCTGTAGCAGTCTTTCAGGGCTGTCCTTTATCTGTGAAGAAATTTTCGAAAAATATCGTAAATCAAGTAAATGCTGTGTAATTTACTATAAAGTTTACGCACATGTATTTTTGACATTTATTGAACTGATGGTGAATACTAATGCTAAATTTATATTGGCTATACTGACAGGATAATTAATTAATAAATGTTAATTAGTATTTAGTTCATTTCATCTATATTTTTATTATTGTTCTTTATTATATTATGATTGTATTACTATTGTTTGTGCACTCTGTTTGTAACCCTAATTTGTACATTTAACTCTGCCACCGGGTAATACCCATTCGCAGAAAATATATACATACATATCTTTGAATTTGGTAAATGGCTTGACTATGAATGAGCCCTGAACACCTCTCCGTACAACTGGCCTAAATAGCACACAGTGCCGGCAGATCGCTCCCTGTACGTGTGCCGAGTATACCAGCCAAGATTTGTATTTTTCATGCTCTAGCCAGTTATAAATAAAAGGTCGTTTTTGTCCTTTTTGTAAGTCATTATGAAAATTGTAAGACTTACCTGGTGTCCAAGGTTCTGTTATTAATTTTACCCTGTCGTCGCCTGTTAGAGATGCGAGAGAAGCCACGTCCAGGTATCGTCCCACATCTCGATTTGAACTGGAACTAGTAGAGGGTTGAAGTTCTGTAGGATTTTCATTTGTTGAACCAATACCCGTACCACTTTTTGCTGACTGTGATGAACTAGCACTGTCACTAACACCACAATTGACAACTTGGTGCAGTAGGAGTAAATTACTCTTTTCTTCTGTGTTATCTGTTATTTTCTGGCGTTTAAAGTAATGCCGTATATCCATCTTATTAACCAAAATAGTAGGCGCGGAGAATAAAGACCCCAGTGTTACTGTGGCAAGTTATCAACTGGCAAGATTGCTATTGACTAAATCAAGCCTGCTGCACTATCTATTCCGTCATTGTTTATGTGTGGAATGTTTATAAACGTGGTGCTCATCATTGTCGAACCGGGTTACGTTACTCGCGCACTTGCCCAGGTAGTTAGTAGTTTCGTCTTCCTGGTTTGCTTTCATAAGAATTTACGCACGCGTGTGTGTTGTTACTTTGTACTCATGCCTTCACTGTATACTGCAGTGTCACAATGGTCACAATACACTTACGTATAATGTAAACACAGCAACTGGAAGCTGTGGGCAATACTGTATAAAATAAATATCTTGTTCATTATTAATTTGATTAGATTAGTATACAATATATTGTAGGTTTCGTGTTTTATATGTCTGTCGGTAAGAATTTTCATGGACTTGTACTGTCAAAATTTCTGCAAAAATAAAAATATTGTACCTTTGCGGTGCGGTACCACTGTTGATGAGAACAAAATAAACATTTATAACTGTTGTTACGGAGCTATTGTTGACACAATAATTAGTAATTAAAAATTCCTATTTACATTAAAAATGTGAATAGAATCACTGCCATCATTTGTAACGCAAACGCTATTAAACAATCGAGCATCTGTTTTGCACGAGTATTCTGAGCATGAGCGTCGGCAGACTTTTTTCCAGGGGGGGGGCACATGTTGGAAATTTGCAATCATATATTATTAATTCATTATTTTATTGTCAAAATTTATATTTGTTGCATATAACCGTATTGATTTATGCTAAATAACAATTGTTCTTAATTAAAATAATAGTTTAATAGTCAGTAATTGATTGCACATTAAGTTCACCAACTTCCAAGGGGGGTCGCGGCCCCCCCTTGCCCCGCGTTCGCGACGCCCATGATTCTGAGGAAATATTCTGCGCATCAAATTAAAACAATAGTCTAATAGTAATTGACTGACATTTAATTAATTCATTTCCAGGGGGGGCCGCGGCCCCCCCTTGACCCCCCTTCGCGACGCCCATGGCTAATAACTAGACAATTGGCGCCGCATTACACTCCTTTTTGTGTACATCCGCGTATGCGTTCATCAAATAGTTCCCGCATTGTTAGGGAAGCGATCCCTAGCCATTCTCCCTTCGCTTTCAATATTGAACACATATAATTCTTTTATTTATACATATATATTAAAATTAAATATGGAAATATTTATGACGTCTTTAAACAAACTTAATTGTTCGTAACAATGAACATTAGTAACACATTTTCGTCATTTAACCAACTCATAGCAACATCAAAAACAAATTACACTCTTAACAAATATTCACATAAACGATTTTCTTTTGGGGTCTTACAATATCCTGTCTCAGAATGAAGAGCCGATTTTTGCAGAAACGAAAGTGTATCATTTTCAGAACAAATTTCATTAATGTCTTTTTCTCGCATAACAGGAGATTAGCCAGAAATTGAGACTGAAATGTTACCTTAAACCTTATTTTCGACTTGGCTATGCTGCAAGCCGACATGCTGCTGGAACACTGCGGTTTTAAGAAAGGGATGACATCACTCCGAAGGTGGACCTTCCCTTCCGAAATCTGAATTGGTTGTCATTCATGCCAATCATGGTTCTAAATTCAATTATTCTTTTATTTAATAAAGATTCAAAAACTTTTCCTATGGTGCTCAATAAGCAGACTGGTCGATAGGATTTAGGATCAAGTGGTTCCTAATCACTTCCTTTTTTGAGTATTGTCCACTTGGAAATTTTCCAAGCTCTTGGAAATTCTCCTTGCCATAGACAGTCATTAAAAATATTGTGCAAATATGGAGTTAAGCTATTCCTAATATTAATCAAAATCTCATTTTTAATTTCATCTATTCCAGCTGCCTTCTTCTTCTAAAGGTTTAAAACTGTGTTTGATTTCAGTTTCATGAAATGGGAAAACGACTGTGTTGTTTTCATATAGTGTTTGTAGTTTGTTTCTTAAGATCCTATTTTGCTCATTATCTGTACCATCATTATCGTCCGGCAGTAGTTTTCATAACAATTCAGTTATAGATTCCAACCAGTTAGTCGTAATAGTCCCATCTTCCTTTCTCAAAGTATTTAACACTTCCGGTTTTTTTAATTTTTTCCATAACTATTTTATATGCTACTCCCCAAATGTTTTGGTCTATGCTGTTTTCAATATAATTTTGCCATGATTTTTTCCTAGTTTCTTGCAGGGTTGTCTTAAATTTAAGTTTAGCTTTTCTGTGAAGAGGTTTCTTTCTCTTTCTTCATGTATTAGTTTTTTGATATATTTGTCTAGTTTTCCTTAATTTTCTTCCCAAGTTGTGAAGTTCTTCTGTCCATAGGTTTACATTAGATCCATGCATTTGATTTTGTTTTCCCATCTACCGACAACCAGTTGGCCACACAGGGAGCATGTATTGGTAACATTACTGAAGCACAGTATTGCCAAATTAGTAGCAGTTTAAATCCTGCTTTTGCAAAAGCTACGAATTCAGGGGAAAAAAATCAAAATATTTTAACCAGTTCATTTATATATATTTCTACTTTTAATTTGGTGCATCAAGTACCTTCCATTCTGTATTATACAAAATTCAATCAAATAAAGCATAATTATTAGGTTAATCACAGAAAATCCAAAATATACATTATCAAGTTGTACAAGCATGTTATCTTAATCAAAATTATTACAGCCATTGCTGAGTGGAGGGGGGGGGGCATGTGCAAAAATTGATATTTGCAAGAAGCTGTTAAATACTGAGACAGAATATATGATTAGACCCCGAAAGGAAAGCATTTATGTAAATATTTGTTGCAAATGGAATTTATTTTTTTATGTTGGTAAGGATTAGTTGAGTAATGAAAACGTATTGCTATTTTTTCAATTGTTGCTAATAAGAGTTGTTTAAAAATGTCATCAATGTTGGGTTTCGTGTTTAAATTTAATATGTATAAATGTAAGAACCATATAAATATTTAATGTTAAAAGTGTAGGGAAGGTAGATAAAGATCGCTTCCCTTACATTACAGGAACTATTTAGCGTAGGAGGATTTCAAAGTGTACTTCGAGGCAAAAGGAGCGCATACGCGCATGAATACAAAAACATTATGTGAAGAGGCGCCAATTTTTTAGTTAGTAGCGTCTCTAAGTTCAGAAAGTGAAGACACGTTTTTGTAACGCGCGTAGATGTGGGTCTAAAATATCTAATAAAGTGAAAAGACTGTCAAGAAAGCATATACAGGCGCAACAAAAGATAATTCAATTGTAATGAGTGTAATAGATGGACAATAAGAGTGCAAATAAAAGTGATATAGTAAAGTTACATCCTGTGTTCGTTCATTTCACCCTGTACGATGACCTGGGATAAATAGAAGAATCTCATAGCTCAACTCGAAGTATAATAATTAAAAACTCAGCACCAATACCAAATTTAGTATTCATCATATTTTTTGCTTTTGAATTATGCTTTTATTCCTCTCACAGCTTGTTATAAATATGCTTTGGGACATTATACATGTAAAGGGTTGTTATACTGTATAGTAACCCTTTCTTCCCTTCCTTCTATCCTTCCCAGACTTCACATTTGCAAAGAGTATTGCAAAATTCAAACAAATAACAAGCAATGGTTCCATCCACATGATGTGTGTTTTAACTGCATTTATATTTTAAATTCAAGACATCAAGAAGAATGTATACCTTCCTAATTCAAAGGAAAACTTCATATCTAAAGTCAATCCGACACAAACATTAGACATCACATATTATTTACACCTGACAGAAGAAGTTAAGAAAAGTGATACTCCAATTAGTGTTCTAAAATTATTGGCATTAGAGACAATCCATACTAGATTTCCAGAACACGAATGGCTCCATATTTATACTGATGGATCATTGATATCAAACCAAGATGGAGCAGGTGCTGGAGTCACATGTCACCTCTTTTCCTATTACAAATCTTTAAGTTATGGAACTACAAACTTTGATGGAGAAATTCAAGCAATTCGAATGGCCCTACAAAATCTTTTGTACAGAATTTCACATTTGCAGCAAGCAGTTATTCTCTCAGATTCCAGGGCAGCAATTATAGCAATTACTTCCAAGTTGTCACCAAAAAACCAAACAATTATAGAATGTTGGAAAATCCTTACCCATCTAACCACACTTCAAAAACACCTAGTCTTCCAATGGATACCAGCTCACTGTGGACTGAGTGGTAATGAGAAAGCTGATTTTGTTGCAAAAAAAGGTACTGGCAATGTGCAGAAATCAATAGCTAATTTACCATTTTATGCAGCTAAAAGATTAGTCAACTCTGAATTCAAAAAAATTATTGAAAAATATTACTATGAAAAATCAAAGAATAAAAGATGGGAACTACCAAACATTCAAACAGTAATTCCTGAGTATCCTCGAAAAACAGCAGTTGCAACCTTCAGGTTGAATGCAGGACATGATTGTCTGGCAAAACAGTTAAACAGAATTGGGATATATTCTTCACCACTCTGTCCTCTATGTGATCTGCAAGAGGAAATGGATCGAGACCACCTTCAAATATGCCCGGCCACTTCTAATGCCCCATCCATCAGTGAAAAATATTGGAGAGCAAGAGGATTAATGACTTCATTGTCAGAAATCCAGCATTAGCTAACAACAACAACAACAAAAAAATTTTTTAATTAATGAAAATTGTTGATTGAAGAAACTTATAAAACACCATGCTTTAGTTCCTGATTTACCCTGCAAAACTGCTGCTGTATTTCAGCTAATTATTGTACATGAGTGCTTAGGTAAACATCCTCATAAGATTGGAATAAATTGTTTATTGTTCTCTGAACAAGTTGAAATGGACTGGCAAAATGTGTAACTTTTTGAAATTGTCAAAATATCACTTCTAAATACTGAAGCTTACAGGGGGAATGACTTTATTAACTCACAGGCTAAAAAAGAAACCATGCGCGTGCACACACACATGCCCCCACACGCCCGCACACCCATCCACATACTTTTTTGTGTAGTAAGATTTGTCTACCTCTTACAGTTTACCAGTTATACAACAGTCATCCTGAATGAAGAGAACTTCTGAAAACATTCCCAGAAAATTCAAGATACACATTTTGTATCTTAGTCTTTCAGAACGAAAACTCCTACATGGGTGCCCTGTCCAAATTCACATAAGCAAAACCCTACATATGGCTCTGCAGTTATAGGCTATTGCAATAGGTTCTTCTCACTCAAATAATTTAGATATGCTGCCAACAGATGGCAGGAAATATTCATTTAGACATTGGTAGTTTATAAGTCTCAGAATTTGCTTAGCCAGGAATTTCTCTTGTATTTTCACCAGTGAAAGAATGAACAGTGCACAATTGTCAGTAGTAAGCCAGATTTTATATCTTTTTCAACATATGGAAAGAAAGAGCAAGATGGCAAGGGAGGGAGGGAGGGAGGGAGGGAGGGAGGGAGGGAGGGAGGGAGGGAGGCAGGAAGGAAGGAAGGAAGGAAGGAAGGAAGGAAGGAAGGAAGGAAGGAAGGAAGGAAGGAAGGAAGGAAGGAAGGAAGGAAGGGAGGGAAGGAAGAAAGAATTGACAGACAAGGTAATTGAAGCTTTGATAGTGAGTTGTCAGAATTCATGTTCAGTGATATGCGAGACTGTGTACAACTGAAGGTGAGAGCAAGAGTGACAAGAGTATACCTAGCTGAACAATTTGGTCCCACATCTACCATACCAGTGCACAGGGACCAATACTTCCTTCACATTTTGATGAGAATACCCTTCCCATACAATTTTTCTATTTTTTTTTTAACTGACAAAATTGTGCAAATAATTGCTGTCAAGACTTGCAATTCCAAGTCTCTCCCTCATCCAGATGTGCATTACAAAATATATCACACAAAAGAAGATTTTTATGAAAAAAGCACACATCCTTGAGCATCATAATATGTTATTTATTTACTTCTCTGTGTAAATAATACTCAGATAAAAGAACAGTTTTAAAATTGTCTACGCCTTAGATACCCTGCCCTAGTTAGCTGTAACAGTACATTTCTATCAAAATTATTACTATCTTTATCAGAATTATTATAAATGGAAATGTTACATATCCTATGTTACTATTTAGTTCGTGGTGTATTTGTGAATATATGTACAAACTGTATAATACAAAAATGAAAAGTGTTACTTAAGCAATTTTTGGAGCAACATTTTTAAGCAGATTAAGAAAACTTTACTCCTGGAGGTCAACAATGGTGCAGTTCAACAAAAACAAATCTGATGTGTTGCACTCACATGACTTTTTCTACTCTTGTACTAACCATTCTTACAAACTCTTATTCCTAGATCTTCATGTTAGTTGAGATAAACATTTGCAGAAATTATCTTATTGCTTATTTCCTTATAGGTGCAACGGGAATATGAGAATACAGTAGGCTTTGAGCGATAGTCAAATCTTTTAAAGCTTTCAAATTCCTTTCTCTTTGCACGGTTAACATATAAAAACCATGAACAAAGATGCTGCATTTGATTAAAATGTTGTTGTTGTTGTTTTCTAGTGCCTTGCATCTGGCAATGAAGCCATTAGCATTCGTGCTTTCCAATACTTTTGAACTGTAGTTTCTTCTGATCTTAATGCTTCACAGATCTTCAAGTGTTCTTCATTCATTTCTGCTGGATCGTTACACAGGACACATATTGGTGAGGCTGAGATACCTATTCTGTAAAAATGTAAGTTTTCAGAAACTGACACAAATAACAAGGAATATCTCCAAAATGGTTCACGCTACAAAAGATTTATTTGAACATAAACTGTGTGTTTTAGCAAAATCTACATTTTTTGTATAGAAAGACTTTGTCTATATCTTCTGGTTTACGAGTTATTCAAAAGTCATACAGAGTAAACAGGACTACATGGGCTATAGCCAGAAAATTCAAAATATACATTTCATATTTCATTTGTCACAAAAATATCTGAAACATATGTGATCTTATGTTTAAGTTTTCATAGATTCTTTCAAATTTTCTAAAAGAAAATGGTAGGTGAATTTTCTTTATTTCCAGTTTGTGATTTTTTTTTCAGCTTTCCCTTTCTTTTTGACACATTCATTATGATGGCAGGTTGAATCCATTTAACACTGCTATTTCCTGTATATGCTGTTGCTCTTTTAAAAACTCCTCATTACTCAACAGGACATTGTATGAGCAGAGAAACTTCTAAAGGCAGCTAATTGATCTGAAACTGGTTTCATCCATGTTTCTTTATGTATTTACCTACATCTGAGCTTCCTCTGTATCCCAAATTTTATACCGTACAAATCTGGTTATTTTCAGATCCAGGAAGGGTAAAGTGTTGTTTTCTTCTACTTCAATTGTAAATTTAATGTGGTTATCCTGTAGGCTCAGTAATTTCAGGGAATCTTCTTCTAGTTTCTGGGAAAGGATAGCAAAAATGTCATCAACATATCTTCGCAAAAATTTGTGGGAAGGCATTTATTATGTGCACTTCAAAATAGCTCATGTACAAGTCTGCTAAACTAGGTGACAGTGGTCTTCCCATTGCTCATCCTATTTATTGTCGATAGACTTTTTGTCAAATGTGAAAAAATTCTTTCTAGTGTATAATTCCATAAGGTTAATGATGTCCTCTACTTCTGTGGGGTCTCACTCCAGATTTGTAAACTGTAAAATTAAAAGCCTAACTGCAAAACACAAGTTACACTTATGTGATGAACCCAGTTTCGGCAATGAACCGCAACACCATATCTACAGAGTGGAGTGGAGTGTTAAATTTAAGGGCCCGTCAACAGCAAGGTCATTTGGGCCCGTAGTAAAACAAAACTAAAACTCAAGTGAAAGGTTAAAACACTGAGTATTAAAATAAGAGACTAAAATGCTTGACAATTAAAACAATGTCCAGGGTAAGAAGGGATAAATGCCTGAGAATCGGAAAAATCTAAAAAAAGTGCTAGATCTAAAGAACTCTCACTTCTAAAACGAATCAAAAAGTCAGACTTAATAAACAATGAAGTAGTTTAAAATACTGTAAAAGAGATCTGAAAAAGCTAAAAATTGCCTAAAATGAGAATAAAAGTCAGACTTGTTTAGCGAACCCAATATGGGCAACGAAACGAGTTAGTTGAGATAAACATTTCTAGAAATGATTTTATTGCTTGTTTTCTTGCACGTGCAATGGGAATATGGGTATACAGTAGGCTTTGAGCGATAGTCAAATCTTTTAAAGCTTTCAAATTCCATTCTCTTTGCATGCCTAACCTATAGAAAATGAATAGCAATGTTCCATTTGACAGAAGTTAAGTTCTCCAAAACTTATACAAATAACAAGGAGTATCTCTGAAATGGTCCACTCTACAAAAAAATTTATTTGGGCATAAACTATGTTTTAGCAAGATCTACATTTTTTGTATAGTAAGATTTTATCTATCTATTATGGTTTATTCAAAAGTCATCCAGAGTAAACAGGACTACCTAGGCTATAGCCAGAAAATTCAAAATATACATTTCATTTGTCATCAAAATATCTCAAACATATGGCATTTTAATCAAAATCGTTGGAGCCATTTTCAGAAAAATCAAAATTTTTCATGTAAAAGGTAGTGGAGCAATTTTCTTCAAAATCTTCGTGTCACATCATTGAAAGACATTAAACTTAAATACCAACTTTGTTTTTAACCAACTTTTCGTTTTTGAGTTATGCTGTCTACAGACTGACACACAAGTAACACACCCACCCATGCACACGCACACCCATGCCCACGCCCACGCACGCACGCACGCACGCACACACACACACACACACACACACACACACACACACACACACACACACACACACACACACACACACACACACACACACACACAGACCTTTTTCTAAAAACGCTTTTCTTTTATTCAGGGGGCCTCAAAACATATTTCTGGTGAAATCAAAACATTGAATTTTTGGGTGGAATACAATACTTCCTCTACTTGTAGTAGAGAAAGTAAAAAAAGCGCACCAGTATTATCAAAGTCAGGTGTTTGTGAGACAAAGAGAGTAAAGAAAGAGAGAAAAGAGTGTGTCAAGGTTAGAAGAGGACAGAACAGTTGTGAGTTGGAATATCAGAAAGAACTGTAGATTATGTTAACAACAGTAAAACAGAACTGTATTTTGTGGGCCAATTAGAAGAAAAACAAAATGGAGGAAAAGTAATTGCATTGACATGCATGACACTTTTTAAGTGTGTTTAAAAATGACAGCTCCATGTCAGTACTAGCACGTAAAAGAACACCTGTCGGACAAAATGCCAGCACACTGGTGATGCTGATGTGATCCCGGCAATTGACAGCATTGTTGAACAACACAATCAATCAACCTGCCAAATGGTATAAGGTAGGTTGATCCTGAGCCTTTGGTGTGCGATGGCCAGCCAGCGTCACAGTATTTTTACCTTATGTTGTGTCCAAGTTTGATGTTTCTGTGGTAATTTTTCAGTAAGTAGTGCTATTGAACTGTAATACTTATCTTATAATTCTTGAATATTTAATTTGCACATGTGCTTTATGCTATAATTCACAATAAAGTATAAAACTCAAGTTAATGGTAGTCCATAAATGAATGACAATGCTGATTAAAATTCATGTCAATGATTATGCAGCTTTAATGTTGGTAGTCCGTAAATGAATAGCAATGTTGAAGTTTACTACACAGTAGAGGTCTGCACGGGCCGACTTTCTTACGCCCGGCCTGGTACCAACAAAGCCCGGGCCTGGCCCGAGCCTGAGAATAGTCTATAGGCCATGGTCCGGGCCTGGCCCGAGAATAGTGTATAGACCATGGCCCGGGCCCGACCCGAGCCCGACTGTGCAATTTTCTTTTAAACAAAATTATCCTGCAGTTATTGACATTATTATTATTATTATTATTATTATTATTATTATTATTATTATTATTATTATTATTATTATTCCTCTTCTTCTTCTTCTTCTTCTTCTTCTTCTTCTTATTATTATTATTATTATTATTATTATTATTATTATTATTATTATTATTATTATTATTATTATTATTATTATTATTATTATTATTATTATTATTATTATTATTATTATTATTATTATTATTATTATTATTATTATTATTATTATTATTATTATTATTATTATTATTATTATTATTATTATTATTATTATTATTATTATTATTATTATTATTATTATTATTATTATTATTATTATTATTATTATTATTACTACTACTATTATTACTACTATTATTACTATTAATATTATTATTATTTATTTCCTAAACTCCAATTTTGGTCCAAATACGCTAGCGAATGTTGGGTGCCTGCATAACTAATGTTGGTACATTAATATTGTTTTGAGATCATGATATTGTCTCGTTAAAGCCTTAGAAATAACCTTTTTTTCCAAGTTTGAAGAAAAGGTTATTGGTGTGTTTCTAAGGGTTTATCGGGGCAATATACGATTATAAAACAATATTAATGGACTCAATCTGTTGTAAGCTATCCGCAATTGGCCATAGCAGAATTAGGAGGTGGGAAGTTTAGGCATTATAAATCATTAAAATAGGCAGGCAAAAAGACATTATAAGCAGAAAAAAGGAATTATAAATACTAAAACAGGCAATAAGAGAAACCCAATAATACATTACACTATTCAATAATTTATCGTCATATTTTAAAGAACTTCAAAATTTTAAACGAAGTACAGCCGCGATACATGACCCCCATCTCGTTATGATAGGTTGGGGGGGGCAGAGTTTCATCTGGTGCAATGTACTTACATGTCAGGATTCTTGATGAGGCTTACACAAAGATCTTAATACTGGAAATCCATTTGTGAACATCCAGAAACAAGCACCGTATCTCTTCTGACACCTTGTGAAAGCCATGTGCTACGCAGGTCATGTGAAGCATGTTTGGAAATAACACTTTTAACGTTGTTCCAGGCTTTTTCATATATGATGCAGCGTCACTGATGAAAACTAAGGCGTCATATTGAACCTCTTCAGGCCGCAGCAAATTTAATGAACTGGTGAATAACTGCGCAAGAGTTCGATTGTTAACTTTCTCAAGACACTCTGTAGTAAGCAGGAATGATTTCATTGATTCATCTTCTATAGGATCTAATCGTCCATTTACAAATTGGCAACGAAACGACCTATGGTATCAGTTGACTTGTCGATATTCATCGATATCCCAGATCATCTTATTTTTCATTTTATCTTCAGTTATTTTCATTGTGTCATCGTAACATTCGGTTAAGTAACATTTTCGCAAACTTGACTCGCTAGGTACAGATTGGTTAGTATACTTCTCCAAAAACTGTGATAATGTAATTTCCATAAAGGGATTCTGGCGCTGAAGAAAGCTTCGTAAGTTGAATGCAAACTGGGATTTTTGACCCGATGTTGCAATTACTGTTGGAAGCAAAGGAATCTTCTGCCTGTAGCCCTGTTTGATTGTGCCGATATGTTGTGATATAAAATACTTATTTTCGTAGTTCACTGACTGCTCGTATATTTTGCATGTAAGTACTTTACAGTCGGTACAAAATATGCCGGATCCAAAAGTAGGTATTAACATAACTGTATAATTTACTGCATAAAGGAACATTGAATTTTGGCACCTTGCTGCTAGCTACGTCACAATGAAAACTGAAAGAAAATCAAAGTTAGACCCATACCTGCTCATTATTGCATTTTAAAATAAACACACGTGGTAATCCAACGCTTTCTTTATCTATACATTTATTTGCGCGGCAGCACTCATTGTTGCAGAGAAAATAATGAATTGAATGAGGGACTCCTATGTCGTCTGCAACTGTAAGACAATAGTATACATTCGGCGAAGTAACTTTCATTGTCACGGTCTAACGGTTGTTGAAATAAAATGTACCTGAAGAAAATGTTTAATAATTCATAAATAATACATAAATAATGAAATAAAGGCAACAAAAAGCATATATTTTGTAAAATAGACATATTAAAAAGGCAGAAAAAGGCAACATAAAACTGTGGCATTTCAATCACAAAGGTATAATTCGTACAGATTCACTTTCAAATTGAAGATAAATTTGACACATTTAAAAAGGCATTCCACCTAAGTTCTGGTCTCTGGTTATAATTATTTCTACGATGGATATGTGCAGGCCTGTGCATGTTTTAAATCAAAGTAAACATTAAATATAAGTTATCGGACTAAGGACTCACCATGTTTAATGACCCAAATTGTCGTACAGAAAGAGAATGGAATACACAATCTGGCTGCTCAGGTTGGTTCGATGTTCTTGAATAACTAATCCTGCTGCACTAAAATTTCTTTCAGTACTCGCACTTGATGAATGCTACCACCTTTTCTACAAAAAGTCCCTTCAATGTGTTTGGTTATCAGTATCAAATTCTGACGAGATAGTTTTTTCAACATTTAACTTGGTGGTAAGGCAGAAGGGCTATGAAAAATGAAAGTGTCACAACTTGTATGTTGCAACTTGGTGATGCTGACTAATGGGCAATGGCCCTGATGTCTGATGTATATGTAGTGATTCATGTCATGATAATAATAAAATAAACGTTTTAATTTGGAGAAAAGCTGAACAATAATGATGCAGCAACATTACTCCAGCGTCAGCCACAAAACAAACTGTAATTGTATCAGTATAAATATTGATGCTGTGTTTACACGTTATAAAGCAGGAGGAAACATGCATCACTAGCAGTATAAAAGAATCAAATACGCCTTGGGTTCGAGATAAGAGTGTAAGATTTTATACGTGGAATGGATTGAATTGCAGCCGAGTAGTGAGAAATAATATTGTTGCAAACCCTCTCATTCTGTGCTTTGACTAGCATCAGTAGCAGCATTTGAAACGTGTCAGCAGAATAATCATTTAGAATTCCTAGTAAAGAATGCTGCAGTAATTGTGCAATTCTCGTCATTTAAACATCGGTGACCAAGAAATATGATACATTATTTTTGCCTCCTAAGTGAATGTACCACTGAAATTTAGTACAAATCTGGCAAAACATTACATTTGTATTCCATGGCTTTAAAAATACTAAATGTGTTTACAAATTATTATTACAAATACTTGTAGTTGCATAATGTACCCTAAAAATGCAGAATAACAATGGTTTTCATTTTAAAATGTAAGGATTTTGAAAATTATGTTTTCACCATATTCACGTTTTGAAAATGTCACATGATGCAGTTTTCATGCAGTTCTTCGTATCATTCCAAAACACAAACAAGTAAATCTGCCATATACTTTTTTTTTTTCTTTTGAATGCTTTTGAGTTACTAAAGAAACTTGCAGCTTATAAAACTTTGCAATAGAAATTTCAAGCAACAAAATTGTCTTTTGAGCTGAGGCTAATAAAACAAATTTGTATGGTAGATTTGTACATTATAATCAGATAAATATAATAGAAGCTTAAAAATGGGAATTTTTTTTAATTTCGTCGTGCAGAGCATTTAGCATAACATAATAAAATCCGGATTCAACATTTCGTAACTCGGAAACTGAAGGATATATAACACTAAAATTCAAAACCCTCTAATGCTGATATAAGACAGCATTGAAAATAAATGTTCAGCTAACTTGGCTGAAAAATTCTTAAAATCCATTTTCAGTTGTTTATTCCCTTAATTTTCAGGCCCGAGCCCCGCCCTATCCCAGCCCGAGCCCGACAAGCATATTTCAAATTAGGCCCGAGCCCATGCAGACCTCTACTACAGAGGGATGTCACACATATGGCGCTTTAATCAAGGTCATAAGAGCCTTTATGAGAAAATCCAAATTTTCAAAAAATGTTCAATGTAAAGCAGGAGGGGGGGTTTTCTTGAAAATCTTCATGTCACCACCTTTAAATACAGTGAACTTAAATATCAAGCTTGGTCTTTAACCTCTTGAGGGATATCGATGTGAAATCACGTCAATTTAAAATGACGGATGAGCGATATGGGCGTCCTGTGCGTTTAAGCATTTAACCCTTATTTATCCCTTATCCAACTCAACTTATTATAATTTTCCCTTTATGAAACATTTTAGTAAGGTCTATATACTTTATTGGCTTACCTTAATATGTTCGTTCTGCAGTGATTTACCTCAAAACAGGGATAAACACACAAGGGTACGTACATCTCCACATTCGCGAATTCCCTTCTTGCGGCACACAAAACACTTTGGAGATGGGCGGGACTTCTTTGCTGTTGGTGGTATCCTTTTAGGATAATGTTTTCCTTGAAGTCTGAGGGGTGCAGGGGTTTTGGATTTTCAACCCCCAACGTGCTATTGTTGAATTAGGCTGCGAGCTATTTATAGTCGGTAGTCAAGGTCGGTCATTGTCCTGTGTGGGTTTAGAGAGCTGTCCAAATCCCCAAACAATTGTATATGGTTATATCCAGTTGGTGCAAAAGCACCTTTTTATGCCACTTCTCCCTTCAGCTACAAGCAGGAAAGAATACGTATGTATTTCAACAAAGAAAGACATGGACTCTACTAAGTTACGAAACTTGCGTAAGCAAAAGTTGCAATGTTGATCTATTCTGATGACTCAAGAGACCACGCATGCAGTAGTGCTTTATTACACAGTATGCTGATGCATAAGCCACACATACAATGGGTGTTTCTTTACTGTATCTTTCCGAGAACTTATATTAGATGCGTTCGACAGAGCAAAGTTGACTTTTCACCACAGTGAAACAAAATTGTGCCATTTCAACGTTTTGTAAATACAACTCAACTTTGCTGATGACGTACATTTATACTGCAAATAACGAGTTTTATACCAGTTTTTGTTTCATTAAAATAACTTAATATTTACACAAAATACAGCTGTGTATATATGAAGCACTTTTAGCGCATTTAACAATTTAAATGCTAGCAGTTCTCTGCTCGCGGACGTTTTAAATGGCCATCACTCAAGAGGTTAATCAACTCTTCATTTTTGAGCAATACTGCTCAAAGGCACACATAGACCCTTTTCTTAAGTGCTTTTTCTAGATTTAGGGAGTATCAAAACATGTATCCCCAGTGAAATCTTGCTGTTGAATTTGAGGATGGAATACAATACTACCCTTACTATTACTGTTTGGTTTCTGGTATGGGGCATGTCTTGTTGGCTTTTTTAAGAAATCAAAAATTATGCCGACATTTGGCCACAAAACTATGTTCAGCTTCTTCAATGGGTGACTGTAAAACATCTATCCAATTAGTCACTGCCTATTCTAACTGGCCTTATTCCATCCCACTCGTAATCCTATTGGTTCTTTCTCCTCCAATAGGAAGTTGTTTTGCTAATAGGGTCTTCCATATCGTGTTGAGTGGTTTGCTGGTTTGCCTGTGCCACGGTTCAGACTGCTCTTTTCCTTAAATATTTCTATGCTTTCTCTCACTATTTGTTGAGAGAAATTGTCACGGATTGCTAAAATTTTTAAATTGTCAAAGTCAATGTGGTAACCAGTGTTTTCTGCATCTTCTGCAATGGCAGATTCTTCTGGGTGGGAATGTTTCATGTATCTTATATGTTCCTTTTTTATTGTATTGATACATTTGCCTGTTTGACCTACGTACAATTCACCACAATCACAGGTAATTTTATAAACACCTGGATTATTTTGCAAAAGGTTCTTATGTTTGACTGGTCTTATAAAGGAACACAGCTTTTTCACTAATGTGTACCTTGTTTGAATTTTGTGGTGTTGCAATGTTTTTGCAATTATTTCTGTAACTCCTCATACATAAGGTATGTAAGCTTTCTTTGCATCAGTCTTTTCTGGATTTTGATATTTTTGTATTGCCTTAACATCTCGGCTCAGATAGCCGTTAGCCTATGGTACATCTGAGATGCTTTAGTTGTGATTCCAGATTTTGTTTGTCACACACACGTATGGCATGCTGATGGAGTGTGTTTATCATGGCTCTTTTTACAGCACGAGGGTGATGTGAAGAGGCCTCTATGTACATATCTGTATGAGTTGGTTTTCAATACACGGAACATCGAAGTGTCTTCATAGCTATATTCCGTTCCACCAGCATGTCTAAAAATGGTAGTTTACCATGCTTCTCTAATTCCACCATAAATGTGATGTTGTGCAGACTATTGAGGTGGTCTAAAAATTCTGGGATGGTGTTTTCTCCATGAGGCCAGATGACAAAGTATCATCTACATACCTCAACCACATTACAGGTTTCAGGGAACATTTTCAGTAGCTGATGATTCAAATTCTTCCATGAAGAGATTTGCCACAATGGAGGAAAGTGGAAAACCCATGGCTGCCCCTTCTACCTGTTCAAATAACTTCTCCATAGCTGCAGTCACCCATTGAAGAAACCGACCATAGTTTTGCAGTAATATATCAGCATAAATGTTAATCTCTTAAAAAAGCCAACAAGATGCAGCCCAAATGTAATGGACAGAGGCCGTGGAAGTCTATGTAATAATTTAACAATACTACCCTACTTACTGTAAGTATGTAGTGGAGAAAATAAAAACCAGATCGTTTTATTTATTCTTTCAAAACTATTATTAAAATTCTTATTATTCTAGCCACTCCTTATTAATCTGGATAACTTTCAATTCGCATTTAAGAAAAGTACAAGGATTCCAAAACTGAAACTAATAACAAAGAATATCTTGGAAATTATTAAATTATTAACTATTAACTCTGCAAAATAAAAGAAAATTCTTCACATAAACATGGGTTTTACTCCAAACTGGTTTTACCCCAAACTGTTTAGTCGTTTTTGAGAAAATAAACATTTTCAAAAAATTTTCCATTTAAAGGGCACTTTAAGCCAGGGAATCCTTTTCAAATCGGTGTATTGCATCCTCAGAAGATATACGAACAGACATAAAATTTAAAACAAAAAAAAAAAAAACAAACAAAAAAACATGCGAGCATTCACGTACTACTTCATGAGAGTGCTTTTTTTTTTTAGGCAGTATCAAAATGTCATGTTTTTAGTGAAATCTCAGTATTGAAATACTGGATGAAATACAATAGTTGTGCGGTTGATAATGGAGGAAAGTTAACCTTCGAAATGCGTTCTGGAAAATTATGTTGTAAGTGTTGTTTAGTGTTATTAACCTCTTGAGCGACAGCCATTTAAAAGCTCTGCAGGCCGAGAACGGCTACCCAATATCCAGCGCAGGGCATTTAAATTGTTAAATGCGCTAAAAGTGCTTCCTAAATACACAGCTGTATTTTGCGTCAATTTTAAGTTATTTTAATGAAACAAAAACTGGTATAAAACTCATTATATGCAGTATACATGTACATCATCAGCAATGTTGAGTTGCATTTACAAATCGTTGAAATGGCACTATTTGTTTCACTGTGGTAAAAAGTTAACTTTGCTTTGTCGAAGGCGCCTAATATAATTTCTCGGAAAGAAACAGTAGTGGACCCATTGTATGTGTGAGCTATGCGTCAGCAAATCACAGCACAATGTGAAATAGAACACTACTGTATGCGTGGTTTATGAGTCATCAGAATAAAGCAGGTTTGCAATTTTTCCTTACACGTGTTTCGTAACTTGGATATAGCTTACAGGCTCCGTTTGTTTCCTTCTTGAAATGCATACGTATACTTTCCTGCTTGTAGCTGAAGTGAGAAGCTATTGAGTGTTACATCTCAGAGCTAAAACATGGCATCAACAAGCAGTGTTGCACAAAGGTTAGCGAGTGGTGGAAGTGTAAGGGCTTCTGAAATTACACACGATAATGTGGAGGACTTCTTGCTGTGTGACAGCGATTTGGATATTGATGGTGAATTTTCCGAATTTGAGGGGGGTGTGGAGGATATAGGTACAAGTAGCAGTGAGGAAGAACGTGACCAACTTCCTTCAGGTGTTCGTTAAGTCAGCATTGTGGAGTGCTGAAAACAATTCCAATACAAACAGGCACATCTTCACGAGCACAGGGTCTGGTGTTCAATCCCAGGCTCAGCTGACTTCTGACAGCCAACCAATTGACATTTTTACAAAATTTTTTACTACCGACTTAGTGTCTCTCATTGTTTCAGAAACAAATGTATATGCGAGTAAGGTGATCCTGCTCTCTAAAGGTAAATTAGGGCCTAAGAGCAGAATTCAAAGGTGGACAGAAGTAACACTCAATGAGATTTACAGGCTAATTGGTCTAATTATACTTATGGGTGTTATTCGTAAACCTGCATTATACATATATTGGTCCACAGATGACATGCTAGCTACTCCTTTTTTTGGAAAATGCATGTCAAATAACAGGTTTACGTCAATTTTGCAGTTCCTTCATTTCACCTGCACAGAGAATGTAAATGACAAACTCCACAAAATTAGGCCTGTTTTCGATTATATTATTTCAAAATTTGAAGAAAATTATGTGCCTGGTGAAAAGGTCACTGTTGATGAAAGCCTAATGCTTTGGAAGGGCCGCTTAGGTTGGAAGCAATACATCAAAACAAAAAGGGCTAGATTTGGCATAAAGAGTTTTGATGTTTGTGAAAGTAACATGGGATATCTTTACAATAGCTGCATTTACACTAGTCAAGGGACTGACAATACTGGAGACAAAGATTTGGGCTTATCTGGCTCCATAGTAATGCACCTAATGGAACCTGTGCTTGATCAGGGTAGGACTGTGTACTTAGATAACTGGTACAGCTCTCCTAAATTATTCATGGCCTTACACAAAAGAAAGACTAATGCAATTGGAACAGTACGTTCAAATCGTATTGGTTTGCCAAAAGATGTGAATACGAAGGCTCTAAGGAGAGGGGAAATGGAGGTGCGTCAGCTCCCACCTTTGACCTACCTTGCCTGGCAGGACAGGAGGGTAGTTACGGCATTATCCAATTGCAGCTCTAAGATTTTGATGATTGACACTGGAAAAACAGATGCCCATACCAAAATGTGCATTTTCAAGCCTGACGTTATCCAGGAATACAATATGCACATGGGCGATGTCGATCTAGTAGATCAGGTATTGCAAGCATATCCCTCTTTACGAAAAACAGTGAAATGGTATAAAAAGGTATTTTTGCACCAGCTGGATATAACCATATACAATTGTTTGGTAATTTGGAGAGCTCTAAACCCACACAAGACAATGACCTACCTGGACTTTCGACTATCAATAGCTCGCAGCCTAATTGAACAATACCAGGTTGAGAGGCCTCTTCATACTGGGGGTAGAAAATCCAAAACCCTGCACCCCTCAGACTTCAAGGAAAACATTATCCTAAAAGGATACCGTCAACAGCAAAAAAGTCCCGTCCATCTCGAAGGTGTTTCGTGTGCCACAAGAAGGGAATCCGTAAGGAAACTGGGATGATCTGTGGTGAATGTGGAGATGTGCCCTTGTGTGTTTATCCCTGTTTTGAGGCATATCACTGCAGAAGGAACATATAAAGGTAAGCCAGTAAAGCATATAGAATTTAATTAAATGTTTCATAACGGGGGAAAATTAAAATAAGTTGAGTTAGATAGTGGATAAATAAGGGTTAAATGCACAAACGCACAGGACGTGTATACACGTCCATATCGCTCGTCCGTCATTTTAAATGGACGTGATTTCACGTCCATATCACTGAAGAGGTTAATTGACTCACCTTTTAAATTAAATTAATTATAACAACACTATTTTCAAACTTCTAAGAAAGGAAGATACAATAGTTCTACTTGCATAAAGTAAAAATTATGCAATATAAGGAATCAACAAGCTGCTGTTGGAGACAATAGTTTGTGAAACATCACCTCTACATTTTGAATAAAAGACGCAGTATAGAATATATTAAGAAGTCTAATCAAACAGATCAACAACACCTTTCTCCGCAACACGCTGGTGACTATCACTCAAGATAACATTGGTACTCCATAAATTTTCCCATTCTCGGACCACCGACAATTTGTTATTGCTTCCAGCACGATTACTGCATGTGATTGCTGGCAATCAGTAGACAAGTTATTGTGATATATTGACAGTATTGACATTGTATAAGGTGACTGCAATGTATTCTAGAGGAACATGTGCTTTTAGTGGTAAACGTTTTTATTACATGTGAAAATTTCACAGCGAAAGTGAAACAAAATTTCATAGCAAGGTTTCCTAACTCAAAACTACCACAGTGAGATAGTGTGCATGATTTAGTTAATAAATTTCATGAGACAGGTTCTGTGCACAATGCTGCAAGGAGTGGTAGACCAAGCGTCTTAACAGAAGAAAAATTGGCAGATATATCAGATAGAATGCTGGAAAGTCCACAGAAATCAATAAACAAATTGACCTAGCAAAGTGCTATTTTTTATAGTTCTGGACACAAAGTACTCAAAAAAGACCTCAGGTTGTATCCATATAAAGTGTCAGTCGTTCACGAATTAAAATCCATAGATTAAGGGAAGAGTGCACTATTGTGAATGGTTAGAGAGGTTTATTGTGCAGCATGGAATTGACATATTAGATGGGACATTTAGGGATGAAGCTTGATTTCACTTATCCAGATCCATAAATTCACAAAATACACACATATGGAGTACTGAAAATCCTAATGCCATCCAGGAAACCCCTTTATATTCATAGAAAATTGGAGTATGGTGTGGAATCTCTCATTCCTGATTTATTGGGCCAATTTTTTTCAACAATTCAGTTAATTCTGATGCTTACTGCTTGGATATTTTATTCCCATTTATTGCACCGCTAAATGAAGATGGGGTGAATGGTGCATTTTTTCAACAAGACAATGCCACTGCTAACAATCACATCAATCAATGAGGTTGTTAGTGAAAATTTTTGGGGAAAGACTAATTTCTCAAGGTCTCTGCCACCACAATCTCCTGACCTGACTCCTCCTGATTATTTTCTTTGGGGAGCTGTTAAAATTTCAGCCTACAAGAATAATCCCAAAACAATTGATCATCAAAAAACAGCAATTACAAATTACATAAAATCTGTAATGAAAGAGTCTTTAATTACACTGTTTCAAAATAAATTAAAGTGAATGAATCTATGTCTTCAAGAAAATGGTAAACACTTTCAACATAATCTTTAAACAGGTGAGCTTCACATTATTTATCTACATTACCTTTTATAAATGACATGTGAATCTTCCAGATTAATTCGTGAAACGTTATACTCTTACACTCACAGCAGCCAGTGGTACCACTGGAATTTCTGTCTGTAGGGGAGTCTTGGTTACACGAGAGTTGCAGAGCGACTTCTTTATGACCCATTATCTTCTATTAAATTACAAGGTTCAGTTCCTTCAACTTATGCAAGTATTCTACTAAACTTACCTTAATATCATCAAAAACAGATGAAACTTCTGTTTCCAGCCACCAGGGCTCTTCCTTGATGTCTATTTTGTAATCTATTTCTTGATCACTGTTGTACTTCCTTACAGGATCCTCTGGAAGAAATTCTCTCTCTTTCTGTGAACAAGCTGTCTCTGTTTTAACATCACTCTTTGTAGCATCCTGTGAGGCTGCTATGTCATTTGACAGAGGCTCCAGTTCTTGTTTAACTTCTATCTTGGTATCCATTTACAAATGTTGAATCTGATAATGCTGTTCTGAATTTCACTATCAAGTCTGTGAAGAACTGAAAAAAATACAATTCTTGGATGTGAAATACAATACACACGGCTGACTACTTAAATGAACACTACACAAACATAAACATTCTTAAGAAATAAATGTGTAACAGCCAATCAGTGAAAGTAACTTGTAGAACTCTAGGGTTGTTAGATGTGTGGCAGAGATTACAGGTACATGTTACAGTTAATGTTTGGTGCACACTCTTACAATAATGTGTACAGCTTGATTATTTAGACCTGACCCTGCAGAAATGCACAGGAGAAGGTAGTCATAGGGTGGGGGAAAAAGGCTGGCAGTATTTTCCTTACCCACATTGTGAACACACAAGCTACTCGGCTACTACCGACCCAAAACCCCTCCCAGGAGACAGTGCACTAGTCAACTACTGTGCATAAGGCTAAGCAGGTTCAGATCGAAAAAATCATACTGTACTTACACTAAGGCCCAGTTGCATAAAAGTTAATTTGAGTTCAGGCACCTGAAAATTATCTTCAGTCAAGCTGAACTTAGAATTTTGATTATATAAACCTTGATCTAAGATCAAATCTGACTGGTGAACTTTCTCCAGTTAACTTGATTGAACTTAGGTCACCAGAACTGCAGAAAGAAAATATAATTGGTACAGCTTTAAATGAAATAACCAAATGGTAAGTAATGCATTTTTATACTTATTTGGAGGGGAGTACTACGCTAGCACTGGAAGAGGGAGGACGTATGCGCAGTCAGCTCCTGAAGTGAGAGAAAAAAGGGAACAAAGAACAATGGGAGTAAGCATTGAAGTTCATAGAGGTAAAATTGGGACCTTCAACAGGTTAAAATGTAATGAATTTAAAAAGAGCAAAGGTGAAGAAGAAATGGCATATATATTTTTGCTATTATGTGTAATAGGGCTTTATTGATAATTGGAGGAGTTGAAATCAACCCAGGACCCAACGGAGATCATGCAGTCATGGAGGAAATACTGTGAGGGTGAAGGGGATGGATGAGAGAATAAACAACAAGCTAAATGGGGTGGAAAAAGGTATAATGGGAATTAAAGGAGAAATAAGAAAGGATCTACAAGACGTGAAAATAGAAGTACAATATATCAAAAAAAGATGGGTCATCTCTGGAAGAGAAAAGTCGCAAGTTCAACCTAGTTATTGTTGGAGTGAAAGAAAGAAGTGGGATATGGCCCATTCAAGAAGTTAAAGAAATTCTGGAAGGAAAATTGGGAATGGTGCTTCAGGGATGGGAGATCGCTGAAGCTTTCAGAGTGGGCAAAACAAGAGGAGCAAGAATGATAGTGGTGCAGTTTACTTCTGTGCAGTTTGTTTACAAAATATTGAAGAAGACGAAGCAATTAAAAGGAACACACATTTTCATCAATAGAGATCTATCGGAAGAACAGCGTGTTTTAAAGAAGAAATTAATTCATCAAATGAAGACAGCAAGTATGGAGGGTAAACAGGCCTTCATACGAAACCTACGGCTGCGGATCAACGGACGGATGGTGGCTTAACATGAAAGTGTAGTAAGGGACAACATAGCAGGGCAACAGGATATGACTCAGCGTTATTGTCAAGCAGCAAGAGACTCACAAGCAGGAAGTCTAAAGGTTAGCCAAAGACCACATGGAGAAGAAAGGCAATCGAAATGTGTGCTTTCATGGGAGAACGGTCATATGGAAAAGATGACGTCAGAAGAGAGGTGTGAAGGTGACGTAATGCATACGTCAAAAAAGAATGACACAAGACAAAATGGTGGAAAGAAGGTTGTTTCTCCGAGAAGAGAAGAAATACAATTAGCATGTGGGTTGGTGGAGGGAGGGGTGAAGGCGTGGTATACTAGCAGTGAAACAGAAGGAGATGAAAGTATCGTTTTGATGCCAAACAGCAGCCTGTTAGTCCTGGAAATAAAGCAGGAACATCTAGGGGTGGTGAGGGAATTGAATTGAGAAGCAAGCGAATCTTGGAGAGATTTAGGAAGCTTCATGGTAAAGAAAAATGAAATAGAGAAGGCAACCAGTATCCTTAACACATTATTTCAAAGAACAGGAGGATTAAGGGAAAGGGAGAAAATAACAGAGTGATTAGACAGTGAAGTGAGGGTTGATGAGGTAATTAAGCAAGCAAAATTAAGCGTAGTCGATTATATTTTGGGTAGAGAGGAGTTATTGCTAGTGATTAGTAATTTTAAGATTTTGAATATGTCGGGCAACAGTTTGCACTTTCCAGTGAGCATATATTTGTTGTCAAATGAAATTTTGGCTGAAGTATCTAGTTCAGAGGGAAATAAAAGTGTTGTGAAAATGGAGCACTATTAGTGGATACAATACAAATAATAGCAAAAGTGATAAACAACAGCATACTTCAAAATGTAAATATATGTAAGAGGCTGCCCTATGACAAAAGGGCCAGGGCCCAAGTTCAAGGGTAGCCCAAGATGTAAATGCTTCAGTACTTAATAAATATCTTCTTCTACTTCTACTTAATTGGATGACTCTATGACAACTTGTGGAGGGGGACTTTGTCTGAAAGGTAATCTTTTGTAGTATGCCCCTGATGGGGCGCCCCTAAGAGGACGAATGAGACAAATGGATCCTAAAGGCAGCTGGAATGCTGTCACGACAGAGCAGGTTGAGACGGTAATTATACCGTGCCCAAGATAAAATTAAATTAACGTTATAAAACATAAGTTCCAGCATTCTTTTATTTTAGAACCACTCACAGGGCAAGTGTTAAGATTAATATAAATTATTGTATAAACGTGTACATGTAAATAATCAAATGTCAAGTGTATATATTTAAAATAATAAGAAATAACGCACGTAGAATGCAGTTTATGGGTAAAAGATTTCGCTTCAGAGACAATACATGAAGTCTTTGACCCGAATTAGTTCTGCTTGAACGAGCGACAGACTGACGCCAGCCAAATCGTAAGCTCCATTGTGAGGAAGGATTATTCCTTTGTCAGAGAAAAATCGTAAAACTGTCAATCAAGCTTGTTCGAAACGCTACCGCAAGGGGGCAGGATATGGCATTCCAGCGGCAAAGTTCCGTCTGGTCCAACGATAAGGGACAATCAGAAAATTTAGAACTACACACATTTGAAATAATCAGCAGAACCCGCTCCAATGAGTGAAACTAAAAAATGTTATGTGGAGGGGAAGCGAATGTGTCTTTCGGATGCCCGAATGGAACGAAAGAGTCGCCATCCAACACACGAACCAGAGAGTCGCCATCCAACACACGAACCAGAGAGTAGCCATCCAACACACGAACAGAAGAGTCGCCATCCAACATACGAACGGAACAGTCGTCAAATATTACACCGAGATAGTACGTGGAACACGCGCGAAATAAGTAAGTACATTTGAAATTGATAGGCTAAATTCACATCAAGAATTATTTGGCAACATTGCGTAGAATAGGAAAATTTTACTTCAAGAAATTATTTCGGCTCATCATAGAGTAGGCTAAATTAACCTCAGGATTATTTCGGCTCTCATCCTAGTGACTTAAACTTTTGGCTTATGCGCGGCGACTCATACATAAATTAAAAATCTCGGTAAAGCTATAAACTGCAATCTTCGTCAAATTATGTGTGTTGTAATTGTAATATTTTAAAGTCCTTTGTGCCTCGTATACAATAAATTAACATAATTACTTCCTACTCAAACTTGTTCTAATTAGTAGCTTAAAAACCCTTTGTAAGTGATTCCACGCCCTTTCTAGCAGTCTCTGGCCAGGCAAAGCTACTGAACAAGTAATAACGACTTAGCAATTGAACGAGAAGAAGAGGATTTTACATGCTAAGTTAACTATAAGTGTCAGGAGGATTGAGTGGCGCCTCTTCAAACAAATTTTCTCAATCTCTCCAAATCATACTGCAATAACCTGCAGTGGCACTTCCGTAATTAAATAAGTATATCAATTACTTATTTAATTACAACATCACGTTTTTACAAGTGGCTTTCAATTGTTGAGGCAACAACTCAACCAATAGCCAAAAGTAAGAAAGAACACTGAATAAGTGGCGACCAACGTTTGGGCTCGATAACTACAGTAACTCGCGAGTAGGAAGAATTTAATTCAAATTAAAAAGAGGCAAAAAGATCGAGGAAAATAAAAGTTAGGTACGAATCGACTGACGACAGACTTCAAGAGCGACCAGCTGCAAGCAACGAGACATCCTTTTCTTACAGGTCAACACTCTTCAAAAAGGGAACCGGGCACGAGAAGATAGAAACAAGTGAACAAGTGAAAGTGATTTTTATTTAATTGTGTAGTAAGTGATAACATCAAGACATCAAAACTGTAAGTCACACTAAACTTTATCACTTTAGGGAATATTGTATGATACTTAGAAATAGAAAAATTATTAAAGTAAGCATGGAGAGTTCACAAAGTGTAAATGACCTGACCGTTGGTATTGCATGTCCAGCTGAGAGAGATAATAATCTTAGGGTAGGAGGCGATTTCCAGGTAGAAAGTCCAAGTTTCACAACAGAGGACAGTGCCCCCATTCAGGTAACAAATTCCAGCAAAATTGACGATGTCAATGTCCACCAACAATTAGCCCAAATCCTGTCTGTAATGAATATGATGCATGAACAACAAACCCAGTTAGAACAAGTGAAATCTGTTAGAAATGAAATTATGCCTAGAGATGAAATATTAAAAGCAATAAATGAGAGCAATATCCAAAATAGAAAAATAATAGAAGCTCAGCTTAGACAAATAAACGATATGGTGCATGACGAAATTTCCACACAGAGCCATGAAATGAGTGATAGAATAGACCAACTCTGTAGTGAAAATCAGGCTAGTTATAATAACATGAATAGGGAAATAAATCAGTTGAAAACCAATGTTGCATCACAGGAGAGTAGATTAGTGAAAAAGTTGGCAGATGAAATGCAAGTTGCTCGAGCATTCACGGATCAAAGACTCAACGCAGAAGTAACTTCAATTAAGAATGCATTGCAGGAACGAATCGCCGAGCAAGCTGCACTTCAACTACAAAACAAGCAAAAGATAGATCAGGTCATAGAAAAGGTTAATGCTTTACATGTGCTTCAAAGCAATAATGTGTCTAGTAACCCATGTCATAATTTAGAATGTAGAGAAAGTTCTAGATTAAGCAGTGTGCATGAAACTAGGGAAACTAATAATGTGTCTGAAACATGTGCCTCGACTTCGTGTCGAAATTCTGAAAATATAAGTGTACCTCGCAACCCAATTGTTACATCTTGTCAGAGTAGCTTGAATCTCAATATAGATTTACCGTTACCGAGGTTCTCAGGGTCTGAGTTCGACGATCCTTTACAATACCTTGATCAGCTCCAGGAGTATTTTAGATTACGAAATATCCCGGAGGATTCTAAGATGTTTATAGTCCGAAAAACATTGGACCAACGCTCCCTAAGTTGGATCAACATGGCAATGTCACCTGACCAGGGGTATGAAGACTTCCAGCACATATTTCTAAACAAGTATTGGAACTCTGCACGACAACACCGAATGAGAGCTAACCTAAGTTATGGACAATACGACATTAACAGCAACGTAAGCATGGCCGATTATATACTCCAGTTTTCTCAATACTTGCGACACCTGAAGCCGAGAATATCTGATGCCGATTTTATTATGCTGATGACTGGACATTTTCGGATGAGAATTCAAAATTCACTACTAATTGCCAAACCCCGGACAGTAATGGAAATGGTCGAATTAATCACTGCCTTAGAAGGACAGGAAGAAGGAAGTAGGCAATACGCCGAACACCGACGCCATGATAGACGAAGCCACAACCCGCATTATAATGCAAGGTACTCCGGCCGACAGAATCAAAGCCAGGATGAACATGCGCGGGATCGATACCATTCTGCCGTTACACATTTTTCTCCAAGAAATTCACGAGAGACGAGATGGCACAATCCTCGTATCCAACAATTAAATGTGGAAACCAGAAATTCACAATGGAGCAAACATCGCCGCGGCAACAGGAGAAATAATAGGCAGCATGGTCAAAGACAACAGAACTACAATTATCGTCATTGGGAACAACAGTCACCCAATAGAGAACGAAGCTCACCTAGAAACAGATCACCAGAACACAATACAAGGAACGCTGAACAGGTCGAAGAACGCCAAGAGATATATTTATCGCCGACTGCAGAAGCGTATTTCCCTACACAAGAATTCCAAAATTCCCGACATCAGAACATAGAACGACAGGGAAACTAGTAAGTCACAACGCTATCATGGGGCAGCGTTGTACCACTACTTTAAAAGACCCTGCAATTACGAGGAACACAGAAATAAAGACTGGCGAATTAAGAATTGATCAGAAAAGGGAAGGAGATTTTGACACACCCTATATTAAGGTTCAAATAAACGGACAGAATTATAATGCCTGCATAGATTCAGCATCGTCAATGTGTGTGTTATCTTTAAGATTATACGAACATTTAAAGAACACTCATACAGAAATTATGAGCCTTCCAACTTCGAATTTAATATGTCGAGTTGCTATTGGGAAGTCCGCCCAACCTATTAAAATCCAATGTATGTTAAAAGTTAAAATTGAAGATGAATATTTTGACATTGTGTTTCTAGTAATTCGTAATTTGAACAGTGATATAATCCTTGGATGCGATTTCTTTGATGAAAGGAAAGTGAAAATCGACTTTGAAACCAAAACAGTTGATATACATAATGGAAACAGGAAGGTCACCGCCCCGTTCATAAATGAAAAATTTATACCTGACGGTCTCACCGCCGAGGAGCGAGCTTTACAAGATACTTGATCTTTTCGTCCAGAAATGTACTTTGTCTACAGAACAATGCGCGAAGAATGTGGTAATTACCAGTCCGAAGAAGACCCTTCCCATACCTGCTAGAACCGGTTGGACAGCTGACCCAACGTCTCAACACGACACAGATTCGCACATGGTTGATAAAGTTAATGAGATACGCGAAGTATGTCAAAACGCGTATAACTTGAGTGACATCCAGCGGCAAGAATTATTCAAGGTTCTAATGAGGAATAAAAAGGTGTTTAGCGAAAAACCTGGACTATGTAATGTGTATGTCCACAGTTTTGAGTTACAAGATATCAGACCGTATCGTCACAAGTATGAGAATCTTCCGCTAAGCTTGCGAGAACCTGCGAAGAAGGTGATACAGGAAATGTTGAAAAATGGAATTATACGCGAGTGTCAGAGCGAATTCCTTAATCCGATTTGTTGGGTTATGAAAAAGGACACACCCACAAATGACGTCAACGGAGCACAAAAGACGAAGCAAGAACCCTCATTACGCCTAACACTGGACGGAAGAAGGCTTAATTCTTTCATGAAACCAGATCACTTCCAAAACGAAGGAATTAACCAAATAATCAGTCGTCTATCCCAGGGAAGATATATGTCTAGTTTGGATATGGTGTCTAGTTATTTGCAAATTAAACTAGCAGAGGACCTACAGCATTATACTTCATTCAATTTCTTAGGGATTAATTACTGTTTTTGTCGCGTTCCCTTTGGCACGAAAAATGCCGGAAGTGCTTTTCTTCGAGCAGTGCATGAAGTGTTTAAAGACGTAGAAACTCCATTTCTAGTCAGGTATACAGACGACTTCCCGATAATAAGTCAGACCTTCGAGGAACATCTCCAACATATTGATTTGGTGTTAGAGAGATTAAAACAATGTGGTTTCACGTTAAACATCAATAAGTCGAAATTCTGCGTGAAAGAAGTGAATTTCTTAGGATTCTTGATTGATGAAAAAGGAATGCGTCCAGATCCTAAAAGGGTAGAATCAATTCTGAAGATGCCACCTCCACGAAACCCGAAACAACTTAGAAAACTTATGGGTGTTTGGAATTTCAGTAGCAAATTCTTAGCTAGATATTCGCATGAGACAGCACCACTGCGACAGTTACTTCAGAAGAATATTCGATGGCGATGGACGGAGGAACATCAACAATGTTTTGAGCGCGTCCGAGATTTATTTGCAAGTTACATCCTACTAGAGAGACCACGAGATGAATGGGCATACGAAATGTATGTTGATGCAAGTTCCGGAGGACTGGGCAGCCTCTTGTGTCAACGAGATGACGAAGATAACATTCACGTCATAAGTACTGCTTCCAGAGGCCTAACGTCGTTAGAACAAAACGCATCAGTAACTGAATTAGAGATATCAGGACTATATTTCGGACTTACAAAATTCAAGAGCTACATTTATCAGAAACCAATTAAAGTTTTCTCCGACCATATCAGCCTCACATTCCTCCAAAAATGCAAATTGACATCTACAAAAATTGCACGGTATATCCACCCAATAATGAGTTTTAACATCACTATCCATTATATACCTGGAAAGAAGAACCATTTTTCCGACTTGCTCTCAAGGTTAAATTTTGCTTCGGGAATACCTGAAAACCTTTCAAAGCCTAAGCGAGAAGCAAAGGTATTTGAAATAAATTTAAGGTTCACAAAAGAGACTATTAAGAAACTCAAGCACCTCAAAGAACTTCAACGAGACGATGCAAAATTAGGACCTTTGATAACGCTCCAGTAATTACTGAAGCAGGAAATAATCCGATAGCTGTAAAAGACGAGCTTCTTTATAAACTGCACGGCCGATACGAGAAGGAATGGAAGGTCATTATTCCGAGAAACTTGGAAAAGGACCTGATAAACGAATTCCATGAAAATTTATTTCATGCAGGAACTGACAAAGTGACGGAAACCATGCTATACTCTGTTCATCAAGAGATTAGAGGAGATATAAACAAAGCACCGGTTTGTATCACTCCGCGGCCACGTGCTTTCACAATGACGCAACACAGTTACCTACCGCTACGCGTAGTTATAATATGCATTTTACACTACTAAAAGGATATATTTACTTGATTCAAATAACATGTAGCACACGGAAATTAACTGCTACTTACGTCATCTCTGTCCACAATAACACTTTTTCATTTTCTGCTCACAATCTCGAAACCAATCTCCAGAAGCAGCTTGTGGAGGGAGGTTAGTTTTAAATCTGGAAGATCGGGTTCAGAGTTAACTGCCAGCAGCACTTTGTTTAAGGTGGGGATTCATTGACTGACGAACTTTTCGACGGATTGCAGATCTCACACTCACAAATTCGTTGCAATCTACATCCACCATTTATCTGGCACGTGGAAGCTTTTGGCTGGGATCTTCACCAACTGATGATTTCTCTTTGCGTGTGCTGTAAATACTTGCAACTGACACACCGGTAAACTCGAATGTTAATTTTATCACGTCTTCGATAGCAAGTTCGGGATATTTCTCGCAGAACTTGTTAAAAACGTTCAATATTATTGTCTTTTCACCACTTCGCAACGCTTTGCCGCGCTTATGTTTTACAGCACTCACTTGTTCCGCCATGTTACTGTCATACTGAATAATGCGCGCGCAGAATGAATTAGGCTGGTTACAGATTCACGTAAGTGCGTATTCTTACACTTTAGCTATGCTTAGTACACTTAGTTCATGCTTTAGCAAACATTAAGTGACATTTTAGACCTTAGTAACAGTATTTCTTCAAGGGACTATTTACATGGCGAAAGCGTCAAGAGGGCGCGCTGTGGTCAAAACGCACGTGGCTTTGTTTACGTCTCCTCTAATCTCTAGATGAACAGAGTATAGAATATGTGTACATTTCAAAACTCCGTGAGAAGGTACGCAAAATCATTGCTTGCTGTGACATATGTCAGAAATGTAAGCAGAGAAATGTTGCTTATCAATTTGACATCAACGCAGTCATCCGAGAGAAACCCGGATATTTAGTTTGTATAGATATACATGAAGTGATTAGTACTAGCCTAGGTTATAAATATGTCATGTTATGTTACGATGTATTTTCTAAATATGTTCGTTTATACCCTTTGAAGCGCGCAAACAGCAAAATATGTGCCAAGAAGTTCATAGATGACTACATAAAAGATGTTGGGGAAGTGCGTGCTATCTTAACCGACAACGCTACGATCTTCACAGGAAAGCCTTTCACAGAACAAATTAAAGAAGCAAAGATTCGTCATTACTATTGTTCGAGATATTATCCGCAAGGAAACGCTTCGGAACGAGCCATCAAAGAGTTAGGAGTGATGCTCCGAATCATGTATAATCGTCGTCAAAAACGATGGACAGAAATGATGGCCCCACAGAGTCAATTTTCAATGAAACTGTTAACGGAGTAACAGGCTTCAAACCCATTGACATCATGAGAGGGAAGACATCGAAGGCGCTGAAAACCAATCTCCCTGAACCAATAACATATTCAGAAGCGCAAAAGCTAGAAGCACGGGAAATTCGCCGTATAGCTCTCAACAGGATACGCAAGGCCGCTGATAAGAGAAAGAAGAAACATGATGACAAACGTCAAGGAGTGATATGGGAACCAGAAATCGGTACAGAAGTCCTCCTGAGGAATAAACAGTTATCGAATAAAGTAAAGAGGAGAAACAAAAGACTATTGTTGTACTACGTAGGACCTTACCGAATTAACCGAAAATTTGGAACTGACACCTACGAATTAAAGGATGACAAATCAGACAAAATCATCGGAAGGTATCATAAAACGATGTTAAAACCTTACAGAACTTTAACTCATACAGAGAAGGTAGTCTGAAGAGCAATGAAGGAATCAATAATATTCCATAGTTCAGCTCTCTGAAAGATGCGGTTTAATTAATGTAAAGATGATGTAGATAATGTTAGGATACGTATAATGGTATAATATGTCAAGAGTACGACTCTAAAATTGTCGTTTATAGTATATGAATTTAAACATGTTTCATTTTGTGCTCAGGGTGATAATTGTTATGTGTATGAGTACTCGGAACTGGGAAACTGGTTTCGAATGTAAACACAAGCCTACATGAGTGAGTTCATTAAACGAGAGAAGGGGGATTGAAGAACCTTAAAAAAAAAAAAGCCATTCATTCATGAATGGAAGACCGCACGTGAACAAACAGGTTTTCACAACCGTATGCGGGCAAGTGTCAAAAAGGGAAACAGAACAAAATTTGTAGAAATATCTTCACAGCTATTTCTAGACAAACTTTGCTCGGGCAATTATGAGACGGTAATTATACCGTGCCCGAGATAAAATTAAATTAACGTTATAAAACATGATAAGTTCCAGCATTCTTTTATTTTAGAACCACTCACAGGGCAAGTGTTAAGATTAATATAAATTATTGTATAAACGTGTACATGTAAATAATCAAATGTCAAGTGTATATATTTAAAATAATAAGAAATAACGCACGTAGAATGCAGTTTATGGGTAAAAGATTTCGCTTCAGAGACAATACATGAAGTCTTTGACCCGAATTAGTTCTGCTTGAACGAGCGACAGACTGACGCCAGCCAAATCGTAAGCTCCATTGTGAGGAAGGATTATTCCTTTGTCAGAGAAAAATCGTAAAACTGTCAATCAAGCTTGTTCGAAACACTACCGCAAGGGGGCAGGATATGGCATTCCAGCGGCAAAGTTCCGTCTGGTCCAACGATAAGGGCCAATCAGAAAATTTAGAACTACATTTTCCCAGTCAGAAGCACCCTGGTGGAGGCTGCCTCGGCCCGATTCCTCTCCCATCTCCTTGGGTTCAAACTTCCAAGGGGGGAGGGGGGCCACAAGGGATTTGGAAATCAGCTCCCCTGCCCCCTCGGGCTTGTACCAACCCATGGGGGACCCAGAAACCAGTAAACTCACAGTCGAATCTGGGGGACGAGATTTCCGGAGCGCATTCTTTCCTCCTGCCATGCTGTTGCCAAAACGCTCACCGATGCTTCCAACCCTGAAGGAAACCTAACAGGATGAAGGGTGAAATGTAATGACTAATGTAACGAAATGTAGGGACAGGAAATTCGGAGGATATGGAAATCCTTCCCAGCATTTGCCTGGCAATCCAGAAAAACCTCTGAAAAACCCATGACCTATTGAATGGAGGCCACAAACATTACTGTTTGAGCCATTCCGCTCGGTACTTATTTGGATAATAGGAGCATTGTTTCCAATTGCATTATGTCCACAAAAGGAAAATTCTAAAGAAGCAAAAGCTTATTACTTCTAACCTAGAAGATTTATCATAAATGGTAAGATGTGGAGTTATCGTGTTTGACGCTTATTTCTAGAAATATGGAAAAGTGAAATCAAATTGCACCTGTCCTTTTTTCTTTGTTTCTTTTATAGCACTATATCTTCATACTTTTGAATTACAATATCCACTACTGTTTTTTGTTTGAGTGTGAAATTCGACGACCTCTCTTATTTCTTGTTTTGCACCATTTTCCTACCATTCTGCACCTACATGAATGCATCCAAAGCTCAAAAACAACTGATTGTTGCTGCCCTGAAGCAGTGATTTTCAGCTGTTTCATGATATTGCCAAATTTTATATAATGAACTAAGTTCAAAGTTAAACTGAGACTTGATCTTAGGTTAATTTTATACAATGCAACTCAAGTCTGATCTCAGTTCATGTTCTGAACTTAGATGATATCTGATCTCAGTTCATGTTCTGACCTTAGATTATATCTGATCTCCAGTCAGTGATATTTTTGCAAATGGGTCTGAAAGGAACAATCCTCATTCTATTGATCACCTGGAACTCTAAATATGAGAGGAAATCACTGTTATGCAACTTCATTCCTTTATACAAAGATGTCAGATGTATGTTGATTTTCAGCACTGTAAGTACATTGTTTTATTGCAGAAGTGTGCCTCAAACACAGCCTGTAACATGTACCATGCCTCTGCCGCTAACTACACATCTAACAACTCTGTAGTTTGTTAAATGGAATATTTCACATTATTGTTCCCAACTTGAATAAGAATCTGTAATGAAAAGTGTTTACTGCTATACAAGTACAATAATATTTAGTGTGATGGAGTCTGCTATAAATAGACATGTAGCCCGATGACAATGGAGTGGTCAGAACAAAGACGACTAAGAGTGTGTCAGAACAAAGCAATTCCAGATGGTTTGCAAAACTATCAACCACCAGCTCATTTATGAGAAGTTTCGAGAAATTGTGTATTTTCCAGCAAATTCACTGGCACTTTGCCTGGACTATAAAATGTGAGAGAGCAGGGACAGGGGAGAGTTAGTTTTATTTTCTCCACTATGTATAAAGTATTGTATCCAACCCAATATGTTTTGAGGCCCCCTGAATCCAACAAAACAGTTCCACAAAAAGGCCAGTGTGAGTGCGTGTGTGTCTGAACAGTGTAACTCAAAAACAAAAAAATTGGTATTTCAGTTTAATATTTTTCAAGGATATGACACAAAGATCCTGAAGAAAATTGCTTCACCATAAAATACCCTTTAAATGGACAATTTTTCAAAAATTTAATTTTCTCAAAAATGGCTAATGATTTTGATTAAAATGCCATATGTTAAAGATATTTTTATGCTAAATAAAACATATATTCTGAATTTTCTGGCTATAGCCTATGTAGTCCTGTTTATCTGGATGACTTTTGCCTAACGGGTAAACCATAAGAGATAGACCAAATCTTATACAAAAAATATCTCTCGTTAAAACACATTAGTTATGTCTAAATGCATTTTTTTGTGGAGTGAACCATTTCAGAGATAGTCCTTGTTTATTTGTTAGAGTTCTGCAGTACTTCAGCTTTTCTGAAATGGAAGGTCGTTATTCAGTTTTTCTCTCTCTTGGTCATGCAAAGAGAACAGAATTTCAAGCCTTCATATAGCAACCAGCTTTAAAAATTTGACTATTGCTCAAAGTCTACTGTATTCCCTTATTCCCCTTGTACCTACAAGGGAATTAACAATAAGATAATTTCTGCAAATGTTTATCTTGATTAACATGAAGACAGAGGAATAAGAGCTTGTAAAAATAGTTTGTACAAGAGTAGAGAAAGTCACGTAAGTAAAACACATCAGATTTTTAAAAAAGGTCAGTGTGTGTGAGTGTGTGTGAACAGCACTCGAAAATGAAAAGTTGGTTAAAAACCAAAGTTGGTATTTAAATTTAATATCCTTCAAGGCTGTGGAATGAAGATTTTGAAGAAACTTCCTCCATCCTAAACTACCCTGTATGTGGAAAACTTTTCAAAAATTTTGATTTTCTCAAAAATGGCTAACAATTTTGATTAAAATGCCACATGTTTAAGATATTTTTATGACAAATGAAATATATATTTTGAATTTTCTGGCTATAGCCCATGTAGTCTGTTTACTCTTGATGACTTTAGCACAAGTGGTAAACTGAAACAGACCAAATCTTACTATACAAAAAATGTAGATCTCGTTAAACCACACAATTTATACTCAAATGCATTTTTGTGTGGAGTGAACCATTTTGGAGATATTCCTTGTTATTTGTGTGAGTTTTACAATACTTAAATTTACTAAAATGGAAGGTTATTAGTCACTTTTTTATCTCTTGGCTGTGCAAAGAGTATGGAATTTAAAAGCCTTATAAGATTTGACCATTGCTTAAAGCCTACAAGAACGTTACCAATATGATAATTTCTACAAAGGTTTATCTCGACTGACATAAAGAAGATAGAGGAATAAGAGTTTGTAAGAATAGTACAACAGTAGAGAAAGTCATATGAGTGCAATACGTCAGATTTTACAAGTGTTGGAAGTACCTTCTGAGTTGAGTGTTGACAAAGTTTTTAGCGATTGTATTATCAATGTCAACTGTTTGTGAGACAGAGAGAATAGAAAGACAGTTAAGTGTGTGTCAAGGTTGCGAGAGAACAGAAGAGGTGTGAGTTGTAAGGTCATGACAAATTGTAAATTGTGTTTATGATAAAACAGAGAATTGGTTTATGTGATTCAGTTTTAGAAGAGAAACAAAGTGACACAGAAAAGTAATTGAACTTGTCATTTTGTCACTGTGCTTATTGAGGTTCAACCTGTGCAAACCAATATATATGTGTGAACTCTGCCCAAACATTACTTACACAGTGCCCCAGTACACTACAATTTTTATACATAACTCAGAGGAACTTTCACACATGAGAAATTTTACTGTCTCCACCAATGAGCGCATGCACGTGGACCAAAACAATAGATGTCAACTAGCCCTACTGCTTCTCGTATTGCACATCATTTGCAACTGTAGACAACTTCTGCACATGACTGCTGTAGTACGTAACACATGGAATCAATTAGCAACTGGCCCCGATCATACTTGCTTGTGCTGGAAAGAAGTTATCACTCAGACAAATCCTAACACATACAAGCAGTCTATCCTGTGGTGAATTCATTGGTAGGGCTCAGAACTTGATGAAATATCTTTTTTCTGAGTCACCACAGATAATGCAGAATGCAATATAAATTCATTTCTCTTAAAAACGAACCAATATTGACTGCTTTTATTTTACTTTTTTGTTTGCATTTTTTGGGTTTTAATGTCTATTGGTCTTTTTTTAGGAAATGTACTTGTTGCATTTTCTTAAGTTCTTTGCTTTTAAACATGCTTTTTTTACATTATTCACATGTATAGTCATTGTTGAGGCTGTTCACTGAATTCAGCTGTGTGTAGTATTCTTATGGGGCAAACCCAGTAGTTACATTAATGGTGTGATTAATAATCTTTTCTATCAATGGACAATATTTCACCCAATCCTTGTGATTATGATGTGTAAGTACATGTAAATAAATTCCTATATCTCGGAGGACACGTTCTGTTGGATTCCCTGATGGAAAGTATGAGGAACAATGATTTAGTTTTCTCGCGTCTAATGTCACCCTAATCTTTCCATTGGCCTTATTTACAATACATAGGGGATTCACAAATTCAGAATTCGAAATCTCAATAACCTCATCTTCTAACATTGACTTTATAACTGCATCTACCTCTTCTCTTATGGTACTAGGGATAGCTCTCGCTTTATGTGTAAAAGGTTTGATAGGTATCATCTCAAACGAATGAGTATAAATATTACATTTACCAGGTTTCTCAGAGAATACTTCTTTATTTCGGATTAATATTTTAAACAGTTTATCCCTCTGTTGTTCATTTAGTTGATCAGCCTGAGTTACCTTTTCCCGCAACAATTCTTCTAAGTCTTCACTACTCTCCCTATCATAGTACCTAGTTGCGTCAGAAAACCTAAAATTGTCTGTGAAATCATTTTTATCCCATTCTACATTTTCAGACCTTAGTATCAGTATTTTTTCAAGGGACCATTTAGATGGCAAAAGCGTCAAGAAGGCACACTGCAGTCAAAATGATTTGTTTATGTCTCCTTTAATCTCTTGATATACAAAGTGTAGAAGCGTCTTCATACTTGCCAACTTTTATTGTTTATACGTAAAATGTACTGAAGCAGAGACTTTTTTACAACTCCTTGCATTACAGTCTGATTTTTGAGGAAAATACCTGACAACCATCAGCCTTTACATGTGAAGAGTTGCAGCATTGTCAAAAAGCGAGTAGCAAGTTATACATACCCCTCTTTTTAATGCTCAATACTCAGAACATAGAAACAAGCATTGCGGTTTATCTCATGTCAGTGAAAACATGCAGATGTAATCTATATCAGCATACTTTCAGAACAAAGGTAATTTGCTCTCAATATGAATAAAGTAATTTGTTCTCAATATGTATTCACTGCATTTTTGCGTCTTCACAGTTGTAATTCTCGCTACCTATTTTAGAGTTGAAATCTGTCTTTCTCTTTCTGTAAGGATCAGCTATAGGTGTCTCCGTCTAGGGGATATGTGAATGGCGACCACAAAGTACCCAAGCTGAGCAGAACATTACTTCCACTTACTAGTGTTTTGTTCCTAACTGTAACTTTTCTATCTGACCTTACCTTGGTCTCTTGTTCTCTTCCGACCTCGATGCTGTTAGGGTTCCCGAGGGCTAGGGAGTCTTTATTTTTTCAACCTCTCCATTTCTCTAATTTCTCTATAAAACCTTAACCCCTAACATGCTGACCTGTCATGGAATGTAATACGTCCTCTTATTGGTAATCAGAGGATATGGTCGGTGAATTTATTTTGATAATTCTCCCGGTCAGGTCGGTGAGACCCGTAAACCAACGACAGGTGTGGTCCTCCAGACATTCTGGGGGTTGTGAGAGAGCGATCTGACCGCCAAAACATAAAAATATGGTGCTCTCTAAAAAACGGTTACTATTGCTGCTATTGCTCTCTTCAATATCATTGAGAAAAATATTGGAGAGCAAGAGGATTAATGACTTCATTGTCAGAAGTCCAGCATTAGCTAACAACAACAACAGTATTCTTATGGTCTCTTAATGAGTCATTGGATACATGTTTACGCAGTTATCGTTATCGATGTAGATAATAATGGTGCTTCCCCATGTTAAGAAAAACAACACTTGCACCTACTGTTACAACTGCATCTGCCATCCAGTCATTTCACTTCTCACAAGTGAAGCCGTAAAAATGCCAAAAGTAAAGGAAAGTTTCTTGCAAAAGTTAGTGACTGAGTTCCCACCCTAAAAGCTGCATGACGTTGCCGATGGTGGGTGGGCTTGGGTGAATCAATGATTCTGTGAGCTGTACTGGGGGTGTTTTGCACCAGTAGTCTCTCACGCCAGGGAGGTCACAGATGAGATTCAGGACTATGAAGCTGCTTACCATGTTTACCATCTTAAAATCCATCCCCGAAGGGTCTCCCAGTTGGAGAACCTAGGTGGGGACTGCCAGTTGGGGGACCTAACACTCAGAAGGGGCTCTGGTCACCCAAGCTAAGGTGTAAGGAATCGTGCTGAGAGCTGAATGGCTCTGGGACGTGAAACAGTGTCGAGAACGATTCCCTCACGGCACCAGGCGAAATCATGCTGTAGGTAGCCTTGCATGCACAAGTGGGGCTCTGTGCATGTTGATCTTTAATTCCTCAGTACTCGTGGGACTCAAATGGAACCAAAAAGAAAATAAAACAAAAAAGGACAGGGACCAAAAAGGATACCTGTCTCAAACTGAAACACAGTATTTATGTAAAGAACTGGATGAAAGCAATACCTATACTAAGATTTAGTTCCAGAGACATAACAGCTGAGATAGTTATAAGGGAGGAGGGGCACGAGAGGGCAGTCTTACTCAAAGTCACAGGACTTTGAGCCTGTTATTTATAGAAATCCTTGGAATACTGACTGGGAGTCATACAGAAAAGACCTGTTGATGTATGTTCAGGGGATTTCTTCAAAGAACATTAGTTCCATGGTGGATTTGAAGTTGGCCATTGACCAGATGCAACAGTCCATTCTCCAATCCTACCATGATAATTGTAGGCCTACGGTTGCTAGTTCAACAACGAGGGTTCCTTGATGGTCTAAAGAATTAAGCGAACTTCGACATAACGAGATGGTTATTTAATAGAGCCAAATGGACGCTATATAAAGTGACACACACATGTTACAGTGCTGCAGTTAGAAAGGCAAAAAGAGATTCATGGGGGGAGCACTGTCGGAATATCGAGGGCATATCCGAGGGAGCCAGACTCATGAAAGTGTTAGCCAAAGAGGCCAAGCATAAACTGGGTATGATGAAGCATACCAATGGAAGCTACACTATGAAGGAAAGGGAAACATTAGGAGAGTTGCTTAAAGTTCACTTTCCGGGTTCAAGAGAGATTGAAAAACAAGAAAATGGAAGGGACAGTCTAACTTGGCAACTTGCCAGAAATGTCATCAATCAATCTGGAGTGAGATGGGCCATCAACACCTTTGAATCATTTAAATCAGCAGGGCTGGATCAACTGATACCGGTGTTATTACAACAAGGGTTTGACTGTATAGCATTCCTTGTGTGCTATATATTCAGAGCTAGTTTAGCATTTGGATATATACCCTCTTCTTGGAGGCAGGTCAGGGTGGTTTTTATACCTAAACCGGGACGTTCTAGCTATACAGATGCTAAGGCTTATCGTCCAGTTACTCTTTCATCATTTTTGTTGAAAGCATTGGAGAGGCTACTAGATACATGCATAAAGAACTATGTATTGAAAGGGAACCTGTTACATAGCTGCCAGTGTGCATATCAATCAGGGAAAACTACAGAGACAGCATTGCATTATGTTGTAACAAGCATAGAGAAAGCACTGCAACGAAAAGAAATTGCATTAGGAGCTTTTCTAGACATTGAGGGAGCCTTTGATAAAATTTCAAACAAAGCTATCATGATGGCTGGAAGAGAACATGGAACACTGGAAACAATATGTTGCTGGATAAGCTCCATGTTAGAAACTAGAAATATAGCCTCAACTCTGTGTTCAGAGGCTGTTCATGTGTCAGCAACAAGGGGCTGCTCGCAGGGGGGAGTGTTATCACCACTGCTATGGAACCTTGTTGTAGATGACCTGATAAAGGATCTGGACAAGAGTAGCTATTTCACTGCGGGGTATGCAGATGATATAGCCATACTCATTAAGAGGGAAATTTCCAAGAAAAGTTTCAGAGGTACTGCAAGAAGCTCTAAGAAAAGTAGACAGCTGGTGCTGTCTTGCTGTGAGCTTGCTATAAATCCCAGCAAAACGACTATTGTACCATTCACACAAATTCGGGATCTCCATACTCTGAAGGAGCCTAGCATTGGGGGTACAATAGTACAGTTCGCTGATGAGGTTAAATATCTAGGACTAATTTTGGACAAAGGTTTAACCTGAAGGCAGCAGGTTGATAAATGCATAAATAAAAGCTATAGGGCCTTATGGACAGATAAATGCATAAATAAATGCTATAGGGCCTTATGGACATGTAGAAGTATGAATGATAAAACATGGGGACTTCAACCCAAGATCATTTATTGGATCTACATAACCATTGTTACACCCATTATTTCCTATGCTGCCTATATATGGTGGCCAAGAGTAAAACTGTTGGCCTGCAGGACCCAGCTTTCTAAACTACAAAGAATGGCCTGCATAGGCATTAAAGGGGCTTTTAGGACTACTCCTACAGCCGCTTTGAAAGTTTTGTTAGATCTCCCTCTGCATCTATGGATCAAGGCAGAAGCTAGGATGGGATACTACAGACTCAAATGTAATGGCATGGAGAACTTAGAATCAACAGGCATTGGACACCTAAACTTTCCTAAAGACACACACCTGGATCAAGTTTTGTCTATGATTTGGGATTAGATGGTGACAAGGAAAGAAAGGAAACCAGCATTTACTGTAGTCTACCCAGACCGCAGTGAATGGGAGAAAGGGAAAACATAAGGAGACAACGTGGACTGGTATGGTTCACAGATGGATCCAAAAGGGAGAAAGTAACAGGGACAAGCACTTATGGTTGTGGCAAGAAGTTATTCTGAAGCCTTGGCCAATATGCCATGGTCTTTCAAAAAGAGGTATTTGCCATTATGGTAAGCGCATGGGAAAGTATGACTAAGGGTTATGAAGGTAAACATATTACGGTTATCCTGTGTTAGTGCGTCCTCACGTGGGTGATAGTCACTTGTTTTGTGATTCATTCCCTTTAACTCGTTGGTGACGTATGTATTGCCAACGCTGGAAAATTGAAATCAGCGGAAGTATGTGAATGTTGCCAACCAACTAGTTAACGTTATAACGTTATTTGTTGTTGTTACTTAGAGTTATTGTTTTGTAATTAAGTGATGTGACTTAAGTTCTTGTGCGGTGCGGTTGTGGTTTTAAACTGTATTCTACATACGTTTGAAAATGAAAATTTGGACTGAGGAAGAGATATTGTTGCTCATCGAATGAAAATTACCACAACAGGCACAAGAGAAGGCGGTAAACCGAGAAGGAATGCTCTCGACGTTATTCTGGCAAATGTTCTACCTTTCTGGCTAAATACAACAGGTAAATATACTAATAGCAGTAATATATTATAGTTGTTGAATGTTAAGTTTAGTTTTAGCGAGTTGTACAATGTTAAGTTGGCGACAGATATTTGTGCCTTGCAGCGCCATGACATCACAGAACTGTCAGCGAATCACGTGAGGACGCTCTCGCACAGGTTTACCCATATTACTATACTAATTATTATTTATTTATGCCAACAAACTTACTGTTGGTGTTTTTAAACACACAAGCCGTGTGTGGTAGAGCGTCCGCCCGGCAAGCGGAAGGTCTGTGGTTCAAATCCCAGTTGTGGCATTGAATTTTTAAGTTCCAGTTCTACCTCTTAATATTACTATACTTTCAGATAGTCAAGCAGTCCTTAGGGCTCTTGAGGCGCAGGAGGTCAACAGAAGATTGGTCTGTGAATGCCGAAATACTCTAATAGAACTGGCACCAATTCAGCATTACTGGTATGAGTGCCAGGACATACAGGAATCTATGGCAATGAAAGGGCAATGAGCTTGCTAAAGCAGGATCATCAGTCCAATTTATTGGGCCAGAATGTACACTAGGACTTTCATATGGACTTGTTTGACGAATTCTAAGCAAATGGACTGGCAAAAAGTATGAAGGGTACTGGTGGTCAGTTGAAGGGCATAAGTACTCAAAGTCAACTATTAAAAAGATTGACCAAGGCAGAACCAAGAAACTGCTAACAATGGCTAGATTGAAACTTAGTTGGACAATAGGCCTGTTGACTGGACAATGTCGACTAAAGGTGCATTTTTACAAGATTGGCATAAATGTAGATTCTACATGTAGGAGATGTGGCAAGGCAGATGAGACAGCCACACACTTGGTGTGTGTATGTGAAGCACTGGCGAGGAAAAGAGTCAAAATCTTTGAGAAATGGTTCATACAACTGCATGAGCTTGAAGAAGTCTCCGTGAAATGACTTGCTACCCTTATTAAGGATATAGGTATTCTAGGAGACTGAGAAACGAAGGAGAGCACAATAGATCAACCTGGTCAAGGTGCATATGGCATTAGGTTGACACTCCTAAATAGATTAGAGACCGAGTTTGGTGACAGTGTTTTCTACTGATGGAAAAATACTCTTTTGCAAGTTGTGTGAAATTAAAGTGAGTGTAGATAAGCATTTTATTGTGCAGCAGCATATTGAGTGCAAAAACAAAAGCTATTGCAAGAACAAAGGAAAGTAAGACAACCCAGTTACTTCCTTAGTCAAAGCATGGAGGAATCATTTAAAAAATGTGTTTTTAATAGGATCTTTGTAGAGCATTGGTTTCTGCCAATATTCTATTAGCAAAAATAAATAACACTACATTACAGCAATTTCTGCTGCAATATATGGGACAGATGAATCTACCCTTAGAAAAGGTTACTTGCAGGGTTGTTATGAAGACACAATAGCAAGAATACACAATTTTGTGGGAAATAGAATACATTTGTTTCAATAGACGAAACAAGTAATGGGGGGCATTATATTGCAAATGTTATAGGTACATTAGAAGTTGACTCCCCCCAAAAAATGTTTCTTCTTATGGCAGAAGTAATTGAGAAGGTTAACCATCAATACCAGGTGAGTCAGTGCCCCTTATTTTCCAGTTTTATGCAATCTGTGTTTTATACTCTAACATGAAAACAGCAGCCCCTATGCTAGATTCTATCCAAGTATTTAACATATAAATGTTAAACGGAATACTTGTTTAAGTTCTAGGTAGCTCAGTTGGAATGAGTACATGATTCATAAGTAATCCATGTGCTGCAGAACTGGTTCTAATCTCCTGCATGTACTAATTTTTTTACCATGTAATATTCACTAACAACATTAGTTGAACAATTATTGTGTTTAAAGCTATTATTTTAATTCGTAATTGTTTTAGTTCCATTTTATGGTATTGTAGTTGTATATGAAGATATCTCTCCTGTTATAGATGCTTATGTGGCTCCTGCTTCTCCGTGGATCAAAAGCATATCAGCGTACTTGTTTGTCGAATACATAATGAAGGATTGTCACAAAATATTGTGTGAAGCATACATGTGGAGAATGGAGGGAGTCCACAATCATAATAACACCCTGCATCATGCTAGTCCAATGGGTCTGAAGTCATTATACCTATTCTATTACAAGATGCAGACAACCAAACTCAATTTTAATTATGTCTTAAACTGCCAGGGACTTCAAAATTGGATTATTGTGAATTCGGTTTAAGTTTAAATGAGCAGAAAAAACAATTGTACAATGTAGAAACGTGAACCAGTGTCCCTAAGGTTAGCACACAGGACACAATTATAATTCTATCCAGCTATTTGAACACTTGACTGAAAGCACATTCCAAATTCTACCATAGAACCTGCATGCCAGGCACTATTCCATTGCCACCTTGCGACTTTTCAACCCTAATTTAGCCTTTTAAGACAGTTTTAACCCTTTGCCGGGCATTTTAATATTATTACTTAAAAGGCAAAAGCTATTATGCGTGTTATTTGAGATGTACCAGATGTAGTTTACACAAATATTTAAATAAACTGTTATTTAATAACATGTGCGTTTTGACTGCACAGTGGATGGGGCGCATACCCTAATTTCTTGCAACCAACTCAGGATCTAGATACAAGAATCCGCCATTTTCTGTTTAGTTGAGGTTGTTAGTGTACTCATATGATAGGTCCATTTTATCAGAGGTCTTTACTGAATTGCGTTGCTATGTATACCCCAATAAAGATTTTGTAAAATTAGCTGGAAACCCAGAGTTCGCTCTTGGTTAATGAGTCACATGTTTTTGAGGTGTACTTTAGTGAGGAGTACATTCTGTCCCTTAAACTGCTGTTCCTCTAAATTTTGTGCCTTCGTCTCTCTAAGAACATCAAGCAATACATTTTAGTAAGTGCAAAACTGGAATAAAGTGTACTTGCCGTTTGATGGGTGGCCTACCTGACAAAAAATAAGGGGCTGCTGACTCACCTGGTATGTATGCAAACTATTTGATCAAAGCATGTTTCTTTTGTGGCTACAGGGCATAAAACATGAAAATGTTTTACTTTTCATAACAGATGTAGCCAAATACATATATGGTGAAATTGGGAATTAGAATTAAATCATTTTACACTAAAGTTGTTCACATAACATGCATAGCACATGCCCTTCATAGTCTGAACTAGGGCGTGAAAAATTTCCGCAAGTTAACAAACTCACATCAAATGTAAAAACAGTGGTTCTGAAAGCTCCTTCAAGAATAAGACATTTTCTTGAAATTGCACCTCATCTACCCTTCCTCCTGAACCAATAGTAACGCACTGGGGAACAGGGAACGGTGCATGTGCTTATTATTGCGAACATTAGGTCAGTGGTTGACAGCTTTGATAGAGAAAATGCTGCATCTATAGCTGTTGCTCAAGCCTTACTGGATAATCCTCCAATTAAGGTAAGTTTGGCATTTATCAGTGGCAACTTTTCAACTTTGGCAGAAACAATAACGTGGCTAGAAAAGAGATAAGGGTATACAAGCAGTTATCAAAAAGATTAAAGGTGTGGAGGAACATTTGCAAAAATGTGTGGGAAAAATTGGTCAAGAAGTTTGTGAGAAAGTGAAAAATGTATTGCAAAAGAACATTGGGTATCAGTCGTGTAAAATTGAGGAAGTTCTGCAACGTGAACGATTTGACTTTAGTTGTTTTGAAGGTTTTTCACCAGGGTATCTTGGTCACTTCAAGTATGCACCTATGATGTCAGTTGATGTGTAAAGGAGTTTTTCAAAATATAGGAGTTTCAAGACAATTGGTGATCTGTCAAACCCAACAACCTACGAATGGCAATGGTTCTTTATTGCAATGCTGAATAAGAGGTATGCCTAAATATATAAATTCTTCCCAGCATATATATACGTATAGCAGGGGTGGGCAAAATAGTGTCTGCTCCAAATCCACTGTCCATGCAACCCGCAACATTCTTGTTGTTTGGAGGAGTAGTATTCCTTCGCTTATTAAACTGCTGATAGTGGCAGATTGGTACAGCTAACGATCAGTGTGTTTGTTTCAAACAGAAAAGAGGTGGTCATAATTTTACTATGCGAAATCAGAATTACACACACATCATCCAAACATATGAGAAGATGTTCAGACTCTGGTATAATATCTGTAACAGCAATATGAAGTTGTGCCAAGAGGCAGTTACCTGAAACGCGAGATATTAGTTTTGATTTTTCTATGCTCATCAGAGAAGGGGGAAAAAATGTTCCGACACACATGGAGCAAAACATTGCTGTAACAGTGTATCAGAAGCAGCAGATTCTCTCAGACCAACATATATTACCTTACACGGTTCATTGAACATGTCTATGCCAACTAAATCTCTGCACTTTTTTTTAACCAGATCTGTTTATACATCTAGGAGTTCACATTGCAAGTTAGCTCTTACACTGACTACCTCTACAGTAAAAGGGTTAACAAACATTGAAATGTCATTCTCAAGATGACTGAAATCATGGAGTCTATGTGAAGTAAACTTGGTTTTTAACTCTTCAAGAATAGGAATATAATTAATTAGTTTATCCTCTGGCATAGTACCAAGTGATTTATACATTAGAAATAAGTATTTCATAATTTGATTTGCTGGTTAAGAGAGTTAAATATTTTGTTGTTTAATGATGCTGTCAGTTGCCAGGATCCATATCAGCATCGCCAGTGTGCCAGAATTTCATCCTGCAGTAGTTCTTGTACATGCCAGTAAATCTATTGGCATGGAGCTGTCGTTTTTAAGCACACTTAAAAACCATCGGTTTGGGCTGAATTTGAACCCACAACCTTGGGATCAGTAGGCCAGCGTCTAACCAACTGAGCCACCCAGACCATCTTAAGAGAGTTGTCACATATCATGCTATGTTTGTTGTTTAGATTGTACACCTTTTAGAACTTTGGCACGCTCTAGATCTGTAATCATAACAAAGATATGACGATGATGATGATATAGGATAATAATAACACCAACAGAAAATGTATACAACATATACAAAAAAAATGTAGATCAGAAAACACTTGCTAGTTTTTTTGTTGTATGTGGCATGATATCTACAATAAAGCTCGAAGAAAACCATGTAATATCTTATTACAAATCAGGTAGACAGTGTTGACACAGACATAATTCCTAAACTGATACCGGCCATGAAACGACCCTTGGACTCCTGAAATCAGCTAAGGAAGGGGGTGTGTACCGTTGTGTTAAATAGTTGCACAGTGAAAGGTTCATGAATCACACGGATTCACGAATCTGCTTTTGCCCACCTCTGAGGTACGAGATACATTACATAACATTTATAATGATAATAATAAAACTGACATATTTTTTTAAAATTTTGAAATTACAAAACATTTATGGTCATTCTTTAAAATTTTAACGTCATTTTCTCCAAAATTCAAGGGCATTTTATTGGCCATTTTTCTCTGATTTTTTGGGTCATCAACTTCTGAGCCTTAATGATTAGATTTAATTAAAGTTTGGGCTAAGAGTGATTGCATTAAATTAGCATACAAAGCTACTCAGTGTAATTTAGTGACAAAGTACAAAGTTAGCTAAGTGCTGCCAAAATAAACAAGACACTTGACCTACACAAATACTTGTAACGGTTCTAAGCACTGATTGTTTCCTGACCAAAACACTCAGAAGAAGAAAACCACATAGATCCCCAACTTTTAAATGTAACTGCTTTTTAAAATCTGTTGGAAATTATGATTAATGTTTCCCTTGCAGCATGCTATAAGTTTTATTTGAGAGCAGGAAAATCTCCATTTACTAAGAATTGAGTAATTTTTAAATTGTGAATGCTAACACAGTATGCCAGTTGACCAGTACGGAATATAATAATGGCTAACTTGTAAGTTGTGATAACATGACTACCTAAAAACTGTGTGCTGAGAGCTACAAAAGACACCCTAAGGAAAAACTGTTAAAAAGTGGTGTTAAATGTTGAATGTATTTCACAAGCTAAGGGAATACAATCCAGGTATACTTGTGATCGATTAAGTAAAATGAATTGCAGAATATACCTGTGTATCAGAGACCCTCATTGTGCATGTTCGCAAGGAGTTTAAACAAACTGGCTGTGTTAAATCTCTGTGTACGAAGAGGAAAAATTCTAAAACAATGTTAGGAAAAGTAGACAATTTTGTCAAGTGTGCAATTCGCTCTAAAACGTATAAGCTATGTTTTGAAAATGAACCACCAACAATCAACAAAGTGAGTAGTGATAACGATTTACCTAATATTTGAGAAATATTTGCTACTACAAGGGTAGGAATAGAAAGGTATATTACTTGGATGAGGCATGGGTTAATGAGGATCATTGCGCTTCTTAAGTATGGGTAAACACTACCTACTGCATAGGCAAAAGGCAAGCTTTCCTTTCTGGCATCTCTCAAGGATTGTGAAATCTTACTGGAAAGAGCAAAAGGTTACAATCGGCGACAGCTAACCTGGCATTTGACAGCAAGCAGATTCACACACCTGCAAATGAGGCTAGCCCTTTCTTGTCCAATCGACTAATCATTGTGTGATGTGTTTGTAACACCATTGGATGAGATAGGGCTAGCCTTGTTCGCAGGTAAGTGGATCAGCTAGCTGTCAAGTACCCAATTATTTCTTGCCGACTGTAATTGACCTTCATATTGGCAGTGACACTGGTTTTGTTATTTTTTAGTCCAAGAAAACCAGTGATTACCATGAAGAGAGGCGTTTCAGACATGGTTCACAAACATATTACCGAAGCTTGAACCCCAGAATGTCATTGTCACAGACAATGTGTCATACGACAGTGTGAAACTGCTCCAGCGTCCAAATTCTGGATGGCAGAAACAGGATATTACTGACTGGTTAACATCCCGTGGTGTGTCTTCCAATGCTAATAATGTAAAACAGGAGCTACTGAAATTAGCTCAGAACATTTTCAAACACAATTAAAACAAATATTTGGTAGATGACATAGCAAGGAAAGCTGATTTTACTGTAGAAAGGTTACCCTTGTATTACAGCAAATAGAACCCCATTGAGTTCATCTGGAGCAGTGTTAAAGGCTACATTGCAACGAACAACAAATCTTTCAAACTGAAAGAGATTCATCAGCTGTTAGACACAGCTGTACAATTGTGGCGGTCTGACATTAGCCATGTAGTCAAACAGGAAGAAAAGCTGGGGCAACTGGACCATCTCTCTGATAATCTTGTTGACACTTTTCTGTGGAACACTGGTGATAACAGCTGAGCATTCTTGGATTCTGACATGGGAGTTGCTGCATTACCTGTCAGTGATGACAATAGTGAATCTGATCAATGTAAGTAAACATGCATATGTTTAACTTTCTAAATGTTTATAACTGCTTGTTGTGAGGTTTAATATGTGCCTTGCACGATTGTAAATGAATAGACATGAAAGTTAAAGCTGCTCTTTTAAATGGGAGCTGTTTCAGCACACATAACTGATCTCTCATAACATATCAGTGATCTCTCTCGTTACTGACAGTGTGCGACATCACACACATTCCCCCACATGCTGTACGGATTCATACATTAGTGCTAATGATAAGTGTCTTTCTTAGGCCAAATTTACTATAGTTAGTTAGGTTAGTAAGTTATGGATAAAAATCACTGTGGCTGCATTGTTTTAAATGAAGAAAAATGAGAAATTGGCTGCGCTTCATTCAACACAGCTACATGCACAGTAGGTAAATAAAGAATTACACAAACTTTAAGTTATGTTAAGAACACATTCTCCGGCATCAAATTCCTCTAAGAAGTACTTGTAAATACATACTAGAGGATGAAATGTCAAGTTGTACTTGGAAAAACTATACCAGTCACTTTAGACTTACAAAAATAATTCTTGTGTCACTTGTTGGAAAGTTGACCCCAAAATTCATTGGTATGTTTCACCAGAGTGGATAGGCTTAATTATTTAGCTAAGATATCCTAAAGCTACTTCATTAAAGTAATACCAATTACCTCCACTCATCTTCTTGATAGTCTATAGTGGAATTTGAACTGCTGTATTGCAATATTACAGAAAAGTAATTGCATATTTTGATATGCTTCTGATTCGAAAATATCAGTATCATTAGAAACAGCAGAACTGTTTACTTTAACTGCTAAAATGTTGCAAGCTACAGCTTCTATTTTCAATCAGCTGATTACAATTTAGTTAGGTTATGGTACTTTCCATTACCTTCATTGGTCTGTCAGGGATGATACATGCAGCACTGCAAGATTGACTTGGTGGATCTCAGTGACACATTAAATAACCATACAATGAATTTACAATGGATGCAATGAATTTAAACACACACCCTTTCTTTATTTTCCCTTATAGATAATATGCATTATTTCTTTACTGCTTGTGACATACATTGCTTTTCCAGCTTGTCTTATTTGAAAAGCACATTTCACTGTATATGTGCTCCACGTTTGTTTAATGCTCAGCAATGTTACATATTAGATTGGCAATAGCTGCCTTTCAGTGAATACAGTTATGATGTTGGTAGTTCATTTAAGCCATTCGCAAGGTCAGCATAACAATAAAGCATACACAGAATTTCATAAAAATACTGTTTTCGATAACACTCTGTTAACTATACTTACAAAATTGATGGGTTCCAATTCAAGCATGTCCATGTATGAGTAACTGATAAATATATTCTGTATCCATTATTGAGTATAAGCTCTCTAGTTAAATTGAGGCACCAACATTACCTAAAAGCATTACGCTGCTGTATACCATCCAAAAAGATGTAAAACAGTGGAGACAAAAGTAACGGAAATGCCTGAATTACAGGTAAGCATTTGTAATGTACTCACTCACCAACCAACAGGCAGTTTCTTATATAGCAAAATCATCCTGGAATTTCAACAAAAGACTTTATCTTGTTAACACCATGCATATGTAGAAGAAAGAAGAAATTACAAGTCCAATCATACAAGTATAATCTGCAAGAACTGATTATCTGAATCCTGTTCATACACACCAACCAAGTCGTCACAACCTAATGTCGGGCTAACTTTGCAAACTGCAGGACCCTGTTGTTTTACTGCATGTGTTGTGCTAAAATGCTCTTTAGTTGTGATGTGTGTTGAGAGGCACTTCGAAGCCCAAACCAACGAAAGGCAACTGGATATTGCTTCCATATTACATATGGTTACAGAACTATAAAAATAATCACATTATGGTTTGCCAGACAACTGTGTAAATAACCAGGGTAATGAAGATTTAATATCAAAGCTTTGCGATTCCACGTTCATACTGCATACGGCACCTTTACCGGCGACAGATACAACAGTTTGTCTATAAGTAATAAACTTCATTTTGGTTTCAAATAATAAAAATATACCACCACATGGTGCTACCTGTATTCATCTACGTACTTCAAAGAGTACCTGTAAACATCTGTTCTTATCTTCACTGCGAAGTCTGGCAAACCTATATTTATCACAATGTACTACTCAGACATGTACTTTTAGCATTCTTTACTAGCGGCCAATGCAGAAATTATTCTCTTAGGCATAAGAAGTACTAGAACATACACACAATAACATCACATCCTCCAATCACATAAAACACTTATGTCACAATCGAAGCATGTCCATCCACACAACGTAGCATTAGCACAATAATTCACATGAATAAGTATTAAAATTTGGATTAAACTGTATATGGGTTCAAGTGTTACTGGTTTGTTCCCCTGTATCTATAAAACTGTACTATTTATAACTGATAAACTGCTGTTAACAAAAAATAACCAAATTCACACACGTAACACAAGAAACAATGAAAATTATCACAATATGATACTCCTAAGCATATACAAGTGACAGAGATATACATATCCGAGGGATTGCTCTATACAACAGGCTGCCACACTCAATTTAACCCTTGGTTAACATCTCAAAAACTAGATTAAAAAACCATATTAAAACAGTTTCTATTGCGTAAATCCATATACAATGTATATGAATTGTAGATGTATACATAGTTTTAGTATATATTGTAAACAATGCTAAACAAACTTTGACAATGTATATTTGATATACTGGATTAATAAATAATTAATAAACATTATACCTGCATGTACTTCATCTGTACTGACAAAGTCTATAAGATTAAACTTCAGTATGTGTGATGGCTTATAAACTTGACAAATACTTACGTTGCAGATTGCCCAATAGCTGCATCCAGGTGATAAAGGTTTTATACACTAATCATACCAATTATACGTTTTATACGTCGTCGTCGTCGTTGTTGTTGTTGTTATGGATGCACTATCTCGATCCGCACAGCACCAATCGATGTTTGCGTCGATATGAAATTTAGTAGAACCGTAAAACCACAGGTTATACCAATGAGTATAGATGAGTACAACAAACCGACAAACCACTGGCTCGTAGGTCTCGGAGAGAAGAATCGAAGCTTCATCTTACAACTAATGAGTTGTCAAAACAATATGTATCATTTTGTAAACCAGAAATGTTATATTAAATGGGCCAGAGCCATATCTCCTCACAAATCTCTCGCTTAGATTATCCGCATAATATTTGTGTGCAATTAAAATCATTTGGCTAACGAGAAAGATAGGCTACGGCACCAATCGTAGTTACGTAGTAATGATAGTTTGATACAGCACGGCCAACTCTATACACTATTTTACCAACGACGGAAAAACCAGCTTTCTATCAGGGTTTTTTTTTTTTTTTTTTTTTTTTTTCATGCATCTCCAGAAGTCTTGCACTGAATTACTTTGTACTTCAATCTCGGTGTCCCTTAACAATCGCCATTTAGTGTCAATCTGTTGAATTTCATTTTCTTCAACAAGATTGGGGAACAAACATATCAAGGGTCTTATGGTTTGAATCTCTTTTATTTTATTTTCTTAGGATCCAAATATTCTAGATTCCTCATAATCAGACATGGGGGAAACTCTCAGTGATAATGATTTCTGCGTAAGCATGACTGAACTATGGAACTTTTATGTCATAGGGGGGAAGGTCGTATGCGAGGGTGTGCACACTCTTCCAATGACAAAGCGGAACTGTGGCGTGAAGTGCACGGTGCGTTATTGACAGCGACCTTCCTACCTCTTTTGTTTACATGCCAATCACAACATTCCCCGCACTCTACGGTCAATGCGTAGTCAACGTAACGTTCATGTGAAATTTTCTCCCATGTCTACTCATAATAGTGTCACGGAGAGGAAAGCGCTGACAGATCTAATATGAGAACCCGATATAGAAATCTAGGCAACTTAATTCGAATATCTGTACATCAGTTTCAAGAAACTTCAGCGAAACACATGTTTGTAAGTGTTGAAAATGTCTGACATTTTTAAAGTCAAATTCGCTTTCTCCTTCGTTAATTGACATCTTCGTGTTTTAGATACCACCCTGCAATGGTTCTTTCTGTTGCACATACATTTTTTCTTAAGTGATGAATCTTGGGGAACAGTCTGAACGCAGATTGACTTCTCAGTTGAGAAACGGAAGCCTTTTTTTTTTCTTTCTTTTCTTTTTTCTTTCTTTTTTTTAAAGCTCCATTCTCTAAGGTTATACAAACATTGCTGCAGGCGCCGTTGTAAGAAGGCTGTACGCTGAGAAGTGCAATAGACAGCGATGTCGTCTACGAATAAGCATGACGAAACTCCAGGTGGAACACATTTCCAGATGGAGTTAATTGCTATAGCAAAGAGCGTGACACTTAGTACCAAACCCTGAGAAATGGCTTCAACCAGCAGCGTGCCGTTGCGAGATCTTGTGCAATTTTTAACTGGGCCAGCTATCTTCTCCACACCCTTCTGTATCACGAATGGATTCATCGACCCAAATGTTTTACCTTCCTCTGTTCTTGTTATAACTAAGTAGCGAGGGCCACTCAACTCTGTTACCTCCTTTTCATTAACTTTGCTGTATTTTTTTTTTTGAGTTTTCGAAGAACTGGGTGCGATAATATCCTCCACCATTGCAAATGTCTCCGATGGCATGCTCACTTCCTGGGCGCCACCCCGGCTTAGGTGAGAGTCCTAGCCTGGACCTTGCTCACCCTAGGGTCTCACCTCTCAGTGTATAGACAGAGGGACCCAATCGCCTTCAGGAGTGCATTAGCTCATGCAATGGCCCCTCCCCTCCTTTATCAGTGGAAACGGACACAGATCCTACATGATAACCAGGGGTTGGGAATTACGCGGTTATCCAGTAAGCCCTTGCGTCCTCCCATCCACCTACAACCCGCGCGTAGGTTACCCATCAGACTGTGTTCAGGGACGTATCAGGTGGGAGGTCAAACACAAAAGTGGACCAAAGTTGTTTGGGCGTTTGGCATATGCCCTCTCACCCTTTAGAGGAACCCAATCGAGAGCATGACTTGGGACCCCGGGTGCGCCAGAACCGTACCTACCGTAGTAGCCTCTGGGGGATGTATGCCAAAAATTTTACAGGTCTGCATCCGGTTTCCCACGCTATTCACTCCACCAATTTGCTCCATTATCGCCCTTCCAATCATCCCTTTCGCCTGCATTTCATATCTTCCTCACTATCATATTTGGTGCTTGGCTGACCACCTGCTTCCAGGTCTTCACTCTGTCTGGTCCAGAGGTCCCTCTGCTCCCCAACAGGCGTCTGACCCTAGACACTGGCTTCTAAGTCCTAGAGGATGTAAGTCCTACATAAGAAGAGGGTAATCAGGGAAAGAAGAAGTTAAAAAGTTCGTTTTGCTCCATCACATGAGGTTGTTTGTTTGTTTGTTGTTTTTTTCTTTTTTGACTAATTAAGAATGAAATTTTCAAAACTTTTCATTTAAAAATGGCATTATCATTATTTGTATAAGTATAACGAACTTATTTGTGAGTGTTTATTGCAAAATTTCACATTTTAATACACTTTATAATCAGCACATGAGTAAAATTTTGTTCGTTTAGTACCAAATGTTTATTTTTGGAATTTCCTCTCGTGTTTTTCCATAGAATCCCTGGAATTCTTATACACCACAAAGCAGTAATCTGCAATCATTGAAGTATTCCATCGTGCATGGTATTTCTTCTCCATTTCTCGAATATCCTGGTGAAACCTTTATCCTTGTTCCTCATTGACTGGCCCCAGGTTGTCAGAAAATACGTCCAAATATGAAAACAAAAAGTGTAATTTGAGACTAATGTCCCATCCCAATGTTCTAAACTCCTGTAGCATGTTCACAATTTTGACATAATCGGGATGTTTGTTTCCTAGAAAATCGTCCATAACATCTTTAAATACATTTCAATTATTTTCCTCTTTGGAAGTCATAGTTACTTCAAATTGCTCTGATTTCGGGACCTAAAAAGATTCCTTCTTTAACTTTTGTTTCAGAAAGAGCAGGAAATTTGACGCTGAGATATCTAAAACAATCTCCATCTCGGTCAAGAGCTTTCACCATTGCTTCATTCACCAAGTTTTATACAAGGAGGTGGCAAATTAATTTTCTTAGGATCCACTAGGCGGTCCCTTAATATGTTCTTACTACCTAGTGTTAAACTTTCTCTTTTGGATCATTGTCTTTGTTTCCATGTTTGTCCCTTGCACTGCTATCCCACTCACACAATTAACATGGATATTTCATGAGTCCTTGTTGGCCTAATATCATGGAGATTACTTTCAAATCTCCACAGAACAACCATTGACTTTCAACACATTTTTTTTTCCAAAACTTACCTCAAACTCTTATAATTATTCTCTTTCAGCTGCACTGAGTGTGCGACTGGAACTGAAAAAAATCAGATGTGTTGCACTCACATTACGTTCTCTACTCTTGTTCTACTTATTCTTACATTCTCTTATTCCTCTATCTTCTTCATGCTAATCGAGATAAAACTTTGAAAAATCATGTTATTGCTAATTTTCTTGTAAGTGCAAGGAGGAATAAGGGAATACAGTAGCCTTTGAGCGATAGTCAAATCTCTTATAAAGATGGTCGCTATATGAAGGCTATGAAATTCCGTTCCCTTTATACAGCCAACAGATAAGGAAGTGAATAACGATCCTCCATTTGCGAAGCTCACACAAGCAAAGCTCCGAAATGAATCACTCCACAAAAATGCATTTGGACATAACTCATGTGTTCTAACGAGAATCTACATTTTTGTATAGTAAGATTTGATCTATTTCTTACGGTTTACCAGTTATGCAAAAGTCATCAAGAGCAAACAGGACTACATGGGATATAGCCTGAAAATTCAAAATATACATTTCACTTGCCATAAAACATCTTAAACAAATGGCATTTTAATCAAAATCGTTAGAGCCATTTTTGAGAAAATAAAAACTTCCGAAAAATTTTCCAGAGAAAGGGTAGTTTAGCGTGAAGGAATTTTCTTAAAAATGTTCTTGTTGGATCCTTAAATATTAGTAAACTCAAATACCAACTTTGGTTTTTAACCGAATTTTCGTTTTCGAGTTCTGCTGTTCACAGACACATGGACACACATACAGACCTTTTTCTAAAAATGCTGTTCTTTTATTCAGAGGGCCTCAAAACAAATCTTTCCGGTGAAATCTGGACATCAAAATTTTGGATCGAGTGCAGTACTTCCGCTACTTACTATACGCAGTAGAGAAGGTAAAAGGAGCATTACCACAGTATAGCAGCACACCCTTAAGGCTTCTTTTATTCGAATCGATCAATAACCTCCAGTCATTTACATCATATTTAACAGAATCCAATTTGTTTATTAAGTCTGGAATGTTACTATGCTACACTATATTTTCATCACTCAAGTACTGGAAGAGCTTTATACTTTCTCTACTGTAAGTAGCGGAAGTATTGTATTCCACCCAAAAATTCGATGTCGAGATTTCCCCGGAAATATGTTTTGAGACCCCCTGAATAAAAAAAAAAAACATTTTTAGAAAAAGGTCCGTGTGTATGTCTGTCAGTCTGTGTGTGTGTGTGTGTGTGTGTGTGTGTGTGTGTGTGTGTGTGTGTGTGTGTGTGTGTGTGTGTGTGTCAGTCTGTGGACAGCATAACTCAAAAACGAAAAGTAGGTTAAAAACCAAAGTTGGTATTTAAGTTCAGTGTGTTTCAAGGATGCGACACGAAGCTTTTGAAGAAAATGGCCCCACCCTAAACTACCCTTTACATGGAAAATTTATCGCAAATTTTGATTTTCTTGAAAATGGCTCTAACGATTTTGATTAAAATGTCATATGTTTGAGATATTTTTATGACAAATGAAATCTATATCTTGAATTTTCTAGCTACAGCTCCTGTAGCCGTACTTACTCTGGGCGACCTTTGAATAACTGGTAAACCGTTAGAGATAGATCAAATCATACTATACAAAAATGTAGATCTTGCTAAAATACACAATTTATGTCTGAATACATTTTCTTGTAGGGTGAACCATTTCGGAGATATCGTTATGTGAGTTTCGGAAAACTTAAAACTTCCATGAAATGGAACATCATTGTTCATTTTTTTATATGTTAAGTGTGCAAAGAGAACGGAATCTCAAAGCTTTAAAAGATTCGACTATCGCGCAGAGCCTACTGTATTGTCACCGCGCCCGCCGTATCTAATTGCCGACAACCGCAGTGTCACCCATCGCATTATTGTCGGCACTACCGCAAAGGAGCCGAAGGAAAGAGACGGAGAATGGCCGCATTGTTGGGGCGCTTGCCGAAAGAGAGAAAGTGATAGAGGCTTCTAGAACTGTCTGCTTTGTGTTTCACCGCTAAATAAGTGAACGTTCCGGAAGCTTCCAGAATAGTGCCTGGGAGATATAAATAGCGGTAAAGTGTGAGAAGAGTCAGTCAGACGTACGTGAAGCGTTGAGTAGTGCCGACGGAGAACGGTCAGACGTATGTGAAGGCTGAGTAGTCGTGGCGACGGAGACGGACAGACGATGTGGAGAGTTGTGCCGACGGAGAAGAGTTAGTTCTTTGTGTTACGAGTTCGGAGCCGTGCTGTTGGAGAATCGGAAAAGACTTTCTTGTTGTTGCAACGAGTGTACAAAGTTACTGTTTACGGAAATAAAAGTGTTTATCTCGACTACATCTGTCGTATTTACTTCACACCCACACCAAAAGTTACAGTATTCTAATATCCCCCTTGCACCTACAAGGAAATAAGCAATAAGATAATTAGTACAAAGGTTTATCTCAACTAACACGAAGAAGATATAGGAATAAGAGTTTGTAAGAATGGTTAGGTAAGAGTAGAGAAAGTCATATGAGTGCAGCACATCAGATTTTTTTCTCTGTTCCTGTAGCACAGGGCCGACGAACGTTACTCCGCAGGTGTGAAGAGAGGTATCCATCTCCATATCATACAGTGGCGGCTGGTGAACAAAATAAGGTGTGTGCTACAGTACCGCACAATGATTACACATTTTATATAATTAGTCTTACCTAATGCCGAAATATAAAGTCCATACGGCGCTTCTTCCGGCTGCAGAACTTATCGATCACCCTGGTATTAAACCCCTCCATGTTAGAAGCGATGCTTTTCTCCATGGACAGCATTGCCAAAGCAGTAAGACGATCCTGTGACATAGTGTTTCTTAAGAACGTTTTTACGCGTTTTAAGCATGAAAAGCATCTTTCTGGCTCAGAAGTGGTCATTGGCGTTGTGATCAAAATGTTTAGTAAAGTTGTTACTTCAGAAAATGAATCTTGCAGACTGTTAGAAATTATGTATTGCAATAGTTGCACAGCCCCGTCAATGTTTCTAAAGTCAGGTCTTGCATACAGAACGCTAAGTTGTGTCTTTAGCATTTTCTTGTTCAGTGTTGTATACGTAGTCACAGCAGTTTGAAGTTCATCCTCAGGAAACTGATTTAAAAAGCTGCCAAAGAATTTAGAGTTTAACAACTTTGCTGCATCGAGATGACTAAGCGACTGAAAACGACGTCTAGCTTCCTCGATAATGCGGTCACACACTTCTTTGGCTTCTATTTTTAGACATTCTACCTTCTGGCGTTTGCTCATTGATTCAGGTGGAATCACAAATATATCATCGGCTGCCTCTCGAATGTCACAGATGCACTGAATGAATGAAGACACAGCATTTTGTACTTTAACAGCCTCAGTTGATCTTGATTGCAGTTGATTATAAAGTACATCAACATGAGGCATTACTCGGTGAAAGAATTTCAACCATGAAAGAAATTTGCTGTCTTCTAAATAACGTCGAAGCCCATTTGCTTCCAGACAAGTCTTATCATGGGCAGAATTTTCCAACTCCGAAAAGCACTGCAGCAATTCTTCCTGATTTTCATAAATGACATTAACAGTTCTGGATCTAAAATTCCACCTAGTTGCAGAACCACCAGGAACTCTTCTAGCCACCGCAGAATCCAGAGCTGCCAAGCGCTGTGGGGATCTCGAGAAAAAGGCAGGAAAAGCAGAGAGATTAAGAAAAAATATTCTGGCAGACTTATTCTGCGAAGCTGCATGTTCCATCACTAAGTTCAGTTGATGCGCATAGCAGTGAATATACTGCGCATTTGGAAACTGAGATTGTACTTTGGCTTGTACTCCACCAACTGCACCACTCATTACTGAAGCTCCATCGTAAGTTTGGGCAATAAGTTTATGGCGTTTATCTCTGAATAGTTCATTAAGCACTTTTAATATGCTTTCAGAAATTGCTTCTGCGTTTTGTCCCTCTGATTGCAAAAAACCCCAAAATCTCTCATATGGAACACCCGTTTTCTCATATCTAAATACTAATACAAGCTGGTTCTGATGCGAAACATCTGTGGTTTCATCTGCCATAACAGCCACAAAATCAGCTTCTTGCATTTCCTCCAGAATCACCTCACGACAGACTTCTAACATACAATCTAAGAGTTCGTTTTGGATGGTTTTAGAGGTCCCTTTGAATATATGGTTTGAGTCCATGTGTTCCTTCACAGCACTATCAATGTTACTTACTAAATCTATAAGTCCTAAAAACACGCCAGGATTTTCAGAAGATTCAGTCTCATCATGTCCTCTCAAAGCAAGCTCAAATGCACCACAAAACTTTATACAGTCAATTATGCGGGACAACACATACCTGTTTTTCTCTACTTGTAGATTATGCTTCAGCTTCGCCTCTTGATAAGCACGGCTTAACTGAGTCACAATATTTGTACTACCTAAAGCACTTAAATCTAGTACATTGTTTAAATGTTTTACATTTTGTTTGTGTTTGTTAATAAGAACATTAATATGTCCTAGGTCTGTCACTCCCGTCGTACTCCACGAATCACTGTTCCCAAAAAGCAAACATGGAAACCAGAAAAGAGCATTTCTTTCCTGACATCCACATATCCATGCATGCTCATAAATTTTGAGGTTAAATCGCCTGGTGTAAGAATTATTTCTCCCTCCTTTTGCAGGTTGCGTGATGTTTAAATGTGGTGTTTGCCTTCCTAGCTGCTTCACTTGAACTTTTTCTTCTAGAGTCCTCCTAGAGAAAGGATAATTTATTAGGCTGTCCACAGAATTCATTTTAGCGTACACAACACAGATATTGCTCAGCACACGAAACTGACGTTCATAACCTGAGTTTATGGAGTATTTCGCGGTTATTTGTTGCTGCCAAAAATAAGTAGTGCCAACAGTAATTGCTCCACATGTCCAACTTCCGAGAGTTTTATTCTCTCTGTTGCGTGCAAGGTCTATCACCGGCAACAGATAGTTGTCTCAACACCACATAGATGGCAGAAGTTGTATAACAGCAAGCAAAGTCGTTAGATGACATTGTAATCCTGCTATCTAGCGACTTTGTACGGAAGCAGCATGAATTAATGTGCTCCACTTTATGAGAGCACAACGCTAGGTAAATTCAACCAATAGGAGAACAGATTTCAAAATCGTACACCTATGTTTCGCATGCGTGGATTGGTCTACATTCCCTGCAAAGGACTGAAGAATTTTGTAGCACCCAACGCATCACCTATCTTGTGTATGTGAGGCGTGCATCATCTTCGCACACAATGAGCAAAGAACACTAGCGCGCGGCATATAAAATACTGAAAGTGAAAGAAAATGTGCAATAATAATTGAGTATATGTTTAACACAAAGAAGAAACTATTTTCTGCAAAATAATCATTGTGCTGTAGCACTGTAGCACATATTGACGAGCCGCGCCTGATATCATATCTACAGTAGCACGCTCTAGCTTTGTTTTCCCAGCTTTTCCGCTTACGTGGTCACGAAGGGAGGGGAAGTAGGGCAATATGTTCACACGCGCTGAGTAACGCTCGACAACCCTGCTGTAGAAAGTCACTGAAGTATCCGCTGCAAGTAAGTTGTTTTCCTCTAGTCTGGAACCCAACGGCTCAGCTACATCCTTGGGAACATTTAAATCCCTTACTATATCATTTAGCTTGACTTGCGATAATGGTTGTGGCGCATTTGATGTTTCAGAAAGAACTCTTCGGATATAAGTGATGATGGTGAATCATTGTTACTCTTAGTATCTGAAATAAGTTCACTACTCTGTAAGTGTCCAAGGTATACGAATACCAGGGCCATTGGCCACTGGTCTCTCTCTTTCTATTTATATCCTGCCTTTAACATCTAGGGCAGCCACAGCCAACTCGCTTGCCACGGTGCATGTGCTGAGCTACAAGCACCGTGCTGCCTCAGTTCGTGCTTCGTAGTGGTAGTGGTAGCAGTGGCGGTCCGTACTTCAGTATTTATTTGATATGGAAGGGCACTCACCGAAGGGCACCCACGCCGACACATTATTTCAATCCCGAATGGGAAGCTGAGTACTTCTTCATGGAATGTAGCAGTGGTGCTATTTGTTTAATTTGCCAGAAAAAAATTGCAAGTGCTAAAACGATTTAATCTTCAGCAACATTTTAATACATTGCATGCTAATGATTATTCGGCCCTAGAAAAAGAAACGCACACTGCAGAAATACAAAGCTCAGAGAAAATATTACATAGCAGGAAGAGGAACAGGAAGAAGGGGATGGTGGAATGGCAGAAACCTGAGTTTAAGTGAGTTACGAAATAGCACTAGGAACTGCGACATCTTCTAGTAGTTTTTCTGATGGTCCACTTACTAAACGATGTATGCTTATAGCTGCAAGTAAATTCACCCCTGTCAGTGTTCACCAGTTCGAGAGTGTCAGTCTGTCACCTTATACTATTTCGCGCAGAATTCAAGATCTGGTGGACAACGTTTGCGCACAACTTATTGAAAGAGCAAGAGAATTTGTTGCATTCTCTATTGCTATTGATTAGAGCACTGACATCTCAAGTATGGCTCAATTGTGTATTTTTATCCGTGGAGTAAATGAAAATTTGGAAGTTGTGGAAGAAATGCTAGATATGGTGCCAATAAAAGCCACAACAACAGCATCAGACATTCTGAACTATGTAGTAGAGGTTGTGAAGAATGCAGGGATTCCATGGGATACACTCATATCGGTAGCCACCGATGGTGCCCCAGCTTTGGTTGGTTCGCACAACGGATTTGTGACCCTCCTGAAAAATAAACTACCGAAAGAAATAGCAGCAGTTCATTTTATAGTTCATCAGGAAAATTTATGTGCCAAAACACTGAATGTAATCAATGTAATGAGTCTGGTTGTGAAGATTGTAAACAAACTGAGGCCCCCGGTCTAAAACACGAACAATTAAAAAGCTTCTTAGAGGATTTGGAGCATGAGTATGGTGATATACCGTATCATACAGCAGTTAGGTGGCTCAGTCGAGGCATGGTTTTATGCAGATTCTTGGAATTATTAGATGAGATACGTTTGTACATGGAAATGTGCGGAGAACCTACTGAAAAGCTCGCGAATGTTAAGTGGAAATGTGATTTTGAATTTATGGCCGATATTAGTGAACATTTGAATACTTTGAATGTTTCACTTCCAAGGAAAAACAAACTAATCACTGATATGTTTTGTAACATTGAAGTTTTTAAAATATGCTCTCATTATGGGAACGTCAACTGTCAAATGGTGATCCTTGTCATTTTCCCAGATTGGAAAGTGTGATCCGTGATTGTGATTCCCTAGAAATGGGATGTTGTGTTGAAAATCTGCAGATGGTTTCCCGTGCGTTTGATGAAAGATTTCACGATCTCATGGGCTTAAAAATGGATTTTGATTTATTCGCTACACCATGTTGGTGATACCCCCAAAGATGTTTAACAGGAGTTTATCACCTTAAAATGTGACATTGAGTTAGCTGACAGTTACAGAAACAGAGGAAGTTTGCTAGATTTCTATAGGAGATTTCCCAAATCAAGATTTCCTCGATTACACAGATGTGCGGCATTTATGTTTGCAATGCTTGGTTCGACCTATGTATGTGGATCCTTATTTTCAGCTATGAAACGCATTAAAAACCCTCAGAGAACCAACATCCGTGATCATAACTTGAAGTGTGCATTAAGGGTCCAGAGTTGTGTGTCATTGTCTCCAAATGTGGCGAATATTGCGAAAATCAAAAGATGTCAGAAGGCAAGAGTGTCTACCGAAAATTGAATGTATAAAATTCTTAATTGAAACGTGTGTATTCGTTTAATATAAAGTATTCTGTGTAATATTAGCACTGTGTAGTAAATATTATTTTGTTATTTTATATTTTTCAATTGTTTCAGGATCAAAATTGTGCTAATTTCCACAAAGTACTGCTTCATTCTTGTAGTTAAAAACATTGCTTTTATATACCATCATTTGGTTGTATAGGATTGAAGGCCATAATAATCGTACTGATATTGGGTTGCTTTATCTATAATTTAATAGCAAGTACCAGAGAGATATTAAACCACGTATTACACAGTTTCTGAATTGTTCCTTCACTACTGCCATGTCCTTAATTATTTAATGGTAACGCAAGTGCAGAATACGGACGCCACTGGCACATCTCCCTAGCACTCTCCAGCAACGACCAGGCACGCTGGCACCGTGCGAACTGTATAGGCACACCGTGCATGTCAGTTGGCGGTCCCTGATCTAGGGTAACATCTGTGGCTTTTCCTTTGGAACAATTGCTCATAAGCAATGCTTTTCATTCGTTTACTATTTGTGTTAATTTAGACTTAAGTTAATTGTTTTCTTCATAACCATTCAATTGACAAACACGCACACATTTACACTCTCATTCATACTTCCAGACCCTAGGAAGAAAGGAAAATAACTCTAGCCAAAGAAAAATGCTCACCCTCCAGGTAGGAATAGTACCCAGGACCTCTGGATTTGAAAGCTAGCTTTCTAACCACCAGACCACAGGGGCAGTCTGCCACAGGTCTTATAGCATGATAAGTTTTGGTATATAGCTCCTTTTTGTTCTTTGCATCAAAACCCTTCACATTGCATGTGCAACTGAATAGTGCTGTGATTTTGAGGTTCGAGTCACACCATTGATATTCCAAAACGCTGTACTTGTCTCTTCCCTTTTATACAATTTCTTAGTTAGCTTAGAGATAAGTGGAATGGCGTGGAAAAAGCAAATTTTGAAGATGGGCATCAAAACTGAAATGAGTGTTTCAGAGGTGTCGAAACTGATGGAGCATTTAACTTCTTCCGAAAACGAGAAAGAAAGAATGAAAGAAAGAAAGAAAGAAAGAAAGAAAGAGAGAAAGAGAGAAAGAAAGGAAGAGAGAAAGAAGGAAAGGAAGGAAGAAAGAAAGGAAGGAAGGAGAAAGAGAGAGTGAAAGAGAAAGAAAGAAAGAAAGAGAGAGAAAGAGAGACAGATAGAAAGAGAGAAAGAAAGAAAGAAAGAAAGAAAGAAGGAAGGAAGGAAAGAAGGAAAGAAAGCAAGAGAGAGAGAAACAAAGAAAGAGAGAGCGAGAGAAAGAAAGAAACAAACAAACAAAAAAAGAAAGAACGAGAGAGCGAGAGAAAGAAAGAAAGAGAGAAAGAGAGAAAGAAAGAGAGAAAGAGAGAAAGAAATGACGAAAGAAAGAAACAAAGAAAGAAAGAGAGAAAGATAGAAAGAAAGAAAAAGAAAGAAAGAAAGAGAGAAAGAGAGAGAGAAAGGGAGAAAGAAAGAAAGAAAGAAAGAAAGAGAGAAACAAAGAAAGAGAGAAAGAGAGAAAGAAAGAAAGAGAGAAAGAGAGAAAGAAAGAAAGAGAGAAAAAGAGAAAGAGCGATAGAGAAAAAGAAAATAAGAAAGAAAGAAAGAAGGAGAGAAAGACAGATAGAAAGAGGGAAAGAAAGAGAGAAAGACAGATAGAAAGAGAGAAAGAAACAAACAAAGAAAGAAAGAAAGAAAGAGAGAAAGGGAGAAAGGTAGAAAGAAAGCTAGAAAGAAAGAAGGAAAGAAAGAAAGAAAGAAAGAAAGAAAAACAAAGGAAGAAAGAAAGAAAGAAAGAGAGAGAACGAGAGATAGAGAGAAAGAAATTAAGAAAGAAAGAAATTGAGAAAGAGAGAAAGACAGATAGAAAGAGAGAAAGAAACAAAGAAAGAAAGAAAGAGAGAAAGAGAGAAAGGTAGAAAGAAAGCTAGAAAGAAAGAAAGAAAGAAAGAAAGAAAGAAAGAAAGAAGGAAAGAAGGAAAGAAAGAAAGAAAGAAAGAAAAACAAAGGAAGAAAGAAAGAAAGAGAGAGAACGAGAGATAGAGAGAAAGAAAGTAACAAAGAAAGAAAGAAAGTGAGAAAGAGAGAAAGACAGATAGAAAGAGAGAAAGAAAGAAAGGGAGAAAGAGAGAAGGAGAGAAGGAGAGAAATAGAGAAGGAGAGAAGGAGAAAAGCAGAGAAGGAAAGAGATAAAGAGAGAAAGAGAGAAAGAAAGAAACAAACAAAGAAAAACAAAGAAAGAAAAACAAGGAAAGAAACAAACAAACAAGCAAAGAGAGAGCGAGAGAAAGAAAGAAACAAACAAACAAAGAAAGAACGAGAGAGCAAGAGAAAGAAAGAAAGAGAGAAAGAGAGATAGAGAGAAAGAGAGAAAGAGAGCTAGAGAGAAAGAGAGAAAGAAAAAGAAGGAAAAAGTAAGAGAGAAAGATAGAAAGAAAGAGAGAAAGATAGATAGAAAGAAAGAAAGAAGGAAAGAAAGAAAGAAAGAAAAACAAAGGAAGAAAGAAAGAAAGAGAGAGAACGAGAGATAGAGAGAAAGAAAGTAAGAAAGAAAGAAAGAAAGAAAGAAAGAAAGTGAGAAAGAGAGAAAGACAGATAGAAAGAGAGAAAGAAACAAAGAAAGAAAGGGAGAAAGAGAGAAAGAGAGAAGGAGAGAAGGAGAGAAATAGAGAAGGAGAGAAGGAGAAAAGCAGAGAAGGAAAGAGATAAAGAGAGAAAGAGAGAAACAAAGAAACAAAGAAAGAAAAACAAAGAAAGAAAAACAAAGAAAGAAACAAACAAACAAACAAGCAAAGAGAGAGCGAGAGAAAGAAAGAAACAAACAAACAAACAAAGAAAGAACGAGAGAGCAAGAGAAAGAAAGAAAGAGAGAAAGAGAGATAGAGAGAAAGAGAGAAAGAAAGAAAAAGAAGGAAAAAGAAAGAGAGAAAGAAAGAAAGAGAGAAAGATAAATAGAAAGAAAGAAAGAAAGAAAAAATGAAAAAATAAAAAGAAACAGATAGAGAAAGAGAGAAAGAAAGGAAGAAAGGAAGAAAGAAAGAATGAAAGAAAGAGAGAAAGAGAGAAAGAAAGAAAAAAAGAAAGAAGGAAGGAAAGAAGGAGAGAAAGAAAGAAAAAAGGAAAAAAGAAAGAAAGAGAGAAAGAATGGAAGGAAGAAAGAAAGAAAGAAAGAGAGAGAAGGAAAGAAAGAAAGAAAGAAAGAAAGAAAGAAAGAAAGAAAGAAAGAGAAAGAGAGACAGAAAGAGAGAAAGAAAGTAAGAAAGAGAGAAAGAAAGAAAGAAAGAAAGAAAGGAAGAAAGAAAGAGAGAAAGAAAGAGAGAAAGAAAGAGAGAAAGAAAGAGAGAAAGAAAGAGAGAAAGAAAGATAGAAAGAAAGAAAGAAAGAAAGAAAGAAAGAAAGAAAGAAAGAAAGAAAGAAAGAAAGAAAGAAAGAAAGAAAGAAAGAAAGAAAGAAAGAAAGAAAGAAAGAAAGAAAGAAGTAAGGATGGGCGGGAGGGAGGGAGGAAGGAAAGAAGGAAGGAAGAAACAGAGGGAGGAAAGGGGGAGGGAGAAAGGAAGGAAGGAAGAAAAGAAAGAAGCAAACGATGGGTTGTATGTGTTGTGTATAACCATATTCATTTGAGCTAATTTGATTACAATTTTCTGTTTTCAGTCCCTGTCGGCAAGAATTCTCATGCACTTCAACTGTAAAAATTTACACAAAACTAAAAGTTGTGGCGCGGATCGACAATGTGTGAGAACATTTGTAACTGTGAATAACATCAACTAATTACAAGCCCCCCCCCCCTTAGCGACGCCCATGCATTTACGCATGCGCAGTGTCCCGAATCTGCCATTTTCTGTTGTGCTCACGCAACGTTTTTGATCCAAAAGAAAATATGAACGAAAAACTAAACAGGGAGAGTGGCTACGCCACAAGATTCTCTGGTGTTTACATCTACTACACATGCAATCTCAAAGGCATTCTCAATTATTTAACCGCCTCTTTTTGAGCGTGAAAGCGGACAATGGAAATGACCCCCGTGTAGGACATTTGTACAAACAATGATGATAATAGGTTCAGTAGGTCAGCTACATTAAAGACGGACAAAGCGCGCATAACTTCATGCATTTGGTAGCTCACCTACTAAGCCTAGTAATGAGTCCGCTTGGTATATGCGGATTTCACAAGTCTATAGCCAAATCTTTGACTTACCTTGGACAAAATATTAGTAGGTTGTATACAATTCCCGTTCCAAGTCCTTGCGCTCTGGTTCCTTTCTCGAGTGACTTACGTTCCTCTCGCTTTTATAAACTCTCCATATAACGCCAAAAGCTATTCTTGGCTCTGCTGCTATTTTATAAGCTTATTTTTCTCCTGTGGGAAGATGTCTTGGGCACTATGCTTGTTGTGTATTTTCCTTTTCGCCCCTAGATTAGATATATAAATATATTGCTAGTCCACAAACTAATTTTACCACAAGCTGAACTTGTAACGCTGATGATCTGCACGTTTCCGACACTCGAACGTCCAATACATAATCCTTAATCCACGTCAAGTTCTCTTGTGGCTGTAAATATGACTGGAAATCATCTGAAGGATTGACAGCACGACGTGATATACCAACCAAGATATCATTACAGATTAGAGGGATCGCATTGTTGTACTCCATTATTTCAGGATACCTCTCCGTGCATAATGACCTCGGAGGGTAGTAGTATGTATCAAAATTGGGGAATTTTTCACAGGGTTTGGGCATCAGCCTAAACTTCAGCCTTATATACGCCAAACTTTGATCCGTGTCACGTGTTATATAAATCATGCAGTTTGATATGTAGAAGGGCATTAATCTCGCACATAGTGTAGCTGGTCTTACAGCAAACCCATACTTAAACGGACTATCAACTTGTACGAGGCGCAACTCACCTTCAGAAGCAATTACCGCACTTACTCGTCGTACCTGAGCGTCTGGATCTTTCAAAGAGAGAGCTCCTGCATAGACTTTATAATTGCTGTATGAGTCGGCGTCTATGCATTTATCCTTAGTTATTAGCCATTCCTTAGATATAACCATCGCATAAAAGTAGGAAATGTTCTTGCGATATTTGTATTCAATGAAGCCTACGCATGTAGGTTCATTGCGCTTTACATATACTGGATTCACTTGCAAAAGCACTTCTCTACATATTGTGAGGTAAACGATGTATTGAATAAAGCGTTTCATAATCGTTTATAATTACACTCGTAGTATTTTTAAAAGTATCAAATTGAATATGCCTTGATCACACACTAGAATTCATAAGTACACTATGGATACCAATCAATAAACTAAGAATAGGAACAAATGATGCGTTAGGAAAAATATAATGGAAATGGCCAACTGGGATATGACTCGCACTTTTATTCCAGTTGGCCATTGCTTTAAATTTCCATTCGCGATTGCCATGGCATGACTGTATATGAATATGAGATACTAGCTGGCTATGCAACGTTGCAAGGATAGCTTTTTGAACTCGAATGACGATTCAATTCAATTTCTTTCCTCGGTTATTTATTAAACGATTGAAGATTGATGTAGAAGATATTTATAGTAATTCTTGCTATTTACCCCGTATACCTGAAGTTTCGTACAGTCCCGGCTATTAGCTACCAATAAGGGATGGAACTTGTGATATTTCATGCAAAGGATGTGAAACATTGCCGAAATGTCTGCCTTTCTTAGGTAACAGCCTTCCAAATTTCGGAAGTGGTGCATAGCACAGAACACCTAGGAGTATGCATAGCCTGTAGTACCTATCCTTTGGCGATGAAACAGTCGGTCGGAATAGTCCCAGCAAATGTTTAGATATTCACAATAGGTGATCTTTTAAACCGGTGAACCTTCCTTTTAGTTTCATAGTTATATAATACCATAAAAGCTGCATAGTTCCAACATAATACATAGAACATTAATATACGCACTGAAATAGATGTGAAATTAGTGAATATGAAGATTTCCCAACCCTAGGTCACTAAGTTAACCATTTTGGAAAATACACAGCTTATGTGGTGGGGCTGGATACATGGCGTAGATGCTTGTTTCAAGGACACTGGAGAGCTACTTGGCTGAAAGAGTCGTTCATCGCCCTCTCTGGACAGCTCCAGCTGTGGGACAGCTCTTTCATCCTGGAACTGTTAGAGAGCTTCGTCCGTCGCTGTGACCTGTAGCCTCCTGTGGTCCCTTCACTTAATATTTCCCCATTGATTATTGGGTTCATCTGGGGGGTGGTGTGTGCAAGTGTAAATGTCTTGAATGACATTTTAGATGTATTTATCAACATCTTATTTATTTTGCACCATTTTCCTTTTGTGTCAAAGACTTTGTTCATTTTGTGTGATATTTCTTGTACAAACTTTATAATATCATATTCTACATATCATGCTATATATTCTACACAGTTTTTCTATACTTAAGCAGAAAAATAATATTTTATGCATAGCAAGCCCATCCTATGAGACATTGATTGGTGAAAACAGCCTTTACTTTTGTAGCTCTCCGGTACAAGGGTCCAAAAGTCATTAAGCCTTAGACTTTCATAACTTAGTATCATACCCCTCACCTATGTAGCCCAACTTTTAAGGCTCCTGAAAATAGATCATGATAAGATCCTGTAGGGTATTCAGGTAACTAAATATTTTGTGTTATACATTAAGTAGAACCTTATAAGTAGTGACATGTGCCTAATATATGTAACTAATGAGCCAGAAATTTGAAACACTAATGTATAGTAGCTACCAAGAGTTACAAAAAAAAAAAGAACATTGATAAAAATATAGCAAGATCCAAAAGACATCACAAAGTTAAGGAACTGAAACTTACTTAAGCAATACAGAAAATTCACTTATTCCACTAGAGCCCGTCACAAATTCAGCAGGATCTTTAACAAATACAACATAATTTGAGCTCTACAAAACAAATTTAATACTATGCAAAAATCTAAAAGTACAATAAAAAAGCTGAGGCTGTAGGCAGTTAAGCAGTATAAATTAACAAATATTAAGAAGTATTAGTGACTGAAACTTCACTTATCTTTTATAATTATATAGTAACGGAAGAACTAAGATTTTATGAACCACTTGCACAGTGTTTTGCCTGTCCACATCCTCAGCGCTCATTGTCATCTGCCACTATCATAGAAAGCTGCGGATAAAACTGTACAATATTTTTAAAACTACTTTTTAACCTTTTTGCAGATATGGATGTCGTATAATGTCAATTTCAAAATGCAGGAGAACCAATATGGATGTCATATGACATCCTGTGTATGTATTTAATGCTTATTTAACCCTAATTATTTTAATTTTTGTCGTTTATAATACATTTAAATAAATTTTATAATAAATAATGTCTTACCTTTAAAGGTTCCTTTTTGAATGTTATATCTCAAAACATGGATAGGTACATAAGGGCACATCTCCACATTCATAGCATATCATGTTAGTCTCTTTATGAACTCGAAATGGACACAACTTTTTGCTGTCGGTGGTATCCTTTTAGGAAAATGTTTTCCTTCAAGTCTGAGGGGTGCAGTAGTTTTAAGAATTCTTATCCCCTGTATGAAGGGACCTCTGAATGTTATAGTCCTCAATTAGGCTACGAGCTATTGATATGCGGAAGTCCAGGTAGGTCATCGTTTTGCTTAGAATTCTCCAAATTACTAAACAATGGTATATGGTGATATCCAACTGGTACAAAAATACCTTATTATACCATTTAATTGTTTTTTTGTAAAGAAAGATATGATTGCAATACCTGATCTACTAGATCCACACCACCCATATGCATATTGTATTCCTGGATAACGTCAGGCCTGAAAATTGACATCTTGGTGTGGGCATCTATTTTTGCAGTGTCAATCATCAAAATCTTAGGGCTGCAATTGGACAATGCCATAACCATCCTCCTATCTTGCCAAGTAATGTAGGTCAAGGGTGGGAGCTGATGCACCTGCATTTCTCCTCTCCTTAGAGTCTTTGAATTCACATTCTTTGGCAAACCAATACGATTTGAATGTGCTGTTCCAATTGCATTTGTTTTCCTTTTGTATAAGGCCATGTATAATTTAGGGGAGGTGTACCAATTATCTAAATATACAGTCCTACCCTGGTCAAGTATAGGTTCCATCAGGTGCATTACTATGGAGCCAGGTAACCCCAAATCTTTGTCTCCAGTATTATCAGTACTTGACCAGTGTAAATACAGCTATTGTAAAGATATCCTGTTTTACTTTCACAAAGATCAAAACTCTTTATGCCAAATCTGACCCTCTTTGTTTTGATGTATTGCTTCCAACCTAAGCCACCCTTAAAGCATGAAGCTTTCATCTACAGTGACCTTGTCAACCAGGCACCTAATTTTCTTTGAATTTTGAAATAATATATTCCAAAAGCGATCTAATTTTGTGTAGTTTATCATTTACATTTTCTGTGCCGGAGAAATGAAGGAACCGCAAAGCAGGGGCATAGCTTTGGGGGATGCTAATACACTAAGCGGTCCCTTTATTTTTCTGTGATTAATTGTTTTATATTTATTTTGTTTTGTAATAGTTTTAACTCAGGACAGTTATTTTATAGTCATTTAGAATTGATTTTTTCTGCAGATCATACTGTTGAGCCGCTATATTAAGTTAAAATAGCAAACACAAATTTTACAAGTCAATCCGTTCCGTTCTAAAACAGCCTTATATGCTGAGATGAGTTAGCGTTTCACTGCTTGCATGTTATATGGCTAGGACGGCTTCCCCGCAAACCCCTCACCTATCTCCTACCTTTCCCTCTCACCTCCGCAAACCCCTCACATACCCATCTGTATACGCTAGCGTTCAAGCCCTACACTAGGATGGTTCTGACTTTGGAGCATTGTTGCGGTACTGTCAATTGTGTTCCCTTACGAATTAAATTGTTTACATAAACTCAAAGTACATGTGGTATTTACATCACATGCATATCTATGTTTGTTTTTTGATAGTTGTATATATTTTTATTAAATGTATTTAATATACATTTTAACATGTTGCAGTTTAGAATGGAAGAGGTAACGCACTATGAAAACTACAATAACTACAAAGCAATAGTGTTACTTTAATTTTATTTCTTATTGGTACTATAATACTCTTAAGAAGTCATATTTAAAGGAAACAATGAAAAGCCTAATTTCAAAGTGTTTAGTTTTCTGAGAATTCCCTATCCTTTTCTACTTCCCAAAGGAGGGCCATGTCTTCACGCTCAGTATGGTCAGGTAAAAGGGGTCAATTGCCAAGAATGCTAAACTATCCAGACCACCAATTCACTAATGACTGAATGGTCAACTTCCAAGTACTGTTTAACCATTCTTAATCATCAGCCATTACTTCACTGTTCTTCTAATTGGCAGTTTTACATCTTTTTGTAATTTAACAGTTCACAGGAATGAACTTAAAAGAAAGTAAGGACTAATTTTTATATTCAAAATCGCTGGAATTTCACTTCTTTTTTTTTCTTATCTCTAAATAAGGCAATTTCACTTCAATCTGCACTGATCGCTGAAACAATAATATTGGTTTGTTGATCAACTTCACATAATTTGGAAAGATAATGGAAATCGCTTTAATATAATGTCTGTCACCTTTATTGTTAATGCAAAAAAGAGTGCTTCTAGTTATAGCATTCCCTTTTTTTATTTATTTCATGCTACGCCATTACCACAAAGTGGAAGTACACCTGTTACTTGACATGCATTTCCCAAAAAATGGAGTAGCTAGCATGTCATCTGTAGACCAGTGCATGTTTAAAGCTGGTTTACGAATAACACCCATGAACGTAATTAGACTAATTAGCCTGTAAATATCATTCAGTGTTACTTCTGTCCACTTCTGAATTCTACTCTTAGGCTCTAAATTGTCTTCAGAAGTAAGGTCTTCCTTCACCTTACTTGCATATGCATTTGTTTCTGAGAGACACTAAGTCAGCAGTAAAAAATTTTGTGAAAATGTCAATTGGTTGACTCAGAAGTCAGCTGAGCTTGGGGTTGCACACCAGAGGCTGTGCTTGTGAAGATATGCCTAGTTGTTTTGGAGTCATTTTGACTACCCCACAATGTTGCTTCTTCACGAACATCTGAAGGAAGAGAGTCACTTCCTTCCTCACTGCTACCTATATCCTCGACGCCCCCCTCAAAATCTGAAAACTCGTCGTCAATATCAAAGTCACTGTCATATAGAAAAAAGTTCTCCACATTATCTGAAGTAATTTCTGGAGTCTGTACACTGCCTACATGAGCTAATTTGTTAGCTACATTGCTAGTCAAAGCCATGGTTAGAACTGAGATATAGCATTTTCAAATGTGCTTTTCTGATATCTAAAACCAAAAACTGTGAACCCCGTAGCTACACGGCTCTACCATAAATCCCTGCTGTGTATTTATTCTAAGGCATAAATAGAAATTCTAACAGAGAGGTTTGATTTCTTTGCAGCTTGGGTGTTCCACACACACACACACACATACACACACGCGCGCGCGCGCGCGCGCGCACGCACCCACGCACACACGCACGCACGCACACACGCACACACGCACACACTATCAACAACAGGAGATCCCCATTGGGGTGACTTAATATTTAAGTCTCCAATAATAATACTTTCTCCTCCCGATAATTTAATATCTTCCATTATAGAGTCCACGTCTCTCTTGAAGTCAAGCAGAGGGATGTTAGGTGAGCTGTAACAGGCATAGATCTTAAAATGTTTAAAAACAATGCATATGTAGGCTTCTCCCAACCTCAGATCTGTTACCTCAACCTTCTTATTAAAAAAATAGACTGCAACGTCCTTTCGTTTGTCCTTAATCCAGTCAATGCTCGACACATATTTTAACTTCGGCTCACATACAAACATTACATCAATCATCTTTTCCTTTGCAACTGCAATTGCCATGTCATGACTAAGTTGTGATCTCATCAAATTTACTTGCAATACACGCATATCCATTGTATTCATTTGGTCTATTTTAGCCGTCTTCTTCTAGCGTCTAAGATGAGATTCCTGTATATTGGACATCTCATCTGATCCGTTCTATGTCCGCTTACCTTACATTCTATACAGAAAGGTGTACTTTTGCATTCTTTGGCTATATGTCCCTTCTCTCCACAATTTAGGCAGTTTCCTGTCCTATCTTCCCCCTCTTTACATTGTGACGCTCTGTGTCCAAATCCTAGGCACTTATAGCACCGTGTTATAGTTACCCTTTCCCTCACCTGGCATTGTAGCCAACCAATTCTAAATTGCCTTTTTTTTAGTAGCAATTTCCCAGGGTCAGCAGGCAAATTTAGAGTTGCGTTTTGATTTCCATATCTACCCTGTCTTATTGATATATTACTTATTTCATCTTCCTTTACTCCTATTTCTTCAACAATAGCCACCTTTAGTTCTTCTTCCGAGATTGTCGGGTCCATTCCATAAATGAATACAGTAACTTCCTTCCTTATGGTCCCAGCTTCCACTTCCTTAATATTTTTTGAAATTTCTTCTTTCAGGACTTTAGCTTTCTCCGCCCCCTCTACCATGAGAACTAAATCGTCTCTTCCGGTCTTTCTAATACTCTTTATTTTCACGTCAAGCTTGCCTATATCAACATTTTGCTTCACAGTTTTCAATAGATCTGCATAAGTTTTATCCTTAGCTTTAATCACAACCATTTCTTCAGCTCCCTCTTTAACAGATACGCTAGTTTGTTGTCGCTTCTGTTTCCTGACGTCTTGTGTTCCTAATACTTTGAGTGGAGTAAAATAGTTTACTGCAGTTCCACTTCCTCGAAACATCCACTCCAGTATTCTTCTTGTATATTCTCTATCCGATCCTTCAGGTGTAGCTAATGCCACTTTTCTAATTCCATGAACTTCCATTATTTGTTTCCACTGGAGAAGAGTGGAGTGGAATATTTTCAGATCATTTATCCCTTCTTTGTCAACCAAGTACGGTATCAGGTACAGGTAGTGCGGCATTTCCTTATCTCCACCTCTACTAGTGGATATTTTAATCCTTCTTTGCAAATATTCCACACTATCTCCTAAGTTTTCCCCTGTTATTTCTGTCAATTCTGGATAAAGCTCTTTTAGTCTTCTCAAAATGCCCTCTTCCCCTTTATCACCTGGATTTACTACCACTGCCATATCAACAACCTCTTTTAACTTTGTTATACTCCCTGACATCAGAGTTACTGATTGAAAATTTCTTTCTATCCAATCCTTATCTAATAACTGAGCAAAATCATCAAAACATTTAGCCCGTAAAATATCTTCTTCAATATCTCTCACTTCAGCACTATTACGGGCACTAGCACCAGTCTCCCTCAGGATTACATCTTCTTGAGCCTGTACTGCTATCTCTAGTGTTTCAGGTACTCTAAACTCCCTTTTACTTTTCTCATTTTCAGCTTCCTTCCATCTTTCCAATATAGTTTCAGCCATCTGCCCAACACTTCTTATACCACGTTTAATTTCTGCTTTAGTATTTGGAGTCTTCCTCACCAACTCCGACAGTTCCTCACTGTACTTAAACAACTGTCCAGCCAATTCTCTTAATTCTTCCATACGTGTTGGATCCTCACATACTTTTTCAGACGTATCCGTACTAGTCCTCTTTTGCCCCCCGAATATCCTGTGTACTTGTACTGGTACTTCTATTGTTGTCATTATCAAAATCATCAGTAAATATCGCATCCTCTAGGGGATGTTCTTCTTTCCCCTTCTTAATATTTGGTCTAACCTTCACAAGATCCTCTTGATTTTGTAATGATCCAATTAACCTTTCCCCTATCTCGGTTTTACTTACTTCCACTAATGTATGATGCATTTCCCTAGTCTCCTGCATATTCTCCTTTAAAGGATTTATTATAGGTAAAGACATCCTTCTATACGATAGCGATCTATGATGACTAACATCGCTTACCTCTAAGTCTGATCTTTGGTGAGTCTCCTTTGCATCTAATGACTGCACATCATCATCATTATCATCCATACATACCACAATTTATCTTAAACTTTATAAATAACTTGATACTTCCACTTAATTCAGTTTAGGTTAGTTGTATATCTCGGTAACTAAGCAAACAGCTTCGTATAAACAAAGTCTGGTTCACAACGCTCACAAATTTTACAAACTAACCGTATTAGGAATCAAAACCAGTTCTGCTAACACTGTCACAGGATCATATTACTGTATTCTAAACACTAAAACACTTAATAAACTAAATTAATCACCATAAACCGAGTTTCACGGATATAACTGCACAGCCCATAACCTACTACGTCCACATACTCCATAGAATCAGCAGTAGTAGCAGTAGTAGTAGCAGTAGTAGTGGCAGTAGTAGTAGCAGCAGTAGTAGTAGTACTAGTAGCAGCAGCAGTAGTAGTAGTAGTAGCAGTAGTAGTAGTAGCAGCAGTAGTAGTAGTAGTAGTAGTAGTAGTAGTAGTAGTAGTAGTAGTAGTAGTAGTAGTAGTAGTAGTAGTAGTAGTAGTAGTAGCAGCAGCAGTAGTAGTAGTAGTAGTAGTAGTAGTAGTAGTAGTAGTAGTAGTAGTAGTAGTAGTAGTAGTAGTAGTGGTGGTAGTAGTAGTAGTAGTAGTAGTAGCAGCAGTAGTAGTAGTAGTAGTTGTTGTTGTAGTGTTTAACGCCCACTTTTACTACTACGGCACCGCAGGCGGTGACACTGATGATACATGGAATGAAGATGGAGCACCGGTGGAATGAGATGGCGGGGGAAACCGGAGCACCCGGAGAAAACCCGCCCTGACGCCGCTTTGTCCACAACGAATACCACATGCGGGTCCCTGGGATCGAACCCGGGCCGCCTAGGTGGTAGGCGAGCGCGCTAACCGGTCAGCCACGGCGCCGCCGTCGTAGTAGTAGTAGTAGTAGCAGCAGTAGTAGCAGTAGTAGTAGCAGTAGTAGCAGTAGTAGCAGTAGTAGTAGTAGTAGCAGCAGTAGTAGTAGCAGTAGTAGTAGTAGCAGTAGTAGCAGTAGTAGTAGTAGCAGTAGTAGCAGCAGTAGTAGTAGTAGTAGCAGTAGCAGTAGTAGCAGTAGCAGTAGTAGCTTTTTTTTTGCGCAGAGGAAAAATCTTACAAAGACGCCTCAGGCGAGTTGGATTCCCGCCAACTAAAAAACCTCTGCGAGGACCTTTGTGTGATTCTTCTTGGAACTGCCCAAACGGCATTACTTCAAGAAGAAGATGGCCATAAGATGGTGATTATGGGTCGACTGTAGTGTCAAAGGTCGTCCATTTCTCGACGCTTGAGATAGGATATCGTAAGCCAATCTGCTGACAGCCTTCCAGTGGTTAGCAGAGATTAACATTCGGGAGACAACTTGGTCCGGTGTAAATATGCTCAGTTTAGATGCAGCCTGATGACGTTGCTACTGCCATCGTACGCAGCCAAAGAAGGTGTGTTCTACGGTGTGAGTGGCGCCGCAGTATATACATTCCGCGGAGGGGCTGAGTCCGAAACGATGAAGATATGCATGAAAGCAGCCGTGCCCGGTGAGAAATTGGGTCAGGTAGAAGTTAACATCA